>VZRI01004699.1:30445-72719 GCA_013397515.1 Upupa epops
GCAGGTGAGTTCTTGCGGCGTCAGGAAAGGGGTCCGGGACCAGACTCCTAACCCCGAGAAGCGGCGGCGAGTCTGTACCTCCTCTTTCCTTCTCCTTCTTTCCTCCTGATCGTTAGGGCGCCTCTCGAACTCTCCGTCCTCCTCCTCCCCCAGGTGCTGTTGGAGCTGCTGGCGCCCATTCCTTCGTTCAAACTTTTTCTGGTGTTTCCAAGCCCGTTCCGGGGAGTGGAATCAGACCTCAGGGAACCCCTGTCGTTTCCCCGCCGGAATCCTTTCCTGTCCTCCTCAACATAAAGCCACCCCAGCAGTGTTGGGGGAGAAGGGGGAGGGGGGGCAGCGTGTGGAGCCGGCAACTGTTTTGTTTGAACACTGCGAATTTCTCGCCCTTTCTTTCCTTCTTTCCTTTCTTCCACCCTAGACTTCCCCAGGGGTCGGCAGAGTCAAAGCCCGCGGGTCGGGCGGTGCGAGCTGCGCTGGGTCCTTGGCCCCGGAATATAGCCGGGGGACAGAGTAAAGGGGAGGTGAGCAGCACCTCCTGGGCTGTTCCAGTGCCATGCGGGCAGTGGGAGCTCAGGCCTGGACCCTCCCTACGTTTAGGGACTGCACTTGCTGTGGTTGAAGCTGTACAGTGAACACGTTCTGGCTGTTGGCGGTGTGAAATGTAACTCGAGGCACTAGCTGGAGTGGACTTGATGCTTCTTTATTGCAGGACGCTGATTTGAAAACTTGCCATTAATGAAAGTATCTAGACTCATGAGCTTTGGATGTGCACTGTTCCCGAGGACTGATGTATCCTTAGGTGGGTTTTCTGTCCCCAGTCAGCCCTCTTATAAAGTAGATTTTAATTGAGATGTTTGAGATGCATCATCGATTAATAAATGTGCTGGAGCAGTGAAAGAAATTATGCTGGTCTGAACCGATGACATCTTTCCTCTGTGGCTGACTTCGGTGTGTATAATATAATGTTTGCATATCAGAATAGTAAGATTACATAAGCGCCTACGAGCCCTTTACCAGGAGAAGGAGAATGTACCATGCATGCAGCTGGTGTGCTGTAGGAATACTTAAAATAAACCATGCCCAGGCATACTGGCATTTTATTCAAAACCATGCTGAAATCAGGGAAAACAGAGACTTTTGCTTTACTGTAACTTGTCTGGCTGATGTTGACAACAAAGGTAATTCTTAGATAAAGATCTTCTAATGAGCTTATTCACTGGCATAAGAAGAGTAGGAAGTTCTGATAACTTCGACGGTCTGTGGTAAATTCTGCCTAAGAGGTGGTGTGCAGCCCTGTTTGGAATTGCAAATGCAAGAAGACAGGTTGGTACTGTGAGGTAGGCATTAGGTAGGCGGAGAAGAATGTTCAATGTCCTTCTGACCAAAGTAAGTAAAGCTTATCAAGGAGTTGAACAATTGTATCTAGGAAACATGAGATTAATGTCTGTCTTTTTTTTTTTTAAAGCATTTCAGCAGTTAGAGATTTCATTTTCTATTGCCAAGCATCAAAAATACTGTTGTGTTACCCTGGTCAGACTTGCCCAAAGAATTGGAGAAGTAGATTTGTTAGCTGGTGCTTTTAGTATACTCAATTTGCAGTGTGGTGCTTGGCCTTTGATTAAATACACACAGTACCCACATGTAGAGCTGTGCCCTACTGTGAACGTTGGTTTGAAAGCTCCAAATTCAATAACTACCACAAACTTTTTTTTTCATTCCTTGTTCTAAATCAGACCCTGAAGTGTGGGTGTGTTTTTGTGAGACATCTTTGTTCTGGTGTTGGCGGGTACAGAACACAAAGGCTGGAGTTCAGGTTCGTGTCTGTTCTAGCAAAGGCCTCTCTCTAGCCTACGAGGTGCTTCAGTTTGGTGGGCACTGCAGCATCTGTTTTCTCCAGTTGTCCCCTCTAGGTAATGGGACTACTGTTTCTCAAGCATCCTCCTTGGACTGCTTTCTCCCCACCTTGCCTTATTACATTGGTTTGTACGTTTTTATTCAGTTCTTGTTGGAACTGTGACAATTTAAACCTCACAATTTTTCTTTGCCATTAACAAAACTATTAATTCATTCTGGATCTTTCATAAATCTGTTTTGTTGTAATTTGATTTTTATTTCCTTGCTACAAAGCTTTGTCCTACTACTGAGTGTGACTGTTGGCCAGATCCAGAATTCTTCATAAAATGTTTTGGTGTGCTTGTTAAGGATCTATTCGAATTACAGAGTGTCTTGAAAGCTGGCCCTGCTTCAGAAGTGTGTGATGGTTGTTACCTGTTCCTCCTCAAACACATTCCATGAAAGCAAATGAGAAGGAGCATCAAGTTAGGAAAAGGAACAAGATACATCTTGTAATTTGTTGCTGTCTTTAAAAACTGTGCTTGTACATCATCTCCACCCCCTTAGCACACAGATGAAACACTGTATATTTTGTCCTTCCCCACAGATTTCAGATGGCAAAAAAAACCCAACCCCAACCTCAAGCAGCTTCTCTCTGCCCACCCCTAACCCAGCCATAATCCACACTGTGTGTTTTCTGGGCTCTGCAGATTGTTTCTTTACACTGCAGCTTTCCGTGACCCTTTGACTTGGGTGCGTGCCTGTCGGAATCTGGGCCAAAATGTTTTGGCAGTGCCTTCTCTGTTGAAGTCTAGCTCTTCCTTATATAGCACCTCCTTTCATCTGCAACTCCTACAGTTTGATAAAGAACAAGTTGAGCTTGTTTTCACAGCTCAATTGCTTTAAGCTTATATTTTTTCTAATAGTATTTTAGCAGGTTTTCAATTTTTTTTTTAAGATGATAAATATTTTGCAATTTTTATTAAGAACACTGCTGGCTTGTCAACTGACTGATGGGAAATATGCACCGTGCTGCCACTGATGGTGTCTGTCTGAGTGTGTGTTTATTTTCATATGAAACAGAAGCTACAAGGGTAAAAATTCTAGAAGCCATCACCTTATCTGAAGTTATTTAAGTTTGTTATTTCTGACCAGAGGGATAGTTAAAATGCACAGTCCTTCTTTTTATGCCTCCAAGTTCAAGTCCTATTAGTGAAGTTATTCATCAGCATGGCTCATGCAGAGTGGTTGTGGTGCCACAAACAGGTCTGAGTAAATATTTCTGGCTTAATCTTTTCTTCCTCTGCCCTGATAAAATTAGTTTGTCTTTGGGAGAGAATCTAAAAGTAAAGTAATTGTTTTATGTGAAATATGAAAATCATAATAAGCATAACATTGTATTGTATTTATAATCATGTGGTAAAAGAAATTCAAGGCTTTCTGAAAATGTTTTAAAATACTTATATGTAACTAAACTCCAATTAGCCCTTCGCTGTCAGGATGGCAAAATTTGCTTCAGTCATTTTATCCTTGAATATGCTAGAATTTGCATGTGATATACAAGAGACACTTGCACAGGTACATATAAGAAACTTCTTTTTTCTTTTCACCAAGCTTTAAAATGTATTGACAAATTGTATGGAAGATAAGTGGAATTAAAAGTGAAGTTATTTTTGTGTTCTCACCGCCTCCCTTCCCACTGCTTGCCTTTGCTTGATACGTTCAGCTCCTTCCATGACACTGCTGCTTCAGAGATCCCTTGTCCTTCTCTACTTTCAGATGCAGTATTATGATTACAGAATGTAAATAGAGTTTCAAAGTAGAACTGAAGTGGTTTGTGTGTATTTTGTGTCAAAAATCACAGTGCTGCTCGACAGTGATGTAAACAGTGCCTTCTTTCTTTTCCCATTCTGTGTTGCTCAGAATATCCAAGAGATAGCTGCCCAGTGGATTTATGTAGTGTTCAATAATGATTTATGTTCTTTATCCATAATGTGATTGTTCCTGGAATTTGCTTTGTTGGTTTTGACTGTTTGTCACATTCCTGGTTGTGAGCTGATACTTTGATGGAACTATATCATTACTGAAGAGCTAAGGTCTTACAGTGAGATCGTGGTCTGTGGGGCAGATGGGAGCACTCTTGGAAAGGGGAGGATTTTTGACCTTTTGGTGGGAGATGGAGAACATTTAAGCAAGACTCTTGAAGGACCTGTAACCTTGTGCTGGATGTCTGGGAAAGTTAACTGTTTTAATGCTTACTGCTGGGACTTGTCTCCTCTTTCTGAAATTCTCTTATGCAAGTGAGTTAAAAGGGGTTTATCCTCTTAGATGTGAAGATTGTCAGTATCTGGATTAACATGCAGAAGTCTGCAGCACTTGCATAGTTGCTTCTTGCTCTGAAGGATTTATGAAGTCTTTATATCACCTTTAGCTGTAAGACCTTTTGGTCATCTTATCTCTTAGGAGTTGGATACATCACTGTCAGTTTAGTGATGTGACATGAGCATCTGTTTTAGTGAAAGCTCCGGTCTTCCTTTAGCAATACAGATCCTGTAGAATGTGTAACAGGAAGCTTCCAAAACTACCACTTTAGTCCTGATAACTGAGTCAGTCAGGACACACCTTGTGTTTTCATGTGCTGATGGAATCCCATCTGTTATAGTTCATTATTGTCATGGAAAGATGCCTTTGTAGTGCTGCTCTCAGAAGTGTGTGTGCAGATTTGGAGCTTTGGTTACAACCTGCCAATGCCATTAAGATAATTTACGTTACTGCTGCTGCATTGATCTTGTGAATGGCACTTAGGTCTTTGCTTGTGCTAGACTTGGCCACCATGTGGCTTGTGGGTGAGTTTGTTTAGCTTTGAGTGAATCTTCTTGGAGGGAAGATGAGGCTTGGCATTAGTTCCTTTTGATTGGAGAGTTGAGTATGTGGTCACGTATAATTGATGTATGAGAGGAAAAGAGACTGGTCGTGGAATGGTTCAGTTTGTCAACAAGCTGTAATTACACAGCTCATATAAGGTGAACCTGTCCTGCTTTGAGTCACGTTGGCTCCATGCTCTTAGTTTGCCTGAGGAAATGCCAAGAGGAGGTAGGAGGGCAGGGAGAGGGGTAGAAAGAGCAGCATGTCTCTTCTCTTGGAGCTGGAGGGGTTAGTCTGGGTGAACGTGGTTGAGGTTGTGTTCTGGTTGATTACATTGATGACGCAATCCTGTTATCTCTTTCCCTGCCATGTGTCTTTGAGTAAACTGGGGTTAAATATATCCTTACAGTAATATATAGCTAAGGCTTTTATTATTTAAATGTATAAGCAAGAAGTGGCCTATTGATGTCACTTTGTAGAGAGCACGATGGCAAGCAGGAGAGGCCTTGGACAGGTAACACCTAGATATCAGGCTAGAATTAGGGGATGTTGTGTCACCCAGTTTGGGGCACAGCAGGAACCGGTTTCAAGTTGTGTTGTTTCACTTTTTTTCCCTGGCATTGTCTGCCCTTCCCCATCCTGTGGTCCAATATTATTGCCCATGAGATGTGGGTAGAAGAATGTCTGTGGTTTCTAAAGGCCAGTGTGAGCTAGCTGAGGAGCTGTAAAAGTGTCGGTGAGAACTTTGTGGTATCTGGCTGAGGGCCAGCTGCACTTCATTTTGTAGGTCAGAAAGGCCATTACCTCATGCTGCTTCCTTGGTTGCAGGTGACTTTAAACTGTGTAGTTTAATACCATGCTTGCTTATCTATGTAGTTTCAAGTCGCTTACAGTCCACTCTAGCCAAGAAGCTACATAGTTGCAAGTTGTGTTTGCATTCTCTGGAAGTTTTATAAATATTCGAAACTAACAGAAACATACCAAAATGTTTTCCTGAACAAGGGTTTGTGTCAACTGGCTGTTGTGCTAAAGTAAAGAAACAAAGAAAGAAAAAGGCCGCATGTCATCCTGGCCCCCAAATATGAATAAGATCAAAGAATAGCTGTTGGTTGTAGAGGTTTGGGTTTTTTTCTAAGCACATTCACACATACCCTCAGACTTGAAAACCTGATGTTGGTGGCATGTGAATCAATTTTAGTTCTGTTTTTATCTTTCTGAACATTGAGTTGTTCAATAACCATTAAAATTGTGGAAATAAATGGGTAAATATTCTTTGTAACAGATAAGGTTAAGTTGCTTTATGTCTGACACATTTCTCCTAAAGAAGTTGCATGTCAAAGGTAAAAGCTATGTATTGATTGGTGAGTTTTGAAGGTTTTAGGTTTACTTTGTGTTACTGCACTTTAATTTTCATAAAAGTTGGACGATTTAGTAACATTCTACATATCGATAACTCAGTGTCTTTCAGTTAGGAGCCATTAATTTACTGGTCTGACCAACTGTCTTTTGTGATGGCTGTCATGGCCAAACCTTGGCCTTAACAGCCTTTGTGCTGTTTTATTTTAAATGGTATAAAAATATTTAACAGGTTCTAGTATGTTACCTTTTATGAGAAAGGTGAACTGATGGCACATGTTTAAAGGACTGCAGCCTGAAAGATCTGTGAATTGTTAATCAAGATAATTGCTGCTGCTGAGAGATAAAGTGGCTGTAGAATTGAGCCTCAGTAGGGCCTCCCAAAAATCACAGCAACCTTAGAGCAGTGGAGCAACCTTGTACTGATAACATGGAATTGCTTTCTCAAGCGGCTTGAACCATAGCTGTAAACTGATTTTTTTGTAGGTTCCAAACTTGGGACTGCATTAGGATTGTTTGCCTGCTTGGTGCTGTGAAGATTAGATTTCTTGCTCCATACTAGGGGTAATACTTATTTTTTTTTTTTTTTTTGCTAGCCAGTGTGTGAAAGATTGGCTCCTCCGGTTTGTCAGGAAGTAATTTATTTCTGCTGCCATTTACTAGAAACATGTGATTATATTTATTAACTGAGTGGCAAAAGAATTTGTTTCTCAACTACCATGTCAGGACTTCATTCTACTGACTTATGAGACTGTTCTATACTTTAAAACCAAGTTCGGCTGCAATTAAATTATGGTATATTCATCCTAATTATTACACATTGATTACTCAATTTATTCTGAGGTGGAGTTATGTGCTTGCTTTTGTGTGTAAACACTTGTTCTGTAATGGCAAAAAGTGACTGATGAATACTAACTAGAAGAGAAAAATTATAATGAAGAACACAATTGTGGTTGTATTTCAAATTAATTCAAAACAGCTCAGAATAAAAATATGGACTAGATAGCTGACTTGACTACTTGAGCTACTGGGGACTTTTTATTATTTGCAATTATGGGTTGTTTTATCTGTGAATCCTACAGTGTGATTTAGGATACCCATTGCATTTTAAGTGATATAAGTAATAAATAAAAAATGTACTGAAATGTTGACATTTTAAGCTGCTTTTGCCATCTTTGCTACTCTGAAAAATTAAAATGGTAAGAACTGTAAGACCCATAGCTGGTAATTAGAAAAATGCTCTGATTTTATATTTATAACTTTGTTATTTCTGTGTCATCTTTGTGGATTATTAGGGAATATCATTTGTCTTGGTTTTCCCAGTGTAATCCTCTTGGCATGTTCTTTGTAAATGTGAAAGCACTTATCAGAGGTGAGAGCACTAGAAGAAATGTGGCGTGACTCCATACAGCAGAGATAAGCTCTCCCTGCTGACTGCCTTCACTGGACTTAAAATGCTTTAAGTGGACAATTCATTAAAACCTACTAATCTGAAATGTCAGCTTTATATTTGGTTCAATTACTGATTCCTTTGAAGAAATGTTATGTTTTTTTGTCTACAGAAGACATTTATTCAGGTATCTTGTACACAATGCTCCAAATGTTACCCATTTTAACTAGACAGTACGCCAATATATTGGTGTAAGAACTTTTAAGTTACAGAGGAGGTAATGGTTTTGAATTGAAGTAATATTGAATAAGAAAGCCCAAACCAAACTTGAAACTGCTAAACCATGCCAAAATCCCATTCCCCTCATCCCTGAGGGGGAAAAAGTGGTGAATTGCTGTTTTCTCTGCTATTCTTCTACTCCTTGTCCTCTACCTTTTAATATCTCACTCTCTTTTGGTTGTTGTTGGAAGAGGTGGCCTTTCACAACATAATTGAAAGGAGGTATGTGAGATGTCTCACTTCAAAATGGTTAACATTAGTGCAAGTATAATTTGATTTTTTTTCAGGAAATGTTAATGTGGTCCTTTACTTACTTACGTATTTGTGTCTGTACATGACAGTGTTATTTGGGGCATTCGGTTGCTCAGGTGAGAAACTTCCTAGCCAGAGAGGCTTTCTTCTTTTTCACAGCAGATGTATAAAGAATGGTCTTGCCATTCATTCCCTTTTTTGATTTTGAAAGCCAAACATATATTCTTTTTGCAGTTAGTGTCTACACATAATGTATCCTGACTCAACTTGTGAAGACACTAGAAAGTGCAAACTAATTTCACAGGCTTGCCAGCTCTTCAGCATATCAATGAACACTCTGTATGTGTGGTCCTGTTCAGTGCAAAAGGTCTGTTTACATTAAGTTTCTTGCATTAGTAAATCTCTGTGGGGTTAGCTTTCCTCTTCTTGGTACCTTTTTCTGCAAGATACTATCACAGATAACCCCTATCCTGTGAAAAACCTTCATCTCCTTGCCAAGTATATACACAAAGCCATAATGTATGTACAGAGGTGTGATATAAGGATAGGCTGTTTCTAGATGAGAGCAGACCCTTTAGTGTGCATTGCTTTGGGTTTCTGAAGCAGCTTACATAAAGCTTGGTAATGAAAGGGAGTATCATTTGCCTGGTAAACACAGACTAAATAAATGGGTCTAATGGCAAAGAATGTAAAGATGATTTTTCTCTGGCTGAAGAGGTTGAAACCCTGCAGTGAGAGGTTGTCAAATTACTGGTTTAAAAAAAATACAGATTTGTTTTTAAAAATATATATAATTAGTTGCTGAGTTTGGGTGTTGCTCCTGTGACCAAGTCGTTCGGCTTTTTTCTTTGACAAAGTTAGTTTAATGCTTTGATTCACCTTGTGTAAGTTGGAACGTGTTGCATTCTTAAGTAGTGTGTGTTTATTGTTGGTTCTTTTGGTTCCTTTTTTTTCTCCCTTTGCTTTTGAAATCA
The DNA here is from genome assembly GCA_013397515.1 of Upupa epops. Classification (NCBI taxonomy): domain Eukaryota; kingdom Metazoa; phylum Chordata; class Aves; order Bucerotiformes; family Upupidae; genus Upupa; species Upupa epops. The sequence continues at coordinate 39,395 of VZRI01004699.1, forward strand.
CCGTGTACTGATTTGGTTAAATACTATAGAGTAGTTTAACAGCTCCTTCTGAGTCATTTTGAAGGCATGATGTGTTGCCTGGTCTGCAGTCCTTTCTTTCCCGGGGTGAGCAACATGCTTGCAAGGTTCACATGTTGTGTGTCTGCACAGCAGCAGTTTGCTACCAGGCACGGTTTATAGTTTTAAACATGCTGAAGTACATACACTAAAGAGCTTTCCTGGGGATGGTAGTTGTTCCCTCTGGCTCACTTATCTGTGTTTGTATCGTCCAAATGTGCAATTCTTCTGGTGATTTATTGGTGTTTCTGTCAACTGCTGAACAAGGAGTTGTGTTAAGTGACCAACCCTTTGGGAAGGGTGAGATGGTGCTTGTATTTAGTGAGACTTTGCAGATGTTCCTTATGAGCCTTTGGAAAAGGAGAGACTTTACATTACATTCAATTTGACAAAACCCCATATATTTGAAAATCTTTGGTCAGAGCTTTATGGGCTGCACAGTGAGGTTGTGAACCTGAAAGAGCAGCATTTGTGATTAATAATGACATTCACAGACCCTAACAACTCTAGAAGGATCTCCTGGATGGCTTTTCATAGTGATAGTATCCAGATGCAAACTATAAACATTTCCCTCTGTTTGCCTAAATGTGGAAACGGGAATGAAAGCAAGTACTAGATAGTTCATCTTCCAGGGAAAGGATCTTGGCCATCTCTTAAATTACTTATTCTTCACTTGTCACCCGAAATCAACCTCGAGTAATTTGTAGGTCAGTCTTATTCTATGAAGTTGAAGTTAAGAGAATTAGAAAAAAAATCTGTGTAATGGAAATGAATGCACAATAAAAAAAACCCCAAAACCAAACCAAACATCTGCATTATGAGTCTAAACCTAAAAAGCATGCAGGAAATGAAGCAAATGCTCAAATTTAGTAAGTGTATGTATTAGACAGTGCTTAGAGGACACAAGAACAAATGAAGGAAGTTGTCAAATGTTTATCTCCTGGGTAGAATAATGATTTGATTTGCTTTGGAGGTGTACTGCACTACTGATGATGATTCCTTCGTTGATCCTTCATTAAGTTCTTTCTGTGTAATTAGGTTCTTACTGGGTGCTGCTTGCCTTGTCCTTGTACAAAACTCTGCTGGGAAGGAAATCTGGTGAATTTCCTGCCCTGAATGCTTCTTTGAAAATAGGGACGTTGTAATACAATATTACTTCGATTTATGAAATGTAGGGGTGGTGTAAAGCTGTTACTTTCTGGTATGACATCAAAATCCATGTAATTATCTTTAGGGGACTTGTCTTAGAGGAAAACTAGCTGCTCATAGGTTTCTTGGAGGAAAAAGATTAGGTCCTCAGATCATGATTTTACAATACAAAATAGTATAATAATTAATAAAAACCCTAAACCCCTCAAACTATAATGATCCCAAATCCTCATCCATGTTTCTTCCACATCACATCAGTTATTGTCTTGTGGTTGAGCGTTGGGGCCTGAAATGAGCCATGCACATGAAACAAAGGTTTTGAAGAAAGTGTAAGATTTAAAAGTGCCACACTGTAAATGTGGTGTGCAGATCTTGAAGTTGATGAGTTTCTTCAGTAGTGTGCCATCAGTGAGGAGGATGATTTTAACCTCTACAAAAATGTCAAAGGTGGCCTGACAATCAAAAGAAGTTAAGCCTATGTCTGTTGCTGCTCTTCCAGCTTCTGGTCCTTTATGAATAACCCATGTTCTATTGTCATCTTGTGCTGATAATGGTAGGCATGTAGGAATTTAAATCCCAGCCACTCTGCTCATGCTGTCTGGTGACAACACTGCCAGATTAAAGAAGACAGAAAAACAAGCTGGCGTCCTCTCCTGTGGGATGACCAAGAACCACCTTGCTCTAGACTTCGGTTTCCGGGCTCCCAGGCATAAGTCAGGGGCTTTTGGTAACTGTCCTCATAATTCTTCAGTTTCTTACTCACTTATGCTTTGCCTCTGTGTTATTGGTGTGGGGTTTTTTTAAACTCCCAGATCACAGTATCTTTATCCTCCAGTTTACTACTAAAAAAGGCCTTGTCAAGGAGGAATCCAGGTAAAGCTGGTTAATGTTTGCTTCCTAGTCCTTTTTTTAGAAATTCTTCATCTGCAATGAGTGTTTGGTTTGTGACAGTATCCTTCCTGACCTTTCTTTATCTTCTCTCTCACTTGCTTGTTTATCCCAACTATAGTAATCAAGCATCTGATTAAATTTACATTTCTTTATGTAAGAATTAAGAAAGAGAAGGTAGTGCAAGGCCACTTCTTTTAAGCAAAATGGGACCTTCTTATGTAAAAGACTACTTTGGCTATGTGTAGTTCCAGAGAAATTGCTATTTCCTTACCCTTGTGATGTTCAGAATGCAATTTATGAGAAAGATGGAGAGGGAGGGGGGGGCAGACCCCAGAATTTCTATCTTCTTGAGGGGAGAGGAAAGAGTAGAGAAAATCCAGTAGCATTAAGAACATTACAGTTGCATGTGTTGAAAATTTTAGTCTAAATAAGTTATAATTAAGAGGATTTTCCTTTAGTGGTGTGTAAGGTGAACTACCAGTGGTTTAATCTTCTATGTAATTGATGTGTAGCTCATAAACAGATCCAGTGACTGTTTAAGGTACATGTTTATATGTGGCAAAAATGTGTAAATACTTCCAGGCTCCCTCAGGTATTTTGAGTTTCTTCCCTGTATGTTTGATCAGTTTACCTAAGACGCAGAGTAGTTTGTTCTCGGACAGTTTACAGACTCTGGCTTGATGAAATGATGTAATATTCTTCAGGAGAAGAGTATCAAAGATATTCTTAATGAGGGACTGTAATCAGTTTTTGAAAACTGGCTAATGGATAGTAGTCTAGCAGCCACTAAAGAGTGTGTATGGAAATGCACATGCATGGTAGTCAAACCTTGAATAAATGTTCTGAAGTACAATTCAACTTGCTTTCCAAAACACTTTTGAATGGAACACTTGTAAAATCCATCTATCTAGATGGATTTTAGGAAGGCTTCCATTTTCAATTTAAGCTTTTAACTTGAATAGGTGGGAACAGAAACATGTTATTTTTTTCCAAAGGCAGAACAAAGTTTTGATTGCGTAGGGTTCTCTGCACACTAAGCAGTACCGTCTTTCTGCTCTGGAACTTTTATGAGCTGCCACAGTGAGAAGTTAGAAGGCTCTTGGCAGTCTTATCTGTGACACTAGTAACTGTCAGGCCAATTTTGTTTTGTTGTGTATTAGGAAGAGTGTGGCTGTGTCTGCACTGGCAAGTAATTGGTGCGATTGATGCTGGCCACTAAATGAAAGTGCTAGGGGGAAAAAGATGATCTGTGAGCCACTGTGCATGGTGTAGCCAGGCAGTGTTCTCTCAGATCAGGTTGTTTGGTATTGGACTGTTTGGGGAGTAGCGTTTGCAAGTGGTGGGCAAATGGAACAATAAGAACATAATTAGATATCAATTTGGTGATGAGAAAGTGATTTTTAAGGCCAAGGAGCAGACCTTGCTAGGGAAATTGAAATTTGTTTAGAGAGTGAAATTAAATATTATATTCATACAATGTTCTATATTCAACGAGAAGAGTACAGATGGCCCAAAAAATGTTTGAAGCCAGGTGTCGTGCAGGTTAAAGATCTCTGGTTGTTGTTCCTCCTGAGATTTTGTCCTGTGTGAGACTAACATGGGAGAGTAAAATACTTTAGCTTGATCGTGTTCCTGCAAGGTGTTTTTGTAGTAGACCCCTCATTTTTCAGGGGGACTCTGTGCCCACGGGCTTGACTGTCAACCAGAAAGCTTATGATAACACATTATATTTTTAATATCTGTTGTCTGAACTTATATCCTCCTGAAACAGACAAGTGATTTTTTTCTGTGAAACAAAGCTGCACTAAATTAAAACCTGCTGAGAAAACTGGTCCTTCATAAGCAAACATTTGCAGTGTGCTTTGCAAGTAGTGTTCATGATAATAACATCTATTAACAACACCATCACCAACCTGGCAATAACATCTGTGACAGTTTTAAGGGTAATGGTTGGTGAAAGGGACCAAACCAGTAGTTTTCCTTTGAAAATTTCTGAAAAGAGGCAGAAGAGCAAGAGGGAAGCCTTGTTGAGAGAAGTAGAAAATATTAAACAGGAAGGAGGAATATAAATCAGGAGAAATTAGAGTTGAATCGACCAGAAGAGGGGGGAGCTGCACACTAAGGGCCAGCTGAGATGTCTGCCCCTATAGAGATTAATATCTCACTATGTGTGAAGATTCTGATCAGGAAATGAAATTAAAACAAGAATTGACCAGCATCAGGAGATGAACCATTGCACCTTCACAGAGGTGTCCACCCCCACAGAGATTAATATCACACAGAATAACGAAAATCTGATTTGGAAAGAAGACAAACATGCATTCTCCATATCAAGGGGATGCTCTTTGAGCACTTGCATAGTAAATAGCCTTGACTGACTTTCAGAGATGAATGCTTCACTGTCAGATAGCTTCTTCCGAGGCCATTTGAACATTTCATTTTAGAAGACTTAGCAACAAAACTACTATTGAACATTTTATTAATGATGCAGAGCAAATCATGGCAAGTTCACTCATATTTAATCTTTCTTCCATGCTGTAAGTAATAAGCAGATCAGGTGTCTGCTTAAGCAATGGAGGATCAATGTTGTTATTGACATATCAAACAGTGTTTTCTACCTCTGTCATTTCAACAGCTCCTGAAAGCACACAGAGTTTCAGGAGTTAGTTCTCTCTTGGGGAGGAGGGAGTGCAAATTTGTTCACAGCCTATGCTTATCTATTACAAAAATATATCACAGTTGTTTTCTATTTAACACTTCAATGTTAAAAACACAACCTTTTCTCAGAAAAAAGTTAGGTGTGTGCTTATGCTTAGTTTTCCTTAAGCTTTATTCTAATTTATTAGGCTGAATGTGTTCCTTTGACACTTTTACCTCAGTGCCTGCAGAAACTGACTTTGAGCCAGCTCTTATTCAAAATATTAGTATTATGGTTTGTAGTGTGAATGATTAATGTTGGAAATTCAAAACAGTTGAGAGACACTTCTTTTTTTAAAAAATTCCAAACTCTAACCCCTTTTTGATCTCAAGTTGTCTTTATGCATGTTTTTACTGAAAAAGTTAGGGAAACATACGGACCAAGAACATCAGCTCATGGGCTGATCTTAACAGAATGAGTACTCATGTGGGGGTGCAAGCTGGAGAGTGGCACTTTGATTTCAAGATGATTAAGGGGCTAATCTTAATAGGAGCTTGTAAGAACTTAAAGGACAGTTATGAGGAGCCGAACACCTGTCTGGTAGCAGCAAACAGTACAGCAAGGGCTAGTGACCACAAATGCCAACTTGGGAGGCACAGATTGGGTGCTCTGAAACACTGCACATGTGGAGGAAGGTAGTGGAGCAGAACAGACTGCTCTGGGGATTCTCTGTGTCTTCTAAGTCTCAGCTAGACAGAACCATGGCTGATAGTGATGATTCTTCTTTGGAGGCGATGTTTGTCCTGAATGGCCTGCAGAGGTGCCTTACAAGCAACACTTTTTTTCCTGATAGAACGGTAGCCTGCGATTTCATGAGGTGTGGGAACAGGTTGGTACAGGTTGAAAAATCTCCAGCCTGACAGAAAGGCTGGTTGGTCTCTTGGCTTCAGAGAGGCCTTTTTTCATAACCTTTATAACCTTTGCTCCTTCTCTGAACAGTCAGGTGAAGTTTTTATTTGCTTCGTTATTTTTAAAGTGGTGTATTCCCAGCTAGCCCAGTAACAAGAAACTTTCAAAGATTTTTGTTGCAGGTGAGGAATGGGTTTGCAGAAACACTGGCAATTTTTTCTGGTGTTATTTTTTTATTTTCCTCCTTTTTTAAAGCTCTGAATTGATCAAGATTTATGGTTCTTAGAACAGCCAGGCCTTGGAATTGAGCTGCTTGCTTCTGTTCTCTGTAGGCATAGCTCTACTAGGAAGAGAACATGTGTAAGTTCTTCCATGTTATTTCCAATATTCCACAAAAATAGAAGTGTCTTAAGAGCTGAATTGTAGTACCACTTGTTGAGGCAAAACCCCTTGTGCCTCTTTAGCCCTTGGCTTTTCTATGCATTGGCCAAGTGAGAAGCTGCCTTCTAATAAGGAGGACCTAATGTGAAGTTTTGCTGTCACAGCAGTGTCTGTAGGTAACTGTTCAATGTTGCTGGGCTCAACTTCTGTATTTCAGGTGGCCCTTTTTCAAGGTATGGGCGAAGTAAAGGTCACACTCCAGTTACAAATGAATTGAAAACATTTTAGTTTAATTTTTGTTAAACATCCATGTGGGTTGCTTTCATTCGGTATTAAAATGATATTAAAATTTAGTTCACTATAATTCACCTTAGAAATGGATTAGGGTAACTTGGATTAAGGTGTGCTAATTCTGGAAAAAGAAGCTACACAAGTTTCTCAAAGTGAAATAAATGACTTCAGAATTAAGTCAGACAAATTTTCAGTATTTCATACTAGGGCACATATACCTTATTTTAATCTTTACCCAAGATTGTTTACCATCCAGCCCTTCCTCACTCTGCTCGACATAAACCTCAAATAACTTTGTTTTAATGCTGAGCCTCTGTTCTATCCTTTTTTTCTGGGCCTTTTCTCCGATGGCCTTTTTGAGACTTTGCTCAGTGTATTGGTGAGGTTTGTTTTGGATGTTCTCCAACTAAATTACATCAGAAGAATGAACTTGTTTGATAATATTTTTCTTATTCATGTTAAGCTGTGTAGTCTGGGAATCTCTCAGGACAAGGTTGCTTGTCAGCAGATTGGTAAAGAAATGTGTATGAAGGGGTATCCCCAACAAAACAGCTCAACTAAAGATGTCTGTGCTGAGTTTTCATTGAGGCTTGGTTGGCTTTAGCCTTAGAAATAAACCAGATAGCTGAAGTCCCTAAGGATCTGTTTTGGGGTAGTTTGAAGAGTGGTGTTGTCCTCAAGTGTCTGCTCCAGTAACACTCATTAGAGTTTGAAACCAAAAGCAGACTATAGAGAAGGAAATGCTTTGTGGCTGCAGCGACAGCTCAGCTTCTGCTGAAGGGGGGGTGATGACTGGTTACAGATGACATACTGGGCTGTGCCCTCCCCATTACCAGTTTTTGTAGGCATTTCCTCAGCAGAGAAGGGAATTAACTCCTTCAGCTGCTGGATTTGGCTAAATCCAGCAGGAGTTGGAGCAGTGAGTCTGTTGTGTCAGAAGATTCCGATGGGGATTAGTGTAAGTCTCCTTGAAGCTCTGTGCTCTCCAGTTATTACAGGCAACCTTCTCATGGTTAAAATCCAAGAAACAAGCTGCTGCTTACCAAGGAAAACCTACCCCTTCTCCTAAAGCCTCAAAACCAAATAAACTGACAAGAGTAGTACCTCTGTGTATGATGCATTTGATGTATACCAGTATTTGGGGAAATAAACTTTATTTATGTTCTCAAAAATTTTGGAGGTAATATATTTAGACTATTTGGCAAAAAGTTGGCTTGTTTATACTGGTCTTATTTTATGATAAACAGAGTGGCTTGTTTTAAAATTAGAATTTGAAACAAAAGTGGTTTATTTCCAGAGGTGTGGGGCTTGTTTTTTAATTTTCATTTATGTTTTTTTAAGGACGCCCCTTTCACTGTCTTAAACCATTGGCTCAGAATGTCTTAAGATAGTGTCTGGGAAGAATTTCTTTTTTAAGTAGAAGCATTCAACTGTTCTGTGATCCTAAAATCCTATCCTGCCAAACCTGTGATCTGTTCACGCAGCAACTAAAACTTCAGACTTTGTACATGATCCTTACAAAATCTTGTAGCATACAGACAGTAGTGTAGATTCAGTGTGAAGTTTTACTAGTCAAAATTACTCACATAGTTGTTATATTAGTTGGTGCTTAGCTAGAAGTCTAAAAGAGCAGGTGAATTGTTCTCTGTTCCTTAGCTGGCACAGAGTTCTCAAGCAATTTCCATGGATAAGCTGTCTTTTGTTATGGGGCACTCACTACGTATAAAGACCACTATTAATGTCATTAAGACTGCAACTGACATAATGTTTACCGTATTGGAATAGTTCCACATTTAAAATGCACATGGTTCAGGGTTGTGCAATGCTCATCTTTGAACCTGCTGTGCTTGTAGGGTTTTGCTTCCACTTTTGTATCCTGTTTGTGTTGTGTGTTGTCTTGCTTTTGTCAATCCCTGTTGCTTCTTTCCCTGCTGCAAGACTGATGAGGAATGTGATGTCCCCTGGAAAACTGTACAGTACTAGCAACCTGTTGTCATAAAAAAATATACTCCAAAGGCAATATGCAGATAATCATGAAAAACTTGCGTTAAATTTCTGCCCTCAGAAAGATGAGGAGTTTTTTTGGTTTAGTGGAAAAAAACTCGCCTGTAGGTTGTTGACAGCATCCTCTATGGAAGTGACAGTACAATTGACGCAGATAGGTTTCATTGCTTGTGGTGACTCCCTTCCAAAATCCATGAGGGGTGGTAACTGAAATCCTTTTGAAACAGGAGAACCACAGTATTAATGAAAATGAAGAAAGAATGAGAATCCTGCAAACAATGGAAGCACCAAAGCAAGGAGACTGTGCCTAGTAAGGTGACTGGGTTGGTTAATTTTGGTCGATCAGTTGGATTTTTTTTTCCCCCCCCTCTCACTCTTCATGGTTTAAAAGAAGTTTAAGATTAGGCCATGGTCAAATTCTGGTAAGATACATTATGTAGTGCTGTAAGAGAGGATTTAAGAAACTAAGTTAAGGCAATGTTTGTTGGCCTGGACCTTTTGAATCCTCTTTTTAAATGCTGGCAATGTTACATCTTGCTGAATGTACTTGAAGCTTACAGTTCACTGGAATTTCTGGGGAAATGCCTCAGTTGTATTGTTTTTTTTCTGCTTATTCCTTTCCAATGATTGTGCTTAGAAAAGTTAAGCAATCCTGTTTGGAGAGTATTTTAGAACTACTCATATCAATTAGTATAAACTTATGGTTTCGGGTTAAAACTTCTAATTCCCAAGAAAATCTGTCTTGAATGAAGGACAGAATATTTCCTTCCTTATGATTTTAAAGGAAACAAATATTCTCGGGTCTTCAAGACTGCATTTATAAAATAATTCTGAATATAGTGTGTGGGCTTCCTACTTGCTAGTGGAAACTGGTTTGTTTAGAGGGATGTCAAAACCAATTAAATTTAAATTCTCTGTGGTTTTGTGTATTGGGTAATGTTGTCAAGGATCTAGAGCTTTCATTGGATTCCATAGTGGTAATATTTGCTGCTTCAATGAGTTGATTAACACCGCTGGCAGTTCAAATAGAAAGAAAAACCTGAGGAGAAATTATGTTCAAGTGGGTAGCCACTTGCAATATGATACCAGTCTTTAAATTCCTAGAGCCAGATTAGTATGATCTGCTTTATTCTTACAAGTATGGGCCTTGAGGCTTTCTTTGTTGTCAAGTAAGTACATGGAAATCACAGTTCACTGTGGAGCCATATGTGTTATGGATCTTGCATACTTCTATCTTGAACAAGGAGGGGTGAAAAAAATGAGTCGTGTGAAATAGTTTTGTTTTCAGGCTAGGTTGACACAAGCCTCTAAAGTAGAGAGAGGCAATTCCTTAGAGTATTTGGCACTGCTGGATGAAAACTCTGGAAAAAAGTCTGCTTATGTCTAGGAAGATTGGTACTTTCCCTTTTCTAGAAACTGAAGCGATGCTGTGCCTGTTTTCACTGAAGCTTTACTGGCTGCTTTCTGTAGCGAAGTTAGGAAATTTTGCCTGAGACAGAGACTGTTATAGAATTCACCAGTAAAGTGTATTTGTGTAACTCCATGTTATTTTTTGCTAATTCTTGAGCGCTCATTCCAGTTGCTTCTGTTAATGGAAACAGAGAAATCAGGAGAGAAGCCATGAGTAGACTGAGAGGCAAGTTGAAATAGTTTTAAGAGACTGTTTCTGGATTTTTCTGAGATAATACACTGCCAGTTGGATTCCATCATGTGGTTATAGATTGTCCAGCCTAATGTTGAATTTGTAGCTGTTTTTATAGTTTTGGGACTACTTAGATGGTTGCTTCCTGTCTGGGTGATCATTTCCATTGTCTGAAGGCAGGTGGTTGAGGGTCTTAGAGTTCCTCTAAAACAGAAACCTGCAGGTGTGGAGTTGACCAGAACTAGAGATTTATGATTTTGTTTCTCTCCAGCTTTTTTGTGACCTTTCTTCCTGCTCTGAGGATGGTAACCAGCTTCCCTGCATAGACTCTGGAAAAAAAGTGGGAAGAAACTGGTTGAAGGTTCTGACTTGCGAGCCCTGTGGAAACTCATAGTAGCTTTATGCTGGCATCAGAGTTTAGACTGAACCTTACATATAGGTTTAGTCGGTTGGATAGTAGGCTGTTATGGTAATCACATTTCCAAGGCTGCATCATTTGTCTGAATGGAGTGTGGAAGGAAGGTTTTTTGTTTTGTTCTTTTTTTTCACTTCTCCTCATGCTTGAGCAGATTTTGACTATTGTCTAAATCACTTAAAAACGTTAATGCCACATCTGGGTCAGGAAGGAAAGCAGTTGGATTTTTTTCCTGGTTTTGGTTAAAGTTAGGAGTCTGTTCCTTGCCAGATGATGTGAACTGACATTTCCTTGCTGCCTCTCTTCTCTTTTCTTTGCTTGAATCTGCCTGTTCCTGGTTTGCCAGTCCATCCTGATAATCCAGCTGGAAACTATTCCCTGAGGTGCCAGGCAGGTAAAAGGGAGGGCCAGAAGTGGTGCCAGCAGCAATTCTGGAGGCACAAGGTCGAGCTTTGAGTCCTGATGAGCTCAAGATCTCTGGCTTTGTGGATCAGGTGGGTGCAAGTACCAGCATGAAGGGTGGAGGCCAAAGTCTTTGTGGCTGCTATGTAAGAATGATGAGCATTAAGTAGCGTCCCTAGGGTTTCCCTTCATCTGTCTACGTTCTCTGATAAACCTTTTAGTCTTTTCTCCATCAGACATAGCTGTGGAGCTTTTCAGGGCTTTAGAGCTGGATGTATTATTGTTCTAGCTGTTGGTTAGCAAGGGTGAAACACCCGTTCCTTGTCCTCAGACTTCCCACAGTTGGAGCTGCTGCTAAAAGGTTGCAAATCCTCCAGTTTCCTCCATCTCTCCTGAGGAAAGGATGCTGGTTTTTTTCATCCCAAAACACTGCAGTGCTCATTGCCACCAGTCCTAGGCACACACCAATAAATCATGTCTTCCCATACTGAGCAATTTGCTGGCTCAACCAACTCAAACACCCATGTTCTCTGTAAGCCTCCATGAAAACATCTCTGGCTTCTGGATTATGTCGCGTATGGCCTCTGTGATGCTTTATTGCTTTTTTTTCCTGCTCAAAAAGGCTAGATAACATTACCTTCAATAATTTTGCATGCTTATATTAGTCAGATTATGTTGGGTATTTTCTCCTGTGATGTAAATTGGCAAAAGGTCTGAATTAGTAATCAAATCTATGTCATTTTCTGGACTTAAAGTATCTGCTGTCCTTGTTATAAATTATGCTGTAGTTGCGCTGCTTGTAACTTCCCTTGGATAGCATGTGGAAACATTTTTATAAATACAAGCATGCTTTGTTACTATGTCAGCATGTTGGATGTGTTCTTCCTATTCCTTTTTTTTCCCCCTTAAATAGTTGTCCTTTAGTGCTAGGCAAAGAGAGGGGCACTCTCTTGCTGATGATGTTACTAATTTTAAGCCATAAAACTTGCAAAGGCAGAATACTGAAATGAATCAAGTGAAACAATTTTGGTTTTTTTACTCAAGGTAGCGCTGGGATCCCCCTGGAAGGTTTCTGCAGTGATTTCTGCTGAGGAATATGTAACCAGAAAGTATTTCTGTAGTTTGCCATTGTAGGCTAGTGCTTTCTTTTTCACAGAAGTCTGAAGATACCTATTCTTGCTAAATCATCCTAATTATAGCCTTCCACTGTAATTACATGTGTAAGTAGTATTAGATGGCATTAAAGATGTAAATGATCAACATTTGTTGTCTGTAGATTTATTCTTTTTTATTGTGTTTTCAAGGCTCTGTTTGCTCACCCTGACAATGTTATGTGGAGGTACAATCTGCTAAAATTTCGTGTCCCACATACCAGTTGATGTAGATATAAACCAGCCTGTAACTATAACACTTTGAACTGATCTGTATTTTAGTTGGAGCGATAGCACTGTGTGATTAAAAACCCCCAGAGATTATTAACTGTGCTATACAGAAAGTGTGATTGTTTCCAAGTGTCAGCTTTTTATCTCTGATGCCCTGGTTTTATGAAGGAGTTTGAAGCAGACAAGTAATACTCATCAAAATAATCTTGATAGTCCTGCTAACAGGAATTCTTGGTTGGGAAATGCACCATACAGCACATCTGTGTTACCAGCAGCAGTATTACCCATTAACATGTTCCCATATTTGCGTTTACTGGACCTGTGGGTTTTTTTAATCTCATCACAAACAGAAAAGGTGGAGTTAAAGATACAGATTTAAAACTCTTTTAACTTTAAGTAGTGTTGGCTAAATCTAGCCAACAGACAATAGAAAGATTTCATATTATCATTCTGTATTGTGCAGGCAGACTAAAATCTCTGCTGTTGACTTTTTCTCCTTGTTGACTCATTCATCTCCAGTTTGCAGTTGTGGAAAAGAAAAAGCGTTCTCAGGTAAGAGATAATGACATCTTAAAAGAGGTTGCTGTGCTGATCAGTGCAGTCTGGATTCTGTCTGTCTTTATAGGAGGGACAGGGAGCACAGCGATATGTCCAGGAGGCGTTAGTTGAGCTTCTGATAAAGACACAACACTAGGTTCCTGTTCAGTCCTTGCAGTATGCACTGAAGGCTGAGTTAGTTCCTACTGATGTTCCACTTAAAATTGTGTTTATACTAGTCAGACTCCTAAAAATCAGGATCTCTGACCTTCAGAGTGGTTGCATAGATGCTGTGAGAAGATAGGGCAGCCAGCATTTAAATGTAGATCTCTTAACTAATGCTTTGCCACAGAATTGCCTTTAGAGGAAAATTTTTAGACTGTTCTAATACTTTGACTTTGTTGTAAGTCAAAGTTGGATCCAGATGTCATACAAGTCAAGTTTTAGAATATGTCGAATACTGTCAACTTATACTAAGTGACATGCAACTTCAGTGTTTCTGTGAGGTCTTGGAATAGATGCTTGCTTTTTTCTCACCTTTCCTGATTAATTATTTATTGACTATTAAATCTATGTAGATCCCTTTGTTCAAGTCATGGAAAGAGAATGATTCCTGTAGGATTTGCTTAAATGATTTATAATCTTCCCATGGCCATCAGGGTAGTAGCTGGATGCTTTATGAAAGTTATGACATTTGGTGTTACTGTTTCTGGGATTTAAAATAAGGTTTGTGGGATTTTAGCATCCTCTCACAGAAAGCGTCTGCAAATGAGTAGCAGAGTGTATGACAATAAAAATAAACAAAGTTGATCGCACTTTATGTTACACAAATGCTTTGTGTCTTCTCACACGTTACAAATGCAGTGTCTGTTTTGGAGGTAATAGAAAACAGGAAATCACAGCTGTTGTGACAAACTTTGGAATTCAGAGGAATGGCGGTTTATAATTTTTTTGCGAAGTGATCACTTTAAAATAGCTAATTCTGATTAATGGCTGGATACTGTGCTTCCTCACAGGCAGAGACACTCTCCTACCCATCTGAGACTTAAAGCAGTAATCTTCCACATCCCTGACAGCCACACTTTGCCTGAAGAAGGAATCCCTTATGTTCTTGATTTTGTTACTTGACTCACACATTTGGCCCTTGTTCTTGCAGGTAATGGAAAAAAGTTTTCAGATGACCAAGTGTTCTAACTTCTGAGCAGTAGTACAAACCCTGAAGACTTTAACTGTGAGGGGTAGTGGCAGCAAAAAGGGAATCTAAACCATGTTACTACTACAAAATTTAGACTTGTATTAATTTCCTCTCTCTAAAAAGTTTTATGATCTGAGGCACCAAGCAAACTGTGGAGCAGTGTCTTATATCAAGGAGGTAAGAGTGTGACCAGGAAAATGGGTATGATCTGCGTCTGTGCTCAAAGATGACAGTCCTGATGTTATTTTCACATTCTTAAAAAGCTCTCTCTTTTTAGTCAAAGCTTAATAGAAAGCCTCTACCTGCTCATTATAGTAGCAATTTTTATGCAAAATAAAAAAGCTGGACATGCAGTAAGTTCAGAGCCCATAATTATAATCCAAATGTGCAAGCACATGAATGGGATAATATGAGTTAGTAGAGAAGGCAAGAAGGCAGCTTTTCAGCAGTTTTTCACAGAGGTTGAATCTACAGGCCAGCATTAACTCTGTAAACATTTTAGTGAAAGTCAGTCTTATTGATGCAGTGATTTACATGCAATAGCATAATTATTTTTTTCTTTTGTGAACACCCAAAGTAAGGCTTAACTTCCATCCATATTTACTGATTAACTGCTGGTGTTCCTTCAACTCTCTTTTGTCCCTCACCCCCCCACTGTAAGCATTCCAAAGATAGCTCAGAAATACTCGTGGGTAAAATCAACTTGAAGGCTCTAGAGCTCTGGTTTAAAGAAAGAGATTAGATTTGTTTGGACAGAAATGTAGAGTTGAGTGGCTCATAGTGTGGTGTCATGCAAGTGCATGTAAATTGTTCTAACAAACATGTCACATTTTATTTTACATGTGATGTTGTTACAAGATTTGTTTATATAAGTAATTTATATTGGAGGTAGTAGAAAGTGTTAGACAATTTCAGATGCTTGAATGCCATGTTTATAAATGTGAAACATAGGCTTGTTTGGGGTTTTTTTGTGAGAGTGGAAGTGAGGAGTTTTTAAAGTATGTTGGGTTTTGTTTGGTTGCTTTGGGGTTAGTTTATTTTTTTTTTTTAGGAGAAAAACTCTTCTGTGTAATTATATGTGCACTATTTGGAAATACAACATTACTTTGAAATGTAGCCACAAAATAAATGTTTTGCCAGCTGTTTAAATAGTGTGATTTCACAGGTGTTATACATGTGAATTCTATCTGTTGACATAAAATCTTGGGTGGTAGACAAATACAGTTAGGTACAACCACAAGAAATGCATCAGAGAAAAACCCATGGTTTTGTACATGCCACACAGAGTTTCTTTTCTGACTTTGAACTTTAATTTTTCTTGGAATTTCAAACTTTACATATGCAGCAATTTTCTTATTTGCAGAAGAACATCCCTTTAGTCTGTATCAGTGACCAAGTGCAGGATAGTAAATTGGAGAAGAAACCTTAAGAAGAAACATGAGGTGAATGCTTTGGTTCTCCCCACATTGCACAAGAGCATCTTTTCCTTCTCCAGACATTTGACTGGTGGCCTGAAGGGATTTTTGGTGTTTCCAGGTTTCCTTTTCCATTTAACTGGGATTAATCTGAATGGTGATGAGAGATGCTGCCTGCTACAGTGAGGTTTAAAGTTCATCAGATGAGTAGCTGTTAAGTTGGTTGCAAGCTGTGGAGACCTGGCAGCATGTGATTTCTTCTCCTGATAGTACAACCATGAAGACCCTGTTTGGGGGCCCTTTTGATTCCTTCAGGAAGGCAGGTGGCAAATCGAGTCTGCAGATGGGCTCAGGATCATGTGAGTTCTCATCAGCTTCTGCAGCTGAAGCTGTGCAGGAGGAATTTTGTAGCCACTTTACTGTTTTACACAGACAAAGCTGTTTATTATTTTCCATTTCAATGCAAACTAAAACATTCTGTGGTATTGGGCTTTGTCTCTTCACCACGCTGTTGGAATCAGCTGGCCTGAGCTTGTCAGACTTTTAGTCTCTGCCCTCAGCACGAGAGTTTCTCCATGAATCGCGTTCTGCCCGCTCTGCGGGGATCGCTAAAGCTTTAAACAACAAAGTTCCGGCCAGGAGGTGGCGGTAGAGAACACGCGAGGGCCGGGCCGGGCCGCTCCGCTCGGCGCTGCGAGCGGCACAGCTGGAGCAGGGGCTGTGCACTTCATCCCTCCAAAATTACTTATCTCGCCACCTGGAAAATCGGAATCCCTTGGATTTCATCGTTCCGGCTCTACACTTTTCCCAAAGCTTTATAGTCGTTCCCGAGTTACAGGTGTGAAGCCGGAGAGGTTAAAACCGACAGGAGGCCCCTTAGCTCTGCAAGAAGGCTGATGTTGCATGAGGATTGCCTTTGGAAAGTTGGTGATGAGAAACCTCCTCCCTTCCACTACGACCATTATGGCTCCAAAGGACACGATGTGACCACTTTACAAGCCGGCATGGCTAATTCCGCCTGGTATGAGCAGCAGTTCTTGCACTCGAGCCCACAGCGTGTGAGGTCAGCGCAGCCTTGGTGCCATTTTGTTGGCTGAGGCTGAGCATCCCCTGTCAGGAGGCCGCCTGGCACAAGGGCTCCCTGTGAGCCACACTCACATGTAGTGTAACACGGTTACTATTTGGTAATTGCACTTTCTTACGTTTTCTCCGTCCTCTGTATCCAGCATTAAATCCCTTTATCCACAGAAGAGCACAGCGGTTTTTGAGGTTCTCCTTTCCTGCCCCTTTCCATCCATTTAGAGGTTCTGCAATGCTCTAAAAGGCTCTTGTGGGGAATCCATTTGCTGTTTGCGTTGGTTTAATGCTTAACGCTTGCTGCGTGTTCTTTGTACCAGCACCTGTAGCATGCTCTGTGTCACCGAAACTGAATGTGAGAAACTTCCTTATGAGAGAAAGAGAGCTTTATGTTCATGTTCGCTATTGCAGTTTGGTGAGATGAACATTTCAAGAGTAACAGTTCCACACTTCTGTGCACAAATGCTTTGCTATAGCTTGTACAACTTCTGTTGTTCTTCTTAGTGAACTTAGGACCATTTTAGAACACTGTTACAGCAGTATATGCTACTGCATTTCACACAGCATCATAGCAAGTTAGGGGTTGGAAGGGGCCTCGAAAGATCATCTAGACCAACCCCTGATGCCAGAGCAGGATCACCTACGTAACGTGGGGTCACTTAGGAACATGTCCTGGTGGGTTTTGAATGTCTCTAGAACAGAAGACTCCATTTACTACCTCTCTGTGGGCTCGTCCATCCAGCGAGTTCCTGAGCCAGCATAGAATATTCCTGTCAAAGTCCCTTGCTGCCACCTTAGCCAGGAGTAGAACATGGGAGACCGTGTCAAGTGCCTTACTGAAACCTAGGTAAACCACGTCCACAGCTTTCCTCTCATCAACCAGTCGAGTTACTTGATCATAAAAGGAGATCAGGTTAGTCGGGCAAGACCTACCCCGCCTGAACCTGTGTTGACTGGGCTTAATATCTCTGCTGTCTCGCAGTTGTTGCATGATAGCACTGAGCACTAACCGTTCCATAACTTTGCCTGGAACTGAGGTGAGGCTAATGTGTCTGTAGTTTCCTGGATCATCCGTCTGACCTTTCTTGTGTATGGAGGTCACATTTGCCAACTTCCAATCATCTGGGACCTCACCTGTGATGCATGACTTCTGATAAATTATGGAGAGCAGTTTAGCAAGCTCATCTGCCAGCTTTCTCATCTCTCTGGGATGAATCCTGTCCGGTCCCAAGGAACTTTCCTAATCAATTCCTTAAATAAACTGAAATCTGCCCTAAGGAAATCCAGTTTAGATGTTTTGTTGAGCCTTCTTTTTGATCCACTAGTAATTGAAAACTTAATAATTTCATTATCATTGCCTCATCAGTGCAGTGGAGCCTGTGCAGCCTGTTCCAATGCTCAGTCACCCTCACCATAAAAAAGCTCCTCCTTTCTGGAGACGTTTTATACCTGCTTGGACCTGGTTGGGGTGTCCTGCTGTGGCAGGGGGATTGGACTAGATGATCTTTCAAGGTCCTTTCTGATCCCTGATGATTCTATGATTCTGTTTACATGGATCCTCCTATGCTCCAGCTTGTATCCATTGCATTTTGTTTTGTCATTGGACATCACGGATTCTCACTCCATTCTCCTAACATTCACCCTTTACATATTTATAAACACTGAGATCACCCCTCAAGTCTCCTCTTTTCCAAGCTAAAGAGACCCAGCTCCCTCAGCTTTTCCTTGTAACAGAGATGCTCCATTCCCTTAGCTATCTCTGTAGCTCTGTAGCATTGTGCTGGACTCTTGTGCTGTTAGTGGTCGTCTTCCCATGTTACAGAGGAGCCAGAGGTAGGATATAGAAGCTGGATAGTGTTAGGAATAGTGAAAGTTGGAAACTTTATTTTATTGATTGTGCTTTTTGTGGTTTTCCCACACTGCAGGGAAGAGTTATCTTCCTGAAAGCTGGCTAATCGATAACTTTTAATAGTTTGTACAGTACAGCAAGGCTGATAGGGACTCCCTGCTTATCCCTAGTGTATCTTTTTAGGAGGTTTACTCAGGTAGAATCTGCTTTGTAAAAAGGAGTAAAAGAACCTTTGTGAAGTAGTTGGAATATCACATGGTTAGTTGCAGTCCCTCACTATTTGGACAAAAAAAAAGTTCCCATTGAATTTATTGATGCTAGTAGTACCTGGTGTTTTCAGGAGTTATTATTTGGAGTGGATTTTGTCCAAGAGGTCTCGTAGTATAAATAGAACAAATGTGTGGTATTGAGACACACAGCTGCATGCTAATAAGGGCAAGCCTGGAATTTGAAGGACCATTCTTGTGACCTTGGATGTGCCTGTGGGGAGACACGACATGCACTCATGCAGTGTTCTGAACTAATACCTCTGAAGGATTATGCTGTTGGAGGGAGACTGCTGGGAAGTTTCAGTCCACAAATGCCGTGTCAGCATTGTCTAGTGGAGCTCTGGTGCTGGAAGAAAAACAGGTTTTGGCTCAGAGCAATTATAATGTAGCTAATGAGGAGGGTGCAGCTTAAACTCAGACCTTGAGGGTAAAGTCCACTGTAAAAGGATTTTCAAAGTTTGTCAGAAGGTAGGAGATAAAAAGATAGCCTATTGATAGAGGGTTTCAGAGCAGTTAAATCAAAGGGAGGCAGTTACCATGAAGAGCAGCTGTTTTCAGAATGCTTTCAAAGACAAATGAAGAGGTTGAACTGCGTGATGAAGGATAAATGTGCACTACCCTGTAAGCTGGGCGGGTGCTTTTTGACACATTATTAATAGTCTTTCTGGGGTCAGATAGCAGAGAAAAAGCATTAAACCTGAGATGGTCTTTAGTGAAATTCACTGTACTCATGCACCATGGCATTTGGAGGCTTTGAATATTGGCTCTGGACTGATACCTGGGTATCTGAAGATGTACTCAATAAGGCATAAGGAGCAAAATATTTAGCAGATTTTTGTTTATTATGATTTCTGATATCCTCAGAAGTGTTTTGACAGCATGGAGGGAAGAGTAAAACAAGAACTTTGTGTACTCAGTGTTTCTGTTTGGGGTTTTTTTTTGTGTGAAATTCACAGAGGGTATGGGGGTTTGGTTTGCCTTTTTTTCAAGATTTTATAGTAGGGCTTTTGTTTCATGTAAACTGAGTTGCCATAGTTTCTTTGTATTAGTTAGCTGAGTCTCAGTCTTAAAACAGAGTGACACAGTTTTGTTTCCCATAAGCCTGGAGAAAGTATGTAGTTAATGGTTTTGCTGCTCTGTGTGTCTCTAAACCTATCAACAGACAAGTGACTTGGAGGAGAAAAACACCTCAAAGGCTTTTAACCCCTGTGGAAGACTTCAGAACTGTGCTGGAGAAGCAGCCGCTTGTGATGGTGTGTTTTGTTTGCCTGATATAAACAAAACACTCTACATTGAAGTTTGCAGTGCAGGCAGGGCAATTACTGTGTTCTGCTGCTGGTCATATTGTAGTGTTCTGAGGCTGGGACAGTGTCTGCATTGGAGGGATTGTCTCATTGAGTTAGTTCTCTTAAAAAGAGAAGACAAGAATGGAATTAGGAGGGAGATTGTTGCTGCCTTCAGATACAATTTACCATAATCCACTTAAAAGAATTTATTTTGAATGCTTGTTGCGTGTAGCAAAACATGTAAATAGGCTGGATTACAAGGCCTGTTTCAAGGGTGTAAGAATGAATTCTTGAAATTCTTCTGCTCCTTGCTGTGGGAAAAAAAAGGAAAAAAATAACCACGTAATGACACTGTGCTGTTTGTACTTTGATCTCTTCTATGAGGCCATTGATTTTAATAGTAAATGAAGTTTTTTAAGACATAATCCTCAAGAAAAACTGTATGTGGTCCATAGACAATCATTAAGGGCTGCCAGTAATGCTTGGTTTTGTCTCCTGGTAGGGGAAGCCATGTAATGAAAATAGCTGAAAATGGTAGATCTTCTGTGATCATCTATGCCTCAGACCATAGAAATAGCAGAAGATTTGCCTGTGAATCTACTTTTTTTGAAAAGGGCAAATGATCCACTTAATTTTTAACACATGGTGAGTCTAAAATATTTTGAACTTGAATCAGGTATCGCATAGTTGGCAATATAATGATTAGAAGATTCTTTACTGTCTATAAAGTAGTGGAAAACATGAGTGACTGGTTTTAGTATGTAGAACTGTCACGTATGGCACACTACAGCAAAAACCTGCTCCAGAGTAGCAAAATTTTGATTGTCAGTTACAGGAGATTGTTGCTTTTGTCAATCTTGAGTTCACAAAAATAGAGAGGAGTGCTCCAATAAGATTCTTAGTCCAGATACCAGTTACTGTTGTGCTTTTGACCCAAATACCACTTTTAGTCATCTTTTAAAAAAAAAAAGTGAAATGGGAATTGTGGGGTGAAAACCTGATTAACCAAATCTTTCTTCTTTGTATTATTATTATTATGGTGTGCTGATGTTATGAAGTGTTATGTGGTTGGTTTATTTTTGTGGTGCAAAATGGTATACAAAGTTTGTTTGCTGTTTTATTTGAGAGGTGAAACAGGTTGAGATCCGAAGTGTGACTGTGGTCAGGCCGTATTGTTAAGGCAAAACAGTGGATCAGAATCATCAGTAAAATAAAAAATTTCCTTTTTAAGTGATTGGTTGTCATAGTTGGATTCCAGTAAAAATCCCCCAAAGAACAAATGTTCTGTGACCCTATTCAGTCAGTTTCTCTGAACAATTTTTTTATTAATGCATTATTGAAGAGCTGAAGTCTGATACATCTCAAGGTACGGATTTTTAAGGTGATATTGAAAGACTTGGAAAAAAGTTCATGCAACCTTCAGAAATGTTATTGTGAGAAATAGCTTTGTGTTCTGTATTTTGAGTACTAGTTCCTTTAATTTGTCATGCCCTTTTCCACCCCGAGTGCATCAGTCTAACACCTTTGTGTGAATACATCGGTACAGAGCACAGCTGTTTATTACCTATGGGCTTAGTTTTAAATGGTTGATTTAAATTGCATCTCTGAATGTATTTTTTATTTTAATTTTAAAAGCAGTGAACATTCTTCACCTGGAAAGAAGTGAAGGTGAAAGGGGGAAGAAATACCCTTTCAGATTCAATTTCAGGTTTTTTATGCTAGTTGGCTTCAAACTGGGTTGAGGTTTTTAATTGCTTGCTCAGAATTTTATTTCATTATGTTAACCAAGGAATAGCTGAAGAATAGTTAACTAATAAACTGTCCTAATGGCTAACCTATTAATAGCTAAGAACTAACATACCAGGTAGCTCACAAATTTTTTTTCTCTTTTCTTTCTTGCCAAACCACATCTCTCCTCTACTGTGCTGGTAACGACTGGCCCAACTGGCCCCACTGATGTTGCTAACAGACTAAAGCATTTCCCACCAATTATTCATAGCACTGGTGTAGCGATATGTTTGTTTTATGCAGTGTGCTTCTAGCTATATTTAACTTTCCTCTATTTTTAAAGATAAGTGCTTAGAACATTTTAAATAAGGCTTGAACCAGATTTTTTCCTCCAACATCATACAGCTTAGCATTTAAAAATCAGCAGAATATTGTCTAATAGAGTTGAAATACCCGTGGTGATGGCCTCGAGTGTGTAATGTATTTTTATTTCTATTTTAACTAAAAAAGAGTTAGATAGATGGTTGGACTGTATGATCTTGTAGGTCTCTTCCAACCTTAATGGTACTATGATTCTATAATTTAAAAAGTGTATTTGCATACACCCTGCCCATAATTCATGTGCCCCTTATAAAATGAAGACATAAACCAAGAAATGTTACTCATTGTCCTCTCAAATAATGACTTTTCCCTTTGTATTACTTAGTTTTTTGTTAACTTTTTGGTTAGTGTATAAGATTCCCTTTCTGTGTTCAAGCTACAGGCTTAGGAGCTTGAAAAAATAATCCTTCAGTATGTAATTACTGGGCTTGTCCTTTCTATGGAAACTTTACAAATGCGTCTTAAAGATTCTAATACAACATTGCTGCTGTTGAGCTGATATTTAGCAAGAGTTTAGGGAACCTCACACGTTCTGTTATGGGGGCAGCCTTTTGATACTTCACTTACTGGAGCAAGAAAGTTGTCTGATTACATTTGTAAAATAGCCACGGCTCAAGATAGTCTTTTGGAGAAAGGTTAAAAGTTCTCTTGCAGTAGGAAGTGTTGCATCCATCCATATAGATGTAATATTTGCTGGAAGGAATTAATATTTGCTTTGGGTGGAATCCTCAGCTAAGTTGAAGTCCACACATTCTTGTGGTGAATTAAGAAAGAGTCAGGGAGGCCAGTCTGGCTGCTGCCTATCATAGTTGAGTGACTACAATCTCCAGCTGGTAGTTGCACCTTCTAGCTCTCAAATCCTTTGGACTGACCTGGTTGCACTTGCACTAAACCTGTAAAATAGCTTTAAAAAAAAATTGGTCTTTTTTTTTTTCCAAGTAAAAAATACCTGGCCTGGGCAAGTCTTTGACTTGTGTTGTTATTTTTGTGGTATAGATGAGGAAACAAGATTTAAGTGATTTAATAACACTGACGTAAGGCATGGTGATGAAAATATAGTGCCAGGGGAAGTTTAGGTTAGACAGCTTCTTGGAAAGTGTCATCAGGCCTTGGAACAGGCTGCCC
Source organism: Upupa epops (assembly GCA_013397515.1). Classification (NCBI taxonomy): domain Eukaryota; kingdom Metazoa; phylum Chordata; class Aves; order Bucerotiformes; family Upupidae; genus Upupa; species Upupa epops. The sequence continues at coordinate 62,418 of VZRI01004699.1, forward strand.
AGGGAGGGGGCTGATTCACCATCCCTGGACGTGTTTAGAAGTTGTGTAGATCTGAAGCTTTAGGCCAAGCAGTGGCCTTGGGACAGTTGAGTTAATGGTTGGACTTGATCCTTAAAGATCTTTTCCAACCTAAACCATTTAATGATTCTGTGAATCTATGATAGGCCAGGCAGTCCACAGTCCATGTGCAGAGTATGTAGAGACAAGTATGCTCAGGTCAGGCCACTTTCCTGGATGATTTTACTGTTCTGTATCTGCCTGTACAGGACTTGTGCTTTCCCCTTAATGAAGAGCATGAAACAACTTACAGGATGACAAGAGGAAAGTTTCATGTTGTTTGTAAGCAGATCTTTTATTTTCTAGTGACAAACCCAGCATTGGAAGCTTTATAGAAATAGGAAATTTACTGGGCCATGTGGTGGTACTGATGGAGAAGGAGCCTGAAGGATGTTTTCTGTTCTTGCTGTGTCATAAAAAACTTGTTGTCTGTACTCACTACGTATGGATGCCAGGAGAGGAGGGGTTTGATTTCTACCCTGCTGAGTTATATTGCATCTCTGGTGCCAACAGAAGGATGTCTGAGGAGAGTTCCACCTCTTCAGGGACAGCACCTGTTGCTGTTGGCTTCACCATGATTGATATGTAGGTCTTGTCTGGGGAGCTGCAGCTTTAGCACAGATAGCAACAGGCTTGAATGCTTGGCAGTGTTGTTTTGCTTTTATTTAAATTTGGCAGCTATGCCAGCACATAACCTGACGGAGAGTTTTGTCTTGGCTTGGTTAGAAAGATGTGCTGCAATAGAACATACTTGACAGGTTGTTTGCAGACCTCCTAGAGGGAGAGATGCCCTTATCAGTGGTTTAAATGACAAGTCATAGGACCATAGGGAACAGTTGTAAATACTGATATATTTCCATCACACTTCAGATTAAGAAGGATTTAAGCTGCGATCTCAGCCAGGAACTGCAAAACGAGATCTTGGTACTGTTGTGATAAAATGGACACTTTAATTATTCACATCCGTGATCATTGTTAAGTTGAACCAGTGTATTTTCCATTAGGGTGATGAGTGAGTATTGCAAACTGGGTATCACAAGTGGTAGATGTAGGGGATTTTAATGGCTTTATTCATGGTCCATGAGCACACAAAATGCTGTCTAAATTTATCTGATTGCATTTCAGTGTGGTGACTGAATCAGGGAATCTGGGCAACTGTTTGAGGAATAAGGAAAGTACAGTCTGGGAATACACCTCTGGAGGCAGAACCTGCTGTTTGTGTAGACCACAGTTATTTTTCTGCTACATAGTTCCAAAGGAAAATTGCTATGTGATGCTGAGCTTCAGTCAATTATTTGCTCTTGTGGGAGTGCTAAGTAATTACTAATGAGGAGACTTATTCATCTTGCCTGTGATTTACAGTTTCTCTGTAATAGCTATTGCAAGAGGTGTAGGACATGTAGTTCTCATCCCTTCCAGCCCAACACATTCTATGAGTCTACAATAAATAATAAGATAGTTGCTGTCTTGCTTCAGATATTCTCAGACTCTTCATAAACTAAATTTTCAGTAACCAGGAATGTATGACCAGGTTATGGAAATTCCCTTTGTATATATTTGAGACATTTTCAGTAGATGAAAGCAATGAGACAAAACTATTGTGAATTCATGTGAACTTTGCTTACATTAAAGCTTATATTTCTGTGATGCAAATAGATGGGATATTGGACTTTACACTTGAGATCTCAACTGCTTATGTTACCCTGGTTCAGTATTCTGAAAGCCATTAAAACATGATATGCAAAATGAGATAGTGGAAAGTGGTGGATGATTAATCCGGATCTGTGTTCAACTGCAGAAGAATGGAAGAACAAATACACAGAGGGTGAATCATCCCCTTGGTTTTGTAAGCAGTCCCTTCTTGGAAGCCATGTTAGCATGATCACACATGGAGCTTTTCTCTCAGAGTTTCCATGTCGTTTTAGTTTTCAAGGAATGAAGTTATTTTCCTGGTACTCTCATAGTATGAAAATAAAATTAAAGATGCTGCCTGCCTCAACAAAACCATTTGGATGCTGATAGATGATGTGAAATCCAACTTTCTAGTGAACTTTTATCATAGGTTAATTAAAATATGTGTAAATCTTTTCTGATATCACCTACCATGAACTGTGAAAAACCTGATGTTTTTCCTCCATTTTTTTCCTTTTGAGTCCTGGAGGAGAAAATAATTGATGGTCATGTGCTGTCAAAAAGTCTGAGGCAGAATGTCTCAGTCTTCTGTGAAGATACTGAGGGAACAAAGAGGAGTGTTGACTCACGGATAATGTAATTGACTCACAGATAGTACAATTTCCCGTTCTCTGTGCATCCCCCCAGGCCTCACTAAATTGTTTTGTATCTTGAAACATGTTTAATGGAGCTATTAAAAAGTAATATCTTATGTTTAAGAGCTGCACTGGTGTCATGGGATACCAGCAATGAACCAAAATCACTGAGATCAGAGTCTAGTTCTAAATATTTAAAAACAACTAAGAGCATATATTTTATTACTTTTTTTTTCTTTTTATTGAGACAATTTAATATACGGAAGATCTTACTGGGCCAAAATGTCACTTTGACACTGTGGATACGTTTAGGTTCTTTAGCATCACAGCTTTTCAGATTTTAAAGTATTCTGGCTGTCACAGCTCAAGTAATACTTTTGCCCTCTAAAAAGTTATTGAAGGTGATTAGAGCTCATAAACTGTGGAGGTAGTGATACAGTGTTCTTTCTTCATGATGATCTCATATTGGAAAAGACTTTCTGCCCATCTTTTGTGGTCTCAAGGGCTGCAAGTAGCTGTAGTGATGGGGCAGCATCTGTGTATCAGCTTCGATTCTGCTACATGTTTCTCAGATAAAAAGAAAATGAATAGTAAATGCAAGTTTTTTTAAAAATCTCTCCCAAGAGCTCTTTGTTTCCAGCTTCTCTGAGTAGCTAAAGGTACTGGAATTTGAACAAGTCGTCACAGGATAATGGAGGGCATGAACTTAAAGCCACTGTCTGTAGCAGCTGTGGACTTGGTGTATAAGGAAAGAACCACAGCTCTTAGGATGTGTTGGGACAGAATTTAATAGATAGTTAAGACAGCAGAAACAGAAGTACTGGGAGCTGTTTTGTAGTAGCACAGAGCTGAAGAAGAGCTTAGCAAGAGATGAGGAGAGAGCTGTACTGACTGCCAGATTCTGTATAGTAGCAGGTACAACTGTTTCTGCTGTGAGGTGGAGGTCACTTGCAAACACAGCTTGCACACTTCCATAATCAAACAGTGAAAAAAAAATTTCAAGTGATCACTAATATATGTAGATGCCTGTATTCTGTTCCTTAACTGGTTGGTGTGCCTGGGTAAGCTAACTATATACAGGAGCTCTACTTCCTCATACATAAAAAAGTGTAAAGAGAGAAGTGAGGCAGAAGGGGTTGGTGTGTGGCTTAAAAATAAAATTCAGTCTCATGAGCAACCTCTAAGGTCTGAAAAACTTGGTGTCATTATACCTGGAATGTAAAATCAGACTTCTCCATAGGTAGTTTAAAGTAGCCTTCTAGCTGGACAGCATTTCACCTGAAGATTTGTTTTCAGAGTTGAAATTCACATGATTTTTCTGCAGTATTTTTTCTCTGTTGCATTAGTGGAAGATGGTTTTGGCTGCCTCTTGAAAGACTCTACAGGATTATACTTAGCCGTTGTGGTTTTTTTTTTCCCTACTATCAACAGGCAGAATGTGGTACTAGGTGAGGATGATTCTCACTGGCTTACCACATCTGTTTGGTTGGGGTGCACACATTTGATTGCCACAAAAAAAATTTGATCCTTAAGAGCTACAGTACTGCTGCTAGTAGAAAAAGTTTAGAGAACTCTATGTACACATAGAAACTTAACCGAACCTGAGAGGACAACAGCAAACAGGTTGTTTTTCCATTATTTTTTTGTACCAGTTATCCTCCCCTTCTCTGGTATTTCCCCACCAATTTTATGATGCCCACACTCAGTCAGTGTTTCCTGCCTTGTCTTGGTTGATGCTGCAGTTAATTACTCTGCCTTTTATAGAAGGATTATTCTGGAAAGACTTGGTGATACGCTAGCAAGCACACATTAAGTGAAAATTTGCCATTGAAACCACGAGAATTTGATGTTATGTGTGGGATCTTGAATAACATCAAGAATTCTAGTGCTTTGACTGCTGAGTGTATTTCACTTACTTACTTTTTTTCTGGTTGATTGAGAGACCTTGATACTTCAGTGTTCATACACGGTTGAAATATTTTGCTTGCTTAGAGAGTTTTGTGTTCTAAGTAATTCCAAATGTTAATGGATACTTGCTTTGCAAATTAAAAAATCTTGATATTAAGTGTTGTATCTCATGCAGTGGTACTGTGTGCCAGGGAGGTAATGAAATATTGAAGAAGTGCTCAGCATTCCACATATACTTCCTTAATCTGACTGTGTGCCTGCCAAATGTTTTGAGGGAGTCATCTTGCCAAAGTTTGACTTTTCTCTAGTGAGCTTTTAGGTGGAGGGAAATGGTCTGTGCCATTAACCTTTGATGGACTGTATTGCACTTGACATAACAAGGCAATTTAGTTATTGACAATGCTTTTGAAAATGCCAGACAGATGCATGTATTGCTCCACACCAAACTCTTCTCTTCGAGCATATAGACGTATTTGTTTGCAAGCTAACGCAAGAGTTAGCAGCACATGGAGCTGTACTGCCTGCAGCAGCTGAAGAAATCCTGAAGGGTGCCTGCCAGAATTTTCCTACACTTGGTCAACAGGAGGTAAATAACAGTTAGAAGGAAGAGTAGTTTTAGAGGCATAAAAAGCAGCACTGATGGTTTTCATGCTATTTGCAGCAGAAGGCGTTTAATTAGGTTGCAAGTTTGCAGCAGTGGGGTTTTTGGCAATTTGTTCCTCATCAAGCCATAAATCCCTTTCTTCCTGTAAAACTCCAGCTAGTTTTGTTTGTGCTTTAATGAGCTGCAGTTTATGCAACAACAAAAGTGCTTTGGTTCACTTTTATCTGAATGACAGTGTTCTGGGAGGGGAGAGGGAAAGACTTGTTCCTTTTGTATTTTTGTTTTCTTTTAGGATTACCAGTACTGAGTTAGCTGGTTTATACCAAATCTATATTGGGGTACAGGAGCTGTGTGTGTGGACACTTCCTGTGGTGGTATACATAGGAAAGGTGTGTTGTTGCAGGGACCTGCCTCGTAAGCAAACAAGTGTATTTTACTAGTAAAGTATAAATATTTTGTTTACATTCATGTATTCACCAGAAAGATACCTCTTACAAGCTGAGGTGAGAGGATAACAGGCTGGTTAGTAGATTTTCTTTTATGTCATGGAACACATTTTGTTTCCACAACATTTATTGTATTTCATTTAGTGATTTGCCTGGCAAAAATTTCAAGCTTTTGGTATCAAAGTGACTTTGAGAAGGAAAAGCGTCTGCTGAACACCTCTTCAGAGTCGATAAATATGGATTATGTAGTTTCTGTCCTACACTTTAAGTTAATGGATTACTGGGTTAATAAAGTTACTGTGTGACATAACCTGTCCTTGCTGTTGACTGTGAGAAAGGGAACATGTTAAGTGACAGCAGTCATTGTATGAGATCTTCCTCTCCCTAGGCTGGTGTTGAGCTTTGGTGCTTTTCCATTAGCCACAAGGGCTGATGTGGCTGTCACAGCACTGAATGCTTGACTCTGCGTCTTTATCTCCATGATAGGGAAGTGCTGCAGAGAACAGAAACAAGTGCCGTGCTACACGAAGTGTGTCTTACACAGTGCATTGCTGACTTCACTGTTGAGGGGTTCCTGGAAAAGGGCCCACTCCTTGGGTACTTTCACTGAGCTGTGGCTGCATCGAGGTTAGTTCTGTATAGGCAAGGCAAGCTTTCTGTAAGGCACTGCTGAATAGTTGGGTGAAACCTAGGTGGTTTTGCCCAAGTGTTTGCCATTTCTATACTGCAGTTACCTAACTAAAGTAACTTACCAGTTTTATTTTTTCTTGGTTCCCTTTTGAATGTTTTTTTTCCATTGTTGGGAGAAATCCAGTGATAAAAATGTTTCTCATTTCTGTATGCAATGTTACGAATAGCTGTGTACTTTGTTTCTAAATTTGAAACAATAAGCAAAGAGAAAAGCCTAATAGTTCTATTTTTGTCCCTGTCCCATCCACACATCGTCGTATTCACTTCTGATGGTACCTCAGGGCAGAGATTGTCTGTAATCCAGTTCAATTCACCTTCACATTTTTCTTCTCTGTTGTGGCCTGGTTTATTCCCTGTGACCCATACCCTGGCTGTTCTGTGAATGAAAGAATCTTCTTGAGTAGTCTCTGTTAAATGGAGAATTCTCTTATTTCTGGATCTTCTCTTTCCTTCCCCCCCCCAAGGAACAAATAAACCAAACCCCAAGCCTGTGTCATATAGCAGATGCAGGAATCTATAGATAACTGTTAATGAAACTATTAGCTGAGCAATGCAATGTGATGGTAAATATGTAAGGAGTTTTCTTTCACCTTGGGTGTAATCCTAATGATTATCAGCAGTATCTTTTTAATAAAAAAATTTCTAAACTGGATCATGTCATTGTCATGGGGGTTCTGTGCCACTGCAAGAGTGATTCTATGGGGAAAGAGGGGAGGGAAATAGAATTCCAGATGCCTTCAAAGTTAGGTACAAGTTTTCTGTTTTATATAAGCCGCAAGGTTGCAGCAACCATTTGTCTTGCAGATGCTTTGCTGGTTTGAGAGGCTGCTGCATGTGGCTGCTTGTAACTGCTTCAGTGCAGTTTCAGCTTTGCAGGCTGCCCCTCTCATGTCTTCTGTCTCCCCTCTTTGTGTCTTCAGTACTGTTGTCTGTGTCAGCTGGATAAACTGTTCCCTATGCAGTTTGATCTGACACAGAGCAGCCCATCACCTGATGGGCCTGAGAAGGAAGCAAGGAGCACTGGTCTCCAGTGGAAAGGTGCAAACCTTTGCACCCAGGCTGCTGCCATTGAGCAAGGCAGCGCAGGGACTGGGCAAGCTCTGGTGCTGCTGGAGCCTGTGGTGGTTCACACTCCAGCATTACTGTTTTATTTGTACTTGAGACTAAATGAAATGAGGAATTGGAAGTGGCAATGTTCTTAAATGTTGTGGCTTATTTAAAACAGTCGGGAGGGAGGAGGAGTTGTGGGAAGGAAGGAATGAAAAGAGTTGAGGGGTTATGTGAAGACCTCTCCCAGCACACCAGTGTGTGGTACATACTGGGATAGCATCTCCCAACAGGGACGGCTGGCAGTCTGCTTCTTGTGTCTGTCCTGGTGGTAGGCCAAGACATGTTCGCTTTGCAGAGGTGGAACGGGTATGTGAGGGTGTCCTATTTTCTGTTTTCCTAAGTTTTGCGTTTTAATTCAATGCTGTGTATCTCCTGCTTCCAAAAGAAGGCTTGACTTGCGATTTGGTGATCTCTGACTGCTGCAGAGAGGCAGCTCACTCAATCTGACGAGCGGTGCAAACTTGCATAGGCTCTGCCTCCTCCTTTGTGTGTGCACCCGTGATTGATGTTTTTCATTGCTGATCCTGACAACTGCCACTGTTGTACTGAGGTGAGGTAGAGAGAAATTGTCAGATTGCTAAAATCCCTGTGAAGCCTGGCAGCCGAGCTGTGGTGGAGGAAGAGGGAATACAAATAATGTGAGGCTGATAATTTTTCCTTTTCTTATTTTTTTGCCTTCCCCCTTCCTTTTGCCCAGTCTGTGTCTTTGTGAGCATGAGGGCAACACAAGGCAGTTCCATGTGGGAAAGTTATGGAATTAATGTGCCATGTCTTAGTGTTACTGTACTGGGGCTAAACAGATGGTACAATTAGCCTACAGCAGCGAAGAGTGATTTTTCTGCTAAGATAAAAGGAAGGAGTTGTGGGTGGTAGAAGAAGAGCCTCTTAAACTGGCAGGGCTTACAACATGTTTATGCAAACGTACAAAGCATGCCGGTGTTTCAGTTCCTTCCCAGCTGCAGTCTTGCTATTTTTGTTTATTGAGTAGCTCCTAAAGAAAAAACATTTTGTTGAATTATTTTTCAATGTTTTTTACCAAGCTCATCTGGAAGAGGGAAGAACTCATAGGTAGATATTTGGTTTTCTTAGTAATGGTGACCAGGAAAAGGAATCTCCCTTCCTTCCTTCCTTTCTTCCTTCCTTCCTTCCTAATGATTCTGTGATTCTCACTGTACATGCTGGGAGGCTGTTGGAGTATGGTGAGGGTCAGCAGGAGATCTCTTCATGACTGACTCTGTGTGTTTTGGCTTCTGAACTCATTCACTTCTCACGTGTGTTTCTTAATTTATTCTGGTTGGGATATTTTAAAAAAGGATATGAGTGATTATAAATAAAAAATACAAGTAATAAATGAGAATAAATTTTAGCCTCCACTCTTTTGAAAAATGAAAATGGCAAAAAAAACGAAGGAAAGGCAACAGGAACAGCAAAAAGTAGCTTATATTGGAGAAAAAACACATCTACAGGATGCTCAGGGTTCAGGTTTTGTACATTTGGTTTCCAAGTCCTTTGAAAGGCTTTTTCTTCCTTGTGAAATACAAGGCCCTCACTTGCTCTGCAGCCCCAGCTGTTTGTCTTTTCACCCCACGTCAGTAATAATCTGGTCTATCCACCAGTTAGCTAGCAAATCTGATTTTTTGAGGTTTTGGGTAAAAATGGCTTCTCAGATGTATTTTTATAAAAGACATGGGAGCAGTGAGCTAGAAGATACAGCAAAAGCAGTTGCTTTGCAGATTTGTTTTTTCTCAAATATTTTCCTGTTCTTTTTCCCAGGGGGCATTGAGTTAGTATATTGGTTGTATTTCCCTTTACTGGTAGAGCCTGCTTTCTCTAGAGCAGTGGTAACTCCTGCCTGTTTTCAGAGGATTTAGTTTCTCCTGTTTAGTACCAGGAATCTGTGCCCGCCTTTGTCTGCTTGAGACTATATATACAGTCTCCTAATAATGCGGAGGTTTTGCTTTTTCACCAAAAAACTCACCCAAATGCAAACAACCTTCTGATCTAAATTTAAGCCTTATTTTACAAGGCTTAACAGCACATTATTTTGCATCCTCTTTGCTGAAAGTGGAGGTGGATGGAGAGGGATGTGTTTTGGTGCTGTATTAAAGCTTAAAATATGGCTTCAGGAATGTGTGCTGGTGTTTGGGTTCCCCCTACTCCACCAGTGTGTATCAATGTGTTTTGTGTGATAACCAGTGCTGTAGAACTTTTTGCTTTCATAATCCCATCTCCTCTTGAAGCAGTGGGAGATAGGTACACACAAATGGATGCTGTCCCTTGGGCAAGGCTTCCGAAGAAAATTAATCTAGTTTTGAGGAGTTCCATTTAATGAGGAGCATTGATGAGAGTGTGGCCTCTTTTATTGTGAAGGGCTACTGACTACAATGGTAGTTACGGTTTACAAGGGAATAGGAAAACTGTCTTTTCCTAGAAAACTCTAGTTGCATGACAGTGTATTACATGTTTATAATTTTTTAAGCAACTATAATGTCCTATCTTCAAGATGATTACTACTTAAACTGGTAGACGGGGAAAGGGTACAGTGTAGCTCCCCCCGTTATCCAAGAGGATAATAGAGACCTGCTGGTCAGTTTGGATCCCCACAGGTCCATGGGACCAGGTGGGATTCACCCCAGAGTGATGAGAGAGCTGGCAGATAAGCTTGCTAAACCACTCTCCATAATTTATCACAAGTCGTGGATCACTGGTGAGGTCCCGGATGATTGGAAGTTCGCAAACATGACCCCCATTTACAAGAAAGATGATCCAGGTAACTATAGACCTGTTAGCCTCACCTCAGTTCCAGGCAAAGTTATGGAATGGTTAGCGCTGAGTGGTGTCATGCAACAACTGCATGATGGCCAAGAGATTAAGCCCAGTCACCATGGGTTCAGGCGAGGTAGGTCTTGCCTGACTAACCTGATCTCCTTTTATGATCAAGTAACTCGACTGTTCGATGAGAGGAACGCTGTGGATGAAGTGTACCTGGATTTCAATAAAGCATTCAACACGGTCTCCCATGATCTACTCCTGGCTAAGATGGCAGCAAGGGGCTTTGACAGGAATATACTGTGCTGGATCAGGAACTGGTTGGATGGACGAGCCCAGAGAGTGGTAGTAAATGGTGTCGCATCTAGTTGGCCACCTGTTACTAGTGATGTCCCCCAAGGGTTGGTGTTAGGTCCGATCCTGTTCAACATCTTCATTGATGATATTGATG
>VZRI01004699.1:73440-91449 GCA_013397515.1 Upupa epops
TTTTTTTTTTTTTTTTTTTTTTTTTGAAACACATTCTCAGCTCCCAGCCCCTTGGCCATGACCTGAGAGGTGTTGAGAGGTTGTTGCACACTCCAAATACTTTGTGAACCAGGGTAGTTCCTCTGCAGTACTCTGACTTATTTTACTTAGAATTATGGTGCTTCCTTCACCACTCTCTTTTGAATAAGGCTGAATAGGGTTGTGGAAGTTGTTGTATGTGTTAATAAGCTCATTGAGAGGTAAAATGCATAGACTGGAGGGATCAAAATTAATTCCTGGCAAATCATTTCTTGATTAAATGTTCTCTTCCAACAAATTTCAACTAAATTGAAGCACTTGATTTAAACATTATAGTACTATTGCTTTTTTATTTTCCTAATTTGACATAAAAGCCAGATCTGCTTTGACAGGCTGAAGAAATTCAAGCAAACTTTCAGGGTTGAAGTGCAATCCTGCAGTGGATCTGTTCTGCATTGTGCCATGCCCTCTGCTGTGGCGCAAATGTGAAATGGACTGTCAGTTTTTTGGGGAACAGCTACCTTGGCTGTCTTGTTCAGAAGACAAATGTGTCACTTTGCAAATAACAGGGTGTAACATGAGTTCAGAACTACTGAATGGCAATTCTAGAGTCTTAAAAAGACATCAAGCAAAAAAGACATAGTCTTTAAATAAAAAGTTTATTTGGGAATGAGCAGGTTGGTTACATGTACTGCAAATACTCTCTGTATTAGGCCATAGTTGAAGACATTGTATTTCCTTTTTAGTAGCTGTTCGTTGCTCTTAAGTATGTGTAGTCTGGAACAAATGTTTCCATTTAATTAATGTTTTGACATATTTACTGTTGCTCAGTTTCCGTACTTACTGAGTCTTTCTCCCCACCCCTTTAACACAGGGACAAAATTACAGTCATGATAGTAACTTTCTAGTTGAATATTTTTGCCTGTAGAGGAAGTGGTTTCAGTTAAGGTGGTAAAAGTTTGCCATATAATGCTTGATTTAGTTCATAAAAATAAGTTTGTCCCTGTTCAGCTTTGCTTCATTCACAGCTAGGTTTGGAGTCCAGGTTGGCAGCAAAAATGTAGAGGTCTCTTCCTGCATCTGGCAGATGTAGACTTGCTTTATCAGCTTACTCATATCAGTGTATGGAAAGCAGAGACTGTTAAGGAGGTTTGAATTTACAAATGTCCTCTTTCTAGGAAGGCACCAACCATGACAGAAATTCCCCAATAGATTGCGACATAACTGTACAACAGATCATTCAAGGTATTTCCAGAGACTGACCTGGTGTTGCTTGGACAACTCATCAGCTGCTATGTCTGCAGGCTAGGAGCAGTTTGGAGTCAGCCAGGGCAACTGAGCTGAGTTGGCTACAGTGGATCCTATCCTGTAATTATACACCCAATCTAAAGGGAACACCTGCTCATGCTTCTACTTAGGCTCAACCTTCTCCTGGGGATGGCTTTCCTGTTTAAGACCTGCTGGAATAAGTGGAACTTTGTGCACTTTATATTCACGTTTGGTGAGAGTTTGGTTGCTTTGTTAAAGCAGTTTTCATTCCAACCTGTGTGTCTTCTCTCCTTTTTCTGATCTCTTTTCTCTGTTGGGGAGGGGTCACTGAGTAATTAATTGTTATAGTTTAGTCCTGATAGATGTAGGCAGGGATTTAAGATTGGTTGGTGATAAATCTCACATAACTCTAAATTTTAGTTCAAATTTTTCTGCTCTTTTGTGTCTGTAGCTTGTGTTCTTATCCACATCACCTGAGCCATGAGTTTCTTAAATGAAAAAAACCTGATGAGTGGTGCAGAGGGTATGTGAGATAGTGCAGGTATTTTTTCATCTTTAGGGAAGGGAGTAAGATTGTTGTGTTTTGGGCAAACCCAGAAACATGGACAAGTTATGGACAAAACAAGGTGGCTTTTGATACACAAATAAAAAGGTTATTCATAGGTGAAGGTGTCTGGAACAGCAAATGAAAAGGCTGAATTGTCAGGAAAAAAGAAAAGCCATGGGATCATAGCTTCAGAGTGATGGTAAGGGACTGAAACCGGTTTGGGCTGGGAGGGAGGTGAAGTAGTATGAGACCTCCAGGTATGTAGCACTGGCTTTACCAATAGAAACTAGAAAAAGAAAGATCTGGCCCTGCAAGCACTTTATAGTAAAGTGTTGCGCACCTTTCTGACACAGTAAAACAAGCATTTCTTCCCCACACAACACTGCTTGACATTCATGTCCCAATTGGCTTCTTTAGTGGGCTGGGCTTCTAGTCCTCAGTCACTGGCAGGATGTCAGAATTTCCTCAGGAGCTGTGACAGTGATTCCGTAGTGTCTTGGATATACCTATTTGTGGGAATTCTAAAGCATTCTCAAGGCTCAACAAAGGGAAGTTTGTAGTTTAATTTATGTGCTTTAGCTTCAGGCTGAACAAACAATGAAGTACTTGAACCTTAACTGTACTGATTTGGTACTAAAAGGCTTTCTTGAACTTAATGTAGACAAGTGTTTAATGCTTGAGCTAAGTCCTTTTTAAAGCTGCAGAAGCATCTATACAGATTCAATTTATTTAAGATTGGTGTTTGGAGTGATGAGTTCCGTTTTCTAGAGTCGGAGCAGCTTGATGGGTGGGTAGAGCATAGTAATCTTGGTTTGAATGACTGTAGTTTACAGCGATGCTCTTGTTATTTTTGGCTGGAGGCAGATTTCTGTGTGAGTGGTTTAAAAGCACAGTATTACATATGCTCACATACTGAATTCTGTTTGCATTTTTCATATTCTTTTTATATCATCCTCTCTCTTGCAAAACCAAATGCTTTCGCTCTTTTTCAGAGTGCATAGAAAAACTATTTTTAAAACTTTTCCATCTGTTGGTTTGTCTTATTAACAGAGAAGAGAGACAGTGAGGGAGGTGGAAAGATGAGATACAGCAGTGCAAGCTGGTCTTTATTTCAGCTCAGCAAATAAGAAAATTTTTAATTATCTGTACATAGCGACTTCATTCAAAATTCTCATAAAGCTTCCTTCTGTTTTGAAGAGCCTTAAATTGCCTAAACACGTCATTGCAGGCTTCACTGAGTGGCTTTTAAAAAAAGAGGTGAGACTACCTTACTCGTGATTCTTCCTCCCCATCTCTGTGGGGAACATGGAAACAAACCTGTCCTTAAATCTTCAGGATTTTTCTTACTTTAAAAAAAGAACAGTGTTTTAGACAATATTCCACAATTGTTTAAATGGGATTAATAGCAAACATGCTGGAAGTTTGCCTCTAGGTGTTTTCTCGCAGCATTTCAGAGCACTGTCTGGAACCAGATGAAAGTAAGTCACTAAACCTGTCCAGCTACAATTGGCTTGTATTGATTTCTCCATGTCTTAAGCCAATATACTTAGGCTAACAAGGAGGAAGAAGTATTTGTGTTTTTACCAGTTCTGTGTAGAGATGGACTCCATGAAGTGACTGACACTCCAGCAACTTATCCAGCATTCAGCCATTCTCAGAAATTTAGAACAACTCCTCCTTCTTGGAAACTGTTGCAGAATTCTTCACATGAGTACTAATGATTTCTTATTATTTCTTGACCTTTCTCTAACTCACTTTGGGTGTCTTCATGTTCAGTTCAATCTTTGATGATTGACCAGAAACTACTGAAGCTGTACTTCTTGTCAAACTGGAAAGTTAATCGTATGAAATTAGGAAGATGTTGTTAAATGTCTTCATGCTCTCCGTTGCTCAATATTGTACTGCACTTTTTCTACATATTTTTGAAATACAGAGCCTAAAAAAAGACCCAGCAGGGTAGATGCTGATGGAGGAGCAATGTATAGCATGTGGAGAAGGATCAGTTCAGGTCAGGTCCCAGAACGCCTGTGTGTCTTCACAAACTTGGGGTTAACATAATATAATTAAAAGTGAGTGTGCCATCAACCCCTTCATTTCCAACATAGTTTAGCATTTTTTGCCTAAAGCATCCTTCTAAACAGGGTGAACAAGCTAAGTGTGTGATCAGTGCAGAGTGAGGATGAAACTCGATACAAGAAGGACATTGGGTTGCTGGAGCAGGTCCAAATAAGAGCAGTGAAGCTAGTGAGGGGCCTGGAGGGCAGGTCTGATGAGAAGCAGCTGAGGGAGCTGAGGTTGTTTAGTCTGGAGAAAAGGAGGTTGAAAGGAGACCTTATTTCTCTTTAACTACATGAAAAGAGGGTGTGGAGAAATGGAAGTTGGTCTCTTCTCCCAAGTTACTAGTGGCAGAACAGGACAAAATGATTCAAGCTGCATCCATGGAGGTTTAAGTTCAGAAAAAATTGTCCACTGAAAGTGTGGTCAGGTATTGGAACAGGCTGCCTAGGGAGGTAGAGGAGGTGTTCAAAAAATGCACAATGTGCCACTAGGGAACATGTCTTAGTGGACATGGTGGTATTAGGTTGGTTGTTGGACTTTATGATCTTGGAGTCTCTTCCAATTTTTATGATTCTGTTGAAACCTCTGCACTCCTTCTGCCAGTCCCATGGATGGTCTTCATGACCTAAGAGCTCTGTGTGATGCAAATGTTTTCTAATCAGACTTTCTCTCATGGACTAGGTACACACCGAATATCATAGTGAATGTGGAAGATGGGATTTGTAACCCTAGTTAACTGAGGTCACTTGGGAAACCACCTGCCAGTTTGTGTGATTCTGTCAGCATCTGAATGCAGAACAGATCCCCGTTTGTTAAATGAAACAATCTCTCAAAGATCTTACTGGACTGCTTACTCTTGGTTTGCATTGGACTGTTTACAAGGTGAGCCTAGTATTAAAAGTGATGGGGAGAAGGGAAGGAGTAACATCAGGATCATGTAATGTGGCTAATTTCAAACCTTGTAATTTAGTTTAAATTGAAATTTGACTGCTTTTAAGTAGATGGGCTGCCAATTTATTTTCTGTCCCAGACATCCTGCTATTTATTGTCTGTCTTAAAGCCTTCTCAGTGCTGGAGTGTGACAGCTTGCATGTGACAGGGCTTGGTTATGAGTCCTTCTAACTGATACAGCTCTGGAAAGTGTTCTTTGTGTGTTCTGTAATTTGGAATGTGGCTTCTGTAGGATGAATCATCACAGATAAAATCTAGGGCTGCGCACCTTCTGCTTTCTGTTACTTTGTGTGAGGAGTACTCATTCTGTGTGAAGAGGGTACATACTATGGATGTTGTACACCCACACTCACCTTCCCGGCATGGAGGGATCCAGAGGGCATGTGAGAAGCCCACACTGCAAACTTGTATTGCAGCAGCAGCAGAGGCTGCTAAAGCCCTCTGGGTTTTTCCATTTTGCAGTCATGAGTTGATCTTGGATTTATCAGATAAGTCTGGTCTGATTGCTCAGTGCAACTACAGGCACTCTACAGAAATGTGCCAGTGTTTGTGAACAAGTTTGCTGCCTTAGTACAGACCAGTGTACTATCCCTATGTGGGATGGTCTAAAAAAAAACTTGCTCTGTGTTGGTGCTTGCCCTTAGTCTTCAGGCTTATTGGAAAGGAAACATGACGACCATAGGCAATGTTTATGTACAAGACAGCATGGGAGCTGAGTATCTGCTATGGGGGAAGGAGTGGCTTATCACACAGAAGAAGAGTTTTCTTAAGAGGCTTAGATTTCAAGTTCTCTTTACCCTTGTTTAGGGCAACAGCCTCCCTTAAGTTTAATCACTCACTGTGATGTACAAAGACAGATCATGGGCACTTTCGAAGTAAAAGTGTTCTGAAGAATTATACTGTTTCAACTTCTTAGTATAGAAAAATGTTGATTTTTTTTTTTGTACTTAATGTTCTCTCATGAACATCTGCCTATTTTGCTTTGTCAAATTTTGTTCATTCTAGTTAACTTTTAGGATTAAAAAATACATATGTTTAGATACATTACAAATCAGGATGGAAAATAATTGTGGTGCCTCCTGGCTTGATATTTAAGTTTGCTGTACTGCCTCTGTGGTGTATACTGCGCAGTGTTTTCTAATGGACTTGAAGCTGTGGGTGAGCTTTTGAAAGCATTTTGAGTGGCTATGAATCCTCTGTATTGTCTATTCCTACAGGGCTGTCTATTCCTACAGGGCTGTGTAATTTCTAAAATAAAATGTGTTATATGTTAAGTACTTTATTATGTTTGTCATTTAATATTGGTTGTTATTATTTACTTATCTATAAATTAAAACCAGCCCAAGACATGGGCTTCTTTGGTTTGGTTTGGGACACAGCTTTTGCAAGTTTACTCATTACTCATGACTTGGCCTCCTGACTTAAAAGACTGTTTTGTCAGGTTGGAATGTCATTGTTTAGTGAATATTAGTCCTATACAGAGGAAGGGTGAAGAAATGTGCATTATGATATGAGGCCTTAATGCATATTTCAGCTGTAGAAAGGCTTGTATAGGCCTTTGAGAAATTTATTCCTTCTTATTACTCCTAACAGGAGTACAGCAGATTTGATTAAACTTGCTTGGTTTGCATTTCTGTAATCTGTTCTCTGCAATATGGAATGCAGATGTGGAGAGCAGGCGAAGTTAATATTATCTAACTTGGTTTCATCCAGCATCTTAAAGATGGGACTCTTTGTTTTGCAATTATGGGGATGCAGGTGTTGAATTAGGAAAGGTAATTCTGTTGTGTCAAAGACAAATTGGTCTTGTATCATTTCCTAGTGAGCTAAGGATAATGTTTTTCTAGGTATGCATCTAGTTCCTCTTTGTTTTTAGCACCAGGGGACTGACAGAGGACTTGCTGTCATTTCCCTTCCTAGTTAAAACTTTTATTTAAGAATCGTGAAGCCTTTTTCCATAAGCAAGGCAGCTGTTGCTATCATGACAGCTTTTCCCAATAATACAGTCTCATCCTTCTTAACTATTTTCCGTTTAAAAAAAATAATTGCTTGTTAGATTTGGGTGGAGTCCTTTGTCAGGGCTCTCTTTGCTGGTCTGCTGCAAGGAGACTGCCTAGTTTGTGAGAACCTGGGATTGGATGCAAGCCTTTGGGAAGGTTCCTAACCTTTTAGGTGGAGACTAGGTAGGCTTTGAGTGAGCTTCTACCCAATGAAAGCTATTTGCTTAGGTACTACAGGCTGGTTGAGAGGCACCTTTGTTTTTGTGTGTTGCCCCACTGGGTACAATTTAAATGTTGAATGTTCATTGCTCAACCACAGAAATAAATTATGAGGTCAGTATTGCCTTCCCAGTGGAGTTGCCGCTATCAGGCTGATACAAATGTGTGGTAGTGGATGGTCACAATGTGGTATCTTTTGAGTCACTCTTCCATGATATCAAAACTCAGCAGTTGCTGAGTTGCTGCCAGCCCTGCTGGGTGAGGAGGCAGCAGGAATTGGGTTGAAGACACATAGCATTGGGTTATCTGGTAGCAATTCAAGTGAGCCATAAGAAATCATCTTGGTTTCCTGCTCCTCAGGTCCCTCACATGACACAGCAAATATCACCCTTGGGACCACATGTGTAGTGGCTTTGCTTCTGTGCATTTTCCAGAAAGGTGAACGAATAAGCATCCATAGGAGAAAGGATCTGGTCATCCCCACCCTGGGGCAGGGATTTAAGAGAGCAACATGTGGCTGTGCAACCCTTCAAATCATCGCTCTCTACTAGTGTGACTAGGGATGGAGGGTTATTGATGGATAATCACCCGGAGCACGGGAAACAGTGTTAATGTTTATTGGCTTTGTCTTTACTTGGTTTGTTGGTGCCAATTCTCATCTATAATACAACATGCGTAAAGACATGAGGATGGGTAATGAATCCTGAACATCTGTACAGAGTGCTTTGGAGTGCCGCTTTGCTAAGAGCATTTGAAACACTGCCTGACTATTGAAAAAACCCACAAAGGAATCTTGTGATCTTAGTGTTTTAGAAAACTTGTCCTAAATATTTAAAGGCAGTTTGGGGCTTTGCAAAATAGCTTATCTGGTGTTCATGCAGCTCTTTGTTTTGAAATGTTCTTTTTCAGTGCTTGAGGGAGAAGAGTAAGCCAAAACGATTATATATTGAACAGTATGTGACAAAATATACCTTGGCTATGTAACACACTTGGTATATTTTCCTGTTGAATTTGAATGCCTTCCACCATAAATCATTTTTCTCCCTCCCCCCCACCCCCATTAGCCATTAAGCTTACAGATCATTATTTAATGGATGGTGTATTAATGGACTTCCCACCCTAATTACTACAATGAGTACCTTGCAAATGCACTAGTCAATCAATGACTGAATCTGTGTGTTGGGTCTTGAACTCTCTTCTTTTTCACTGAACTACCTCTGATGTTTACAACAAAGATACCCCGGGAGACTGTTTTCTGTATTTTAGTCATACCTTCATACCTTAACAATATATAGGGATATGAGCTGTAAATGTTTGTAATGAACTCAGTGGTATTGTTGTTACCATTAAATGTTCTTTTTTATTAACTAGAGACAGGGATTTAATTAAATGAGTAGAGCTTTGGTCCTACCCCATAGCTCTTAAAAATCTATTATAATAATAAAAAGTGAGCTGGATATGTGTGGCTCCGTGTGTATTGATAGTTGTCTGTGATATTAGATAAACATATACATGAATGCCTTTATATATATGTATGTTTCATTGTTGTTATGCTGCATTAATGTAATATCCTTATGGAATTTCTTATTTGAGCTTAGAGTAAGGTACTAACGGCTCAGGCTGTAGAGTAGTTGTTCATGCTCTTTTAGTGAAACACATGAAAAGATGCATTCTAGAAGCAGCAGCAATTAGATATGATCAAGATGTTTTGGGTGCTCTTTTCTAAAATCCCTAGGATAAAATCCAGAGGCCAAACTGAAAACTGTCATCTTCTAGGAACTGGAATCAAGATAGTAGAAACTCATTGAGAGGGATAAAACAGAATATGAGGCTTTGTGGTGTGGCTTGTAAGCAGCAGTAACAACAGAAATAGGTGTGTTACATAAGCAACCCGTGCCCCTTCCAACTTTGTGAATCAAATTGTTGTCTCTACTTGATGCTTTTGGCATATCCCAAGATATAAGTGGTGGGAGGTTGTTGTTGGCTTGTTAGTCTTGTGGGTCTGCTGACTGACTGGCTAGAAAATTCCAGCCATGCTGGAACAAAGCAAAACCACCTGTTTTAAGCTGAAATCATTCAGTGTTACAGTCTTTGTTTTTAGCTGGGTCCTCACTGCTGAGCCAGTGGCTGCACGGGGAGCTGAAGAGGTGCAGGTTTGTGTAGGAAGTTGCTTGTAGGGTTGCTGAGCATTTACTTTATAGCTGAAAGGAGTCTGTAAGGGAGCTGGGGAAGAACTACTCATAGGAGCATGTAACCATAGGCTGAGGAGTCATGGTGTTAAGCTAGAAAAGGGTGGATTTAAGGTAGAGATTAGTAAAAAGCTCTTTAATATGAGTGTGGTGGATCACTGTAACAAGTTGCCTAGACTGATGGTGGATGCCTCATCCCTGGAAGTGTTAATGGACAACCCAGTCTATTGAGAGATGTCCCTGCCCATGGCAGTGGGAATTGGGACTGGGAGATCTCTGGGGTGCTTTCTAACCTAAACCATTCTATCCTTCTATGTTTTATGACTTTTCTTGTTATAGATAAGGACATTAGTAACTGCCACTAATTGCTGCCAAAGCAATAATCCTACGACACGTAGACTTGAAAGAAGGTAGCTGGCTGTAGTGCAAGGCTGCCCTGACAATAGTGTGGTAAGGCAGCATAAACTCAGTTTTCAAGACGACCAGTGCTGAATAGCTTCTCGGTGAGTCATAGGTGTCAAAGCAGGCTGTGCCTCTTTCTCACTTCATCCAGTTTATCACATCATTGACAGAGGAGGACTCTTTGAGCATAGCTTCCAGTCAATTATTTTGAGGCCTTGGAGACAGCTAACTCTAAGAACACAGGCTGATAAGAGCACAGGCTTTGCAAAAATGTTAATGGAACACAGAAGGGATTTTATCTCCTTTCAGAAAATCTGTCTCATTGAAGCAATCCCTACTGTGCCTTAGTATTAGAAAGGAGAAAGTTACCTGTCATTTAGTAAATATTTGTTCCTGAAGTAACAATTTTGTGTTTCACTCTAAAGTTTCCCTGCCACAACTTGAGGCCATTTCCTCTTGTCCTATCACTCATTACTTGTGAGACCAGTCCCTACCTCTCTTCAGTCTGCTTTCAAGTAATAAATAGTCCCTAGGTTTTTCTGAGGAAGATGTTAATATAGGTGTTCCAATATTTTTGTGTGTTCTAAGGTTTTCCTTTTAGAACAGACATTTCTGCCATTTGCACCAGAGATACTAATTGATTATTTCTTAATATTGCTAAGCAATTACATATTCTCTGTCCTTAAACGAACCAAATAACCACTTTCAGTGGCTTTGATAGGCTAGTTGAAAAAAATAAATGTATGCCATACTTTACACACTAAAAGGATGATGCATGTACCTACACCCCCTGAATAAGTGTGACAGAAAAATGTCTGTTGCAGTAATTGGTTTTTCATCCACTGGCTCCTTGTAGTTCCAGAAAGAAGAGTTTGTTACGTGAAGCAAGCAAACCTGCACTGGGGAGTTGAAACTCTTGTAAATAAAAGTAATTTGACAATCGGTTGAAGAAAATATCCAGTGAGTCAAACTTTTAGACTTTATGTGTATCTTCTTTTTAACTTGTATGATGTGAAGCATAGATATAAAGCTAAAAAAACAAGTCACGTATATGTAAAGTAGGCAAGTTTATTTAAGAAGAGTTTTGCAGAAGGAGTTTAACTTTTGATGTGAATGCAGAAAACCAGGCCAGGATGAGGCAGAGTTTGGCAGAGTTGCAGCATAGATCTGTCGTGATTCCAGGTGGGCGTTTCCATTTGTGAGTATTTTTGCACGGCTGGTGACTTCTAATGTACAATCATTTAACTCAGTCTTTCCCAGCCATAGCTTGTGTGAGATAAGGTGTAGTATCTGTTAATGTAAAGGTGTTAAAAACCCAAAGTGCCCCAGCTATGATGTATATAGTTGCAGTGTCAAGGTGATTAACAGTTCAGAATGTTATTTAACCTCTGTGGCTATCTTTTGTCGTATTTGTTATGGCTTAATCTGAATCTTTCTCATCCATTCCTTCACATGCATGAAGTAAGTCTGATTTACTCACAGGTCCTTAAAGGAAGGACTTCTTCATCCAAAATCAGAAGGACCTAGTTTATTTGGAAAGGTTTTATCATGTAGCTTTAAAGGCAAAGTTGTAGCAGACCCTGATGAGTGCCTAATATACTAATTAAGACTTTGAGAAGTATTTTAATGTAAAGCAAAAGTTTAAATAAACAAAAAAATCTCAGTGTTGTTTCTTCCCCTGAGTCCTTCAAGCAACGCCATGACTGTTGAAGTACTTCAGCTTTGTGAAACGTGATTAGCTCCTGTAAAATGGTCTTTGCCTGAAGACAACCTGCTGTGAGATGTGTGGTAAAGGTACATTGGACAGGAGACTGTCATCTCCGCACACTCTACTTTCATTGCTGATCATAAGTGCTACAGTTCTAGGTGTGTTAATTAAAAAAAATATTAAGGGGACTTAGAAAGCCAATTTTTAAAAAAACCACGAAGTCCAAAAATTACGTGCTTCCAATTTTTCTGCTTTCACTGGGACATTATTAATCTTTTAATTGACTTCTGCCATGTGAAGAGCTTTCTGTTCTATCCTACTCTGCCTTTTCTCTTTCCTGAAAAGAAGTAAATAAATGCTTCTTTTGAGGCACAAAAGTTATGTTAACTTTTAAAAATGGAAATCTCAGGTACTCAGGCAGACTTATTTCTCTGCATTTCATCTCTTCTGTGGTGACTTTCCTGGTGGTTTTTACCTTTTTGTCAATTTGTTGTTCATCATTAGAATATTTTTGTCTCTTTATGGCATGTACAGGCAGGGCTAGATTTTGGATTCTCACTGGTGCCAGGAGAAGCAGCAGCTTGAATATTAACTGTGAAATTCTTCCCAGGGCTTTTGAGATGGATCATTTTGCCTTTGGGGTTATATACATTGAAAATTTTCTAACCAGTTTGAAAACTGGTTGGAGCAGCTGCGTAGCTTACGCTTTTTTGTTCAGATAGTGCTGGTTTGTCTTACCCATTCTCTGTTGAAATAGCTCAGCAAATGACTCCAGACCGCACTGTTAATATACTGCTTATTGCTCTTCAGATGCATGAGGAATTTCTTGCTCTGCTTAGAGCTCTTCATAACACAACTATGGATTTATTTCTTCTTTGCATTTATTTCTTCTTGTTTTAGTACAGAATGTTGTCAAGCTCACCACCCTAAAGGTCATACTGAGTTGTCGGTGTGAGCACAATTTGAGAGCAGTAATTTGGGAAACATGAAGATGTCCATTTGGTACATTCATCTGCTGCTAAATTTAGTTGATGCTTCCTTGAATTGTGATTTAAATTTAGGTTAGACCCGAAAAAATGCTTCTGACAAAAGATTTGCTCATAAATCTGGTGTTTAAGCGATAGCATGGTGCTATGTGCTTGGGAGGTCAGAGATTGTTTCTCTCCACTGTCATTATTGCTAACATAAATCTGGCCATATTTCTGTGTCACGTTGGCCTTTCACTCCGGTGAGACTCTCTTTTTTTTAACAAGTGGCAAACTGTGTTGGAATGTTTTATGACTTTGAGCAGCATGATCTCTGCTCACAGGGAATGATACTTCCTGTTAACATCCTCATGGCAACAAAGCATCATGACTCTTGTTTGAGACTTTTCCTCAATTCCTTATCAATGAAAAACAAGTCCCAAAACAACACCATGACTGGAAAGGGCCGTTTTTCAGCAGTGGCATCAGCACACTTTTGCTTTTTTCCACATGGAGGATCAACACTAGGTATGTCTGAGTATGTTTGTAACAGATACCACCTATTATGCCCAGAGGCCAAGGAGCACCATGTGACCTCCTGTCTTGAAGCTGTGCTGACCCAGTGCAGTACTCAGACCAAGTTGATACTATGTCTTTACAAGCAGAGCTTTGGCTCGGGCTGGCCACCTTGTTAACAATGTTATGAAGTTTTACAGCATCTCAAGAGTGCTGGCTGGGCAAGCACTTGAGCTGAAGTGACAGTGGTAGTTTTATCCCTCTAATAAGTAGCTAATGAGGAGCCCACCTACTTCTGGAGAAGCAAGGCTTAATTTTGTGTCTGTTACTTAGGATGCAGCAACTGGAACATTTACTTGATGATGGGAAGGCATTTTATCTTATTAAGAAAGGGTGGCTTTTATGTTTGTGCTCGTTAGAGAATTATTTCACTGTCTCTTCCTGGACTTGGCTTTGTCTCTTCAAAAAAAGACTGTAGATCCTGGCAATTAGTGGGATTTGCACATTGATGGCAGAGGAGACAGTTTTCAGGTAATGGTGACAAACCTTTATCTGCGTATGCATTTTAATTAATGTAGAATGCAATTAGTCTCAGTGTTCTTTATTCCATTAGCCAAGCTCTAGTCTCAAACCAAAGGAACTGTACTGCTTAGACTTCCCCATTCCTTAAACATGGACAGCCAAAGAGTAACATGTCATAGCTGTGGTTCTTGTACTGGATGTACTTATTCTTAGTTTTGTTATGATTTAGAATTTTAATTATTTTTAGAACACAGCGTCAGTTTTAGAACAGCCCATGGCAACATAAAATTCTAGAAAAGTGTTAAAATTTTTACAATTGGAAAAGAATCAACATGGTGTTGCTGAGAGACTGCTTTTCGTTGCAGGGCAAAGCACAAAAATATCTTCTTGAGCTGAGCGAGAACCATCAGTAAACATCTTTACGGTTCACACTAATCCTTCAAAACATTGTGTAGGCAAGATCTTGTGTTCATGGCACATGTGAACACTTTCTTGTTTGTTGCTGTTTGCTACCAGTAGGTCAATGTATCTTAACTTACAGGCTGAATCTCTACTGACATTTTAATCAAAAGCTAATACCAGCTGCTAATATCCTCTGAAAATTGCAGTCTGGGTATCCAAGTTTTGTTTGCAGGACAGAATAAAACCCTGAGTATTCACTAGTTTGTATTTTTTTTGTGTGTTTCATTTGCTGCTGTTTAAAGGATAATAGAAATAAAATCACAGTTCTTGGCATAGAGGCAGTCCTGAGGGCTACATTTGAAAGAAAAAGTCAAGCCGGAGAAGTTTATAACATGTTTGTACAGAGTCTCAAAGCACTTTGGTCCCTTGTCAGCTCTTGGGTTGTGCAGGAGAGATGGTGGAACTTCCTATCAAAGTTACTCCCTGGTGTTCACTTTCCTTCCAGATTTGTACTTTTCTTCTGTCTGCTTAGTAAGCAGGAAGGAAGTGCTACATGTGCAGTAAATTGGGTGTGAATCCTTTAATGACCAGTCAGTTGCTTTGAGTGACTAACCAGGAGAGTGGGTAGCCAGGTAAGTGATTGCATTGATGCTCCTCTATGTACTGGAAACTCAGTGACACAACGCCAAATCTTCTAGAATATATAAATGCATTTTCTGTAGTTCCATAAAAATATAAGTAAATGAATACACTTTGTCCTGTTTTTCTATTTGTGCTGACTATTTGTTGCTCTTTTCGTGGTTCACAAGTTGTGAAGCTATAATCTATAACTGATGCACAGCTGAAAGTGTGGCAGTGACCATCATCACTGGAAGTGCTATGTTCTAATGCTTCAGAAAAAAGTTGCTAGTAACAGCAGTGGTCCAGAAAGGAGTTGTTGCAGTACCTATAGGTGGCAAAACTCATGATGCTCAGAGATGAACTGAGACACGGGTCTTAATACACGGTGAGGATTAACAATTACAAACCAATCGTTACTTCCTCAGAAAACAGATACTGCTTGCCAGTCACAGAGTAGGATTTTGTGGATATATAAAAAGTATTTTCTACTGTGGAGCAATACGTGTAGACTTTGTGCAAGTGAGTTGGTCTGAATGTGACGAAAGCTGTTTTATCGCTTCTGTAATGGTATCTCTAGGCAATGACTGACTGAAGACTTGCTCCCTAAATTGGAAGTTTGACATTTTATCGTGATAATTTGTTATGAAATAATTAGCAAGAGTGATTCTAACCAGAAATATTCTGTACTGGTTTTTCTCAAATATTCATAATGTTTGATTAGTGTCGATTGCTTGTATAAAAAGAATTTCGGATCCAGTCTTTTTCACTTGTAAAAAAACCCCTAGTGTAACATCTAATGCTTATTCATGGCTCTCATTCTCTTTCACATTCAATTCTGAATCCTGAATTTTCCTTTTTGCTTTTCATTCTCTACATTGCAAGTAGGATGCTGCTGACAAGGAGCACCTCCCCTCCTATCCATCTCTTCTGTTTGTAACAGCCTGAGTTGCAGAAGGTGGCTGCATTAGAAGCATTAACATGTGTGTAAACGGCCCCTGTGTGTATAACATCTCAACTAGGAAAAAAAAACCCAAACCAAACTGTGCTAAGTTTGTGCAAAGTCTTATAAATTTAGCATTAGTCTGCACTTATTCCTACTGTTTTAATCCCAAGTGAAAACTACAGTGTACTTCATGTTGTTTCTGTGTGTTTCAGGCAGAGCTGATAAGAGGACTCTGTGGCAGAGTTCTGTCCTAGGGCACAATTGTGTCACTCCAGTGCTGTTCCTCTGCTTCTGACTCCTCCTGAACTGACACTTTCCCATTCTTGAACTCTACATCAGCAGCAATGTTCATCTCCCTCCCAGATACCGTGTTGTGTATTGGTCTAAAATCCTGACTACTTTATGTCAGCTTAGCTGACAGCAAGTTGTGTCTTGTAAAAAATGTAAGAGCATTTAATTTTGACGGTGAAATAACCTTGTGAAATGTAAAAGGCTGGTAAAAGTTCTAAACAAGAGGTATTCCTTTTGGTTTCCTCAGAATTGTGACTGCTATGTTGAGAATTCATTGGTGAGATGTGGATGTTTGGATTTTGATGATGGATTTTGCAATTCCTAAATAGCAGGTTAATTAAAAGATTTTTGTCTTGCTGTTAGGTTTCTGATAATCATCTTGTCTGATCTAATATTTAAAAATGAACAAAATTGGAAACTAAAGGTCTTAGCATTTTCTCTGGAAATAGTACAGACTGAAAACTAAGTTCATTCTCCTGATGCTTTTCAAGGTCTTCAGCAACAATTGGAAATTTCCTCTTCAGAGGAAAGAAAGATGAAGCTGAAGCAATTAGTCAAGCATATGAATCAGTAGCAGGAGGTTTAAAAGTGACCTGAAAACGTTGATTGAATAAACAGAATCTTAATTCACTTAGGGCTGTATAATTTAAACCCAGCTCAGATTAGATCCTCCTCTGCTTACTTTCTGAAACTGGAGTTGTGAAATTCTGGTTTGCAAGAGCTAAAAGCAGCAAAACAAATGAATTACTGTATCCAAGGGTGAAGGTCTTCGCTTGTTCCCTTGGGCACAAAAACACAACATTATGAACCTTCATCAAAGTAGCATTGATGCTGAAAATGATAAGGCCTGTGAAAAACTGTCCTTATTTCTTTCTTGTCTGCTTTTTTTAAATGCCTTTCAGTATTTTCAAAAAGCAGGATGGGTTTTGGTGCTGCAGATTTGGTGCATACCTTTACAGTTCCTCTGTACAATGTACAGATGAGAAGATGGGGTGAGGTGGGGTGACAGTGCCTTGCCTCACCTTTACAATGTGATGAAAGTTGCTTTTCATAACCTCCTCCATATCTAGGTAGGGCTATTCCTATTGTGACAAGGACTTTTGAGCATTAGGTGGTATCCTGATGTTCAGTGGTTGTTCTTTGCTGTTTTGGTGTCAGTGAAGTTGCTCTGATGTGTTGTTTCTTTCATTACATGTTCCCTGTTAACTAAGCAATTAATACTTTTTACTTCTAGCACTTCTCTTTGGCCCAATCCATAAACTAGAGAACTAGAAAATCCCAAAGTAGATGGATTAGGAGGAAGGTAGCAAAATAGTTTGAGTAATCAAGTTTCAACTTTCATTGCTGCTGTTGTTGATGTACGTACAGAAAGCAAGCCACAGCATTTTTTGAAAAGGAAGTTTCTTTCATTAGCCCATGACCTCTCTCGGTTGAAACCTGCCATCTGTGAGGTTATCTATTGCTTGCTGTATCTGTGTGTAGATGTGCTGGAACCCAGCTGAGTCCTGCACTTGTACCAAGGATCTTGCTGACTGACACACAGTTGATTCATTCTACCCTGAAATAGCAAAGCAGAGAAAAGCCTGGTCGCTTAGTTCCAGCAAGTTGCTTCTGACAAACAGCAACACAACAAAGATGGCAGCGAGATCAAATATGAGGATTGACACCAAAACAGAGCTGGGTACAGTAAGCTGGATGAGCTTTCAATCTTTGTGACTATTTTAGCAAACACAAATTTGAAGTGAGTAAATGTCAGAGCAGTGTGAGTCAGCAATGGCAGCTGGGGTGAGATGCCATCTGTGGTCTGAGATGGCACTTGGAGTAGTGCGGTGTTTCACAGCTAACCCCACACGAACTAGGTGGGCCCAGAGTGATACGTGATATTCAGGCTGTGGAGTAGCAGCACTTGAGAGCAGATGTCCAGAGAATGTGAGTATGTCCCTGGGTAGGTCCAGTATTGCTGCTACGTAGGTTATTATTGTGATCTCTGAGTTTGAGAGGAGAGTTGCATCGTATATTATCAGATGGCCATGGTAAATCAGAGACCTACTGAGAGTGATGCTGAGAGGGAACAGATGTGAATTGTTGTGGTAGAGCTCTTTTTTGGAAACACTCTGCTACCGAATCACAAAAGCATTACTAGAGATGGAAAACATGCCAGCTGTAGTAAGAGTTTTCTCTCGCTGCCAGACTCAATTCCTGCTTCTCTCAGAACTAGAAAAAGGTTAGGATTAGGTACTGTCCCAGTTTAGAACAAGTTTGGGGGCAGAGAACTTTGGTTAGAAGTCTCCCCTCTCCCAATTCAACTCCCCTGGCTCCCTCTTTCTCCCCAAGTCAGAGACGGAGCGATCAATAGAGCATAATACTCAAAGCCAAGTGAAACAAACT
>VZRI01004700.1:8985-98552 GCA_013397515.1 Upupa epops
AGCCTCCTCTTCTCCAGGCTAAACAGCCCCAGCTCCATCAGCCTCTCCTCGTAGGGCTGACCTTCCAGCCCCTTGACCATTCCAGTTGCTCTTCTCTGGATTCCTTCCAGCCCGTCGACATCCTTCCTAAACTGAGGGGCCCAGTACTGAGCACAACACTCCATGAACATTCCTTTGATAAAATGCTGCTGAGTGCTGATAGAAGTGGCCATCAGTAACACAAATGGCACAATCCGACAAGAAAAACACAAGCAAATTTGACAAGAAAGACAGCTACTTGCAGAGAGTCCGCGTACGCGTGGTACAGCATGGTCAGTTCTATAATGAGAGAGGTGCAGAAACCTTTTATAAGGGCGTCCTTACATGGCACCAGATAATTTCACAAATAGCTTCTCGATGCTGCTGCAGAAGCTAGTTTCAGCATTCCGACCACTGTAGCAGAGCATTATTTCTGAAAACTTGACCTCAAATTCAGTGGCTGCTTCCCACTGGGCTTAAGAAATAGCTGAAGATGAAGCAAAAATAATTCCAGCAGGTCTCCTACAGGCAATAAAGCAAAAGCCCATAACACAGTAGACCTTTTCTTGATATTAAAAATATTACAAGTGACCGTCCTTCCCGAATTTTTGCACTGCCACATTCCCTTTTTCCTTTGTTCTTTGGAATGCAGTTTCTTTTTATTTTATTTAAGACCACAGAAAAGATAGGAAAATGAAGAGAAACTCGCCCCTTCGGCAATGAATGCACTGGTGTCCCTTTCATCTCATAAATGGCAAATAAGTTGGGCTGAGTGGAAAGGTGGCACAGACACAGCAAAGATATGAAACGTAACCCTGGAATGAGTAAAGAGAACAATAATTAGGAGAAAGATATGAAACATAACCCTGGAATGAATAAAGAGAACAATAATTAGGAGAAAGATTAGTTTAGCTCTTAAGAGTCACACATATGGGAGCAGCAGCAGAACACCATACAGCACCCTGCCATTTTTCTTTTACATGACTGAAATAGAAGCAGAGAACCTATGTAATGCCTAACGGGATGTTAACAGTGAGGAATATAAGAAGTTAAACCTGCTTAGCTTTTAAAGTGAGACCAAGAAGAGATCTGATTGCAGCAAAGCTGTCCCTTTTCCGGGAAGAAATGCCAACATTAAAGGCTTATTTAATCTAATGGGGAATGAAATAACAAGAAACGATGACTAAAAGCTGAAGCTAGATAAATTTAAATGAGAATTAATGCCTGTACTTTTCCCAGATAGGGTGATTAACCTTTGAAATAAACTACCAAAGGAAGTGCTAGACACTCCATCTATTGAAATTTCAGATTGAGAACTGCATGACTCTCTGGAAAACATCCTTTGGGCAAACATGCCAGTGGGTTACACCTGCTATGTTTGACTGTGACCTCCTCTAGAGTCTCACAGTCTCACAGTACTGATGAGGCTGGAAAAGACCTTAAAGATCATCCAGTCCAACCTAAAACCAAGCAAGTAACCCTAAACATCTGCCATCTAGCTCATGCCACTCAGCGCTTCATCCAGCCTAACCCTGAACACCTCCAGAGACGGCGACCCGACCACCTCCATGGGCAGCCCATACCAAAATTCTCGCTGTATCAGCTAGAAGGCTCCTCACTGATCCCAGTCATGCAAATTGCCCTGTTGCCTCTCAACGTACACCCTCACCCACATACAAGAACCTGCTGGTGGTTTGAGAAGAGAATCATAGAATCATTTAGGTTGGAAAAGGCTTTTAAGAGTCCAACTGTTAACCTAACAGTGACAATGCTCACCAGAGTGATGGCAACTAGTGCACCTCCTCACTCCTCCAACCTGTGACAAGAGCCAGAAGGGCAGAGCAGCAGTGAAATCATACGTTGGTTTAAAAGTGTTTCATTTAATAAGGCACAGCGAATTTAATCATTCACTATTGAATTACCACTGTTATCGTATGGCATGAAAATCATAATACATTGATGTGAGTTTTTCAAGGATGATTAACTGATTTTCTCTATTAGAAAAAGGTAGTGTCTTGATTTAGGGTGCAAATTATATTACACTGCCACCACGACACCACTGAGAATGAGGTCTCCACATTTTGTCAGGTAATGAGTATGCAAACCAGGTACAAAGGAATGGCCATGTCACTCAAGTCATGGCCACCTCTCCACCTGACTCACCCTGATCCTTTTACTTTCATCTTCTCATGCTTCAGAGCCCAGAATAGCTTTCACCACTCCTTTCTTCTGCTCTTTCACAGCCCAAAGTCATGCCGTCCTCACACACAAAAGTTTGCTCTCTGAAAAGTTCTCGTGAGAGAAAGCAAACTGTTAGATGTCACAGCTGCCTATCCTTGCTTTTGTATGGCCAGATCCTCCAACTAGACTAGTAATCAACAGCTGAAGGCATCAAAGCAGAAGCTGTCTGGGTGACTGTATAGGTTTGAAATTCCCAACTGGATAGCTCCTGCACCAATTAGTAAAGGTGACTCACACAGAGTTGAGTCAATTCCCTAGTCTCAGGTTGGTCCATTGTCTCATCTGTGTACGTGACTAGTGGGGGAGCTCGCAGACCACTAGTTTGGGTGTACACACAGATACAGTCCTGCTACCTGTCTGCACCACAGCCATTAACTACAGGACACACTTGAATTTCATCCATCTTGTAATTTACACTTCTTAAGTCCGTCCACAGTGGGAATCTTCCCAACACACAATCCTTTTCATGTAACAGAATTCGAACAGAACATTCTATTCAGCTTTTTCAGAGTATGTTTCACCAACAGAAATCAAAGGATTAACATCATTGCTCCCATTTCACAGAGCTCACCCGTAACTGTAAGATGGCAAAGAAGCTTTCTCAAGAAACTCCTCAGCCCAGCACTGATAACACAGCAGAGTAGGGTGGCAGGCTTATTTTCCATTCGCTCAAACCTCTCTTCAAAATGATGAAACCAATGCTGGCCTGGAAGGCTGGTATCACCACCTCAATTAAGCAGCAAGGCGACAAACCCAGGAGACGTCAACCGACCTAACTAGGGAACTTGGGACTGAGTTAGTAAGACACACATTGTTACTGACTGTCGCATGCCTTTACAAGCATCCTTCCTTTATATGGTACCAAAAATAACACTAAGGCTTAAAAAACCTAAGGGTAAGATAGACCAAAAGCCAGATTTATAGCCTTGCCATCACTGCCACGACGGAACCTGAAGATAGACTATAACCACCAAAAAATCGTGTTTATCCTTTAATTAAAAACGATCCCCTTACCTCCAAAATGCACAACTGAGGATGCATTTAAGTACAAAAGCGCAGGAACAAAGCCCATCATGATTTAAAGGAGCCGCTGATAAATAAATTATACACTGGCACTTCAATTTTTAGGATGCATGGTTCTTTTATTAAAATCAGCCATTGCACGCGAACACGAGAAATCAGAGGAAATAAGAACTGTGTGTCTGCCGGACTGCAATGGCTCTGCAAATACAGAGGACTCGCTGATTTACAGCTCCGATACTGCCGATCCCACCAACTGATGACTACCTACGGGCTTTGCTGTTGGCTTGAAATAGCACTGAACTTAAGCCAGCGCAGGAGTTCCATCACGGAGGCCATCGCTTCTCACGCTATCCATTATGTTGACAAAACAGCAGCTAGCACTACGTATTAGGCAGAACTTCTACTTTAATTACAGGGGTTTTACTAAAGCCTGTCTTTTGGTGATGCTTCGGACAACGTGGAGCCTGCATGTGTAATGCAAAAACAGCTAATTGATTCCGTAACACTGCTACTTGCACTGATTACAGCTCCTGGTAAAGAGTGGAGAAGTACTGTAGTGATAACCATTTGCTACCTAAGGAAGTACTCTGTATGAAGAAAGGCCTTTTCCTGGATGGCAGTCCAAGCATAGAGCTAAATCATTTTATTGCATCAGATAAAACTTGATATTTAATATAAGTTTATATTAAATATTAAATATAAAAATCTGATTTGTAGAANATATAAAATCTGATTTGTAGAATATTTTGAAAAATGGTTATTTATAGATAGTGACCGATTACTCAAGTTTAAAAACTGAGTCGTATGTTGAACGTAATTAATCAATACATGATTGTGATGGTAAAGATTCACGATCACTATCAAGTGCAAACCTGCTAGGAATGAAAAACTATTCCTAGCTAGGAAGAAGTGTCACTTCACGTGAATGCCTATCTTCCTGGCCTTATCAGTGCTCAGAAAGAAATACAGTTAGTAGCACAGCATTCCCTCTCACAGGGAACTGCATCCCTCTAAGCCTCAGTGAAGGTCACAGACTGTAGGAAACCACAAAGACTTCAAAATTTACATTATTTCTGTTTTCTTTTCAGGCATCTGCTATTTTCAGGACTCAGCCTTAGTCTCCCTCATCAGGCCCCCAAGGGGTCACCTTGCCTCTTAAGGACATCTGCAGAGGCATCAACAAATAGCTGACAAAGTCATTAGGAACTGGGACTTCAGGGTCACAAGTTATCTGCCTCTTTTGGATGCCTAAAGACAGACTTCTAAGACGCAATGAATCATGCCCTAGAAGTGTGTATTTCTCTCCATAGATTCCAAACTAGTTCCTCTGGCGCAGACATCTACAATTAGTCACTGTTAGTATCACTGCAGAGACTCAAGCCCAGCAACTTAGATGCACACTACTCATACAAAGAGGATCAATATTTTCAGGTGTAAGCACAGATCTTCTTTCCCAATCTCAATTACTTCCAGTGTAACACAGGCAATAAGTGACTTGCCAGAGCAAAATAGACTTCACCGCTAGGAGGAACCTCCATCTAACAGACAAACTGTCTTTCTGTTCTGGTAAGAGGGTATAAACAACCTGGAATGAACAGAAACTTGAGGTCCTTTCCTGTGGCTTGTACAGTATGATCTCCTTACTGCCTCACAGCCAGGACCATGTATCAAACCCCAGACAGCAATGTGTGCACTATCATAATCCTAAACCATTCCCCACTCCAAGTCACCGATGATCATCGCGTGCAACAAATCTAGTAAGAAGAAACAAACTTTTGCAGAACACACTGATCTAAGCACTTTCCATAAATTAATAGTTCTATTTGCAGAGATGATCTGCCAGCCACAACTTGCACACGGGTACCAAATGCTCTGTACTCAGCCCTAGACTATGAATAGGTGAGGTCTGGTTCAATCCTCCCTCTCACAAAGTGTTACCCAGGTTCTGCCCAGCTTCTGCCGTGAGTAAAGCTGCAACTGTCTGGAGAAGACTTATGCAGACGGCTTGTTTGCAGAAAGGGACTATTAAGTGGCCATGTGAAAAAAAGCAAGCCCCACAAACCTGGGTATTGCACATTTTTTCAAACTTTTTGGAAAAAAATAGTAAAAAAAAGCCAAGGTGAAAGGCAATAGATGGACTTCAAAGCAGCACTTCCCTTCTTGCCACCCCCCAAGCTTGTCCAACGCTTCAGTGGGCTCGGCGCTGGCTGCTACATCACTAGCCTGCTGGATTGTCACTTGAATGGGAGCCAGCCAGCCATGGCGAGGGTAGACTCATGGGCACTAAACAGAAAACAGTCAATTTGGAGGTAATTACATGTTGAATGCCCTTCTTAACCTGCAGCTGTTGGGGGCATCAGCACATATGGTTAAGGATGATGAAATTTTAAAACTCACTGAAATTCATAAGGTTACTACCTTGGCAGGTCACCCAGCTTGCTTTCCTTTTGTCCTTGCTAGCACAGAGAAAGGGCCAAGAGCGAGACTTCACTGTCTACTGATTGTGAAAGGGAAAGGGGGTGCAGCCATGCTGCACCAGCAACCACTCAAGCACCAAAGCTCTCCAGTGCTCCAAGGTGAAAGATTATCCAATGCCTCTTTTAAAGTGCAGTCTCTCTGCACTGGCTTTATCCATCCCTTTCCCCCAGCCTTAAGAGAGAGGGAATCATTTATGAAGACACTGCTTTCCTTTCTGCTGCTGTATGCCTTTGCTTATGGGTAGCTCTTGCAGTGAGTAGGGGAACTCCTTGTGGCCCTCAGACTATTTTTAGCTCGGTAAGGATTGTTTACTCTATTTTTTCAATGAACAATTCCTTGAGAAATGTCACTTCTCTTTCTTTTTCAAATAAACATATGGACAGGAAGGAACGGGTTTAGAGTCTTGACCACTTGCCACTCCCTTATATTTCTGTCACACATCTCATGACACCAAGCGTGCGGCTTCAGCTGTAGCTGAATTTAGTAGCTTTCAAAAGATATTGTTGCCTAAAGGAGACAGTTGGGGTTCTAATTTCTAATCATCTCTTTGTGCCATTCCCTACTGTCAGAGAGCTGAACCCTTGGCTTTAAGAGAAGCCAAGCACAGGAGAGCTATGAAGACCAAATAAGCCTTTGTGGCCTTGATGGTACCAGAGGAATTCCCTTTTCTTACCAACCCTTTTATGCTCTCCTCTGACAACCAAGGAGGCCACAACCACAGTCTGCAATGAAGCAGCCATGACCCTCTTCTGAAAAGGTCACTTACAAAGAGAATGATGGTGTTGCTTTATTATCCTCCGAGTTACTCCATGTCTGTTGAGTCTGTTACAAACAGAGCTGTACACAATAACATGAGACAATAAGGCATTAGCTGAGCTCTGAGTAAAGCACAAAGCAAGGAATCATCTGACTTGAAGCACCTGAAATTATCTTCCCCAACAAAAGGATGTGGCTCCTTCATATTCATCACTCCGTAGGACGGCTTTAGTGTTCATCACTACACAACACAGCTCAGTGTTATTATAATGTATTTCCATGCAAGTCACCATGGAATTGTGCTGGCATTTCCAGAGAACTAATCATGATAAATACGTTGCAAGCTCCTTTACAGTTTCTTAATGAGTAAAAATGTAGAGCCAGGTGATTCACGGAAGCTGTAGGCTTCGGATGTTCAAAGGTTGTACTACAAGACACTACAGCACTACGACAACCTTAATGAGGTGCTGACACACATATCCCTTCGTAACCTGACACAGTAAGATGTAAACACACCTGGGCTTTGGAAACCATACCCTTTTTGTATTTGAAGTGATTGCAAATCCTTAATTAAGTAATGAAGTAGAATGATGCTAAAATCAATAACAGCAGTCTGCACTGAGAAGAATCTGGTCCATAAAAGTCTTCAGTAGAAGCCAGAATTACTGCAGCCATTCAAAGCAAGAATAGGCTATGCATGTGCATGGTACTAATGTTGAGGAGTACTTAGAGAAGTCTCAAACACCTTCATCTTTACATACAGCAGACCCCACTGAATAGCTTCATGGCATTGCAGACGCTGAAATAGCCACACACTGGTCAGATAACTGCAAAGTCAGGTGAGGCACAACTAAACGAATGTGTATGCACAGTGTAATCTCAGCCACCCGTGCATTTTGGCGTAACATAGAACTGAAAGTATTAAGTGAAGCTCACAACATGGCAAGTGAAACATTGCCTATGTAGTTCTACCTTTTGGATAACCACACTAATCTGGAGTGCCAGTTAATCTTGCCAACAGAGGAAGAACAAAAGGCAGCTATAATGAGCAAAGGCAGTCAAGCATCTCAGCCATCTGAAATGAGGTTAAAAGTTCTTCAGCCCTAGGAACAGAGACTGAGTCACAAATTCAACCCATAGGAAACTCTATGATACGAGGAGGTCATTGGCATGGGATAACAAGCTGACTCACCACGTATTAACCAGACAGCGAATGGAATTGCCTTATGTTAATATTTTCTATGTAAACATTATTAGAAGACCTTCATCTCACAGCATGACCATCAAGAAACCAGGCTCATTTAAATAATTTGAAAAGAAAGGCAGACTCCAGATGTATTAGCTGATTGATGGAGCTTAACCATCCCAGTTATTGCCATAGTTAGCTTTATGGCAGGTCTGTACTCTTCGGAAAGGAGGACAGCAAGTCACAAAAAATCACCTAGTGTTTTCAAGGTAAAGTCCATCTACATCACTTTCTCCCACAACAGCTTGAAGAGCTGTGCACTAGAGTATTTTTACTACCCAATAACAACAAAGGTTGTTATCTCTTCTCTCCTGACTGACTGGAGCTGAGAGCGACGATACGTTCGTACAAAGGGAAAAACATCCTGGGTAGGTTAGCAATCTGTGGTCTTTCCTTGGAAAAATGAAACATGTTGTGAAGTGATGGAAGATTAGACAACTTTTCCAAGACAGTCTGGAAACTGAGTGTCCATCGGAGAAAAGGGTCTGCTGCAAAAGGAAGGTGGCGTTATCAGCGAGTGGGGCAGCAGGCTTAGAAGAAGTCAGCTGAGGATGCTGTCTGAGACGGATCACTTCAGGAAGATCAAAGACAGAACTGAAAGAAATGGTAATGTCAGAGTTTCAGTTACACAAACTGAGGTCTAGAGAGGAATGGAGCAAGTGAGCTACATGGTTCAAACCTGCATGACTTCTGCAGTGCCACCACTGGTCCCAAGTGCTGTGCCCAGCATTCAGCATCTTCGTTATGCACAGAAAAGGCAGTGTGCAGTGAGAACAGATTGCTGCAAAGGAAGGAGTTAACACTAAAGCACACCCAGTCTTAGTTAAAGTTCTCATGCTAATTGTAATCACAGACTTCTTCCTTTCCCAAAGCACTAGCAGTCAGTAATGGAAGCATTTGTCATAATTATCCTTTCTGAAGGAGCACAAATCAAATAAAGTCACCACAACACTAGCTGTCTGCAAACGGTATCAAGATGATCCTTTTATAAATGTTGATATATAGCTAGAAGAGTACGGTGAAGCACTGTCTGTGCCCACAATATCATCCTGTTCACTAATCACACCGGGACAATACCAACACTTTCTCCTGTGAAGAATTGGGAACAAGAAAACCAAAGAAAAAGAAAGGCTGACAACCCTCCCTACAGTGATTTCATTTAGGGCAACTCTGTGCCCTGTGTGAGGCACTTGAGCTGACCCATATGGTGTTACTATTGCTTTAACCATCCTTTAAGTGTTCAAAGCTCACTGTTAGTGTGGGCACAGTGTGACAGACACACAGCTAGTATTTCCAATAACAATACAACAAATGAATGGCATTCTCTTCAAACAGTGTAGACAACAGTGATAAAAATAACAAGCACACTATAAAAGAACGCGTTGTATGTCACAAATGTTCCTGTAGCTTGAACGATGGAGGAATAATGTAAAGGGTGCTATTAAAAGAGCATAACTCAAATGATTGTCAGGCAAGTTAGAGGTTAACATGACCATAATTCATTTGATCATAATACTTTAGAGCACGTGATGAAGAGCTTTCACTTATTTACACTGAGAAAAGTCGGGTGCAAATTATTAATGCTGATCCCATTTGCCAGGTGGTAAAAAGTGGCAGTGATAGTGCAATGGCTGTTTGGAAAGTTCACCTCCTTGGGCACTTGAAAGGAAAATCACATTCAGCCCAACCAGCTAAAATAATGTACAAAGATAATACAGGTTAGCGATGCCACATCAGGGCAATCTCCTTGAAATCTTCCAGTGATGTGGACAGAACGAAGCCAGCATCCCAGCCAGAGCTCTGCCGTTTTACTGGTTGGCCAGTAGCATCCCGTCCAACACATATAAAACCTCAAATTGACTCCCACAGTAAACCAATAGAAGGAATAGCTTCATTTTGCTGGACCAGAGTAGGAATCTTCAAATAGTCTGAAAACTAGCAAAGAGGCTGAAAGAAAGGAGGAAGCAACTGAGAAAGAAAACCAGTGAAACAAATCAAAACCAGGAAAAAAGAAATCAAAACCAGAAAAACCAAAGCAAAGGTAAGGCTGGCTGCCACTATAACACCCGCAGAGTATGAGTTTCCTGGGAACTCTAAACAATGGAGCAGAAAAGCACACGCGTGTCTTCAGCAGCTGCTCAGAAGCTGGGTCTCAAGTTCCACGACTGCAAGTCTCAAGAACAGGCCAACACCATCCACCCACCTGCCATCTGAGCAGCTCATTAGAAAACCTGTTGTGTTAGGAACTGCATGTGAGTTCTGATGGAGACACCTCAGGAGTCCTTCCCTCTCCTACACATATTCTATCCCTGACAGATGTTTGCCTAACCTCTTCCTAAAGCATTCCACAAGCTCTTATTTCTTCATTATCCCTACTGTTGCAATGTTTACCTAATACAGCCAGCAGCTGGCACAAAATACCACTTCTTTCCCCCAAACAGAGACTAAGCTTCTTGAAAACCTCCACAGGTGCACTCAGATCTCTGTGTTTACTTGTATTTTTAGAAGCACGCCTACTGCGTGTGTAAACTAAAATGAGCAATGATTTAAGCATGACTTACATTTTAAGACTCTCTAAATAACAACTCGGACTGCCAAAGATCCTCGAGTTGTACTTTATCTAACTATATAGAAAAATCACTTCATCCACAAGCAATAAGCAGACACCGTGGAGGAAACATGCACCATCTGCTTAGCAGAACTCCATGACACTACGAAATGGCTTATGAGATACCAGAAGGAAAGCAAGCTGATTTTTAAAACATCTCTATCTATTAGTCAATGATTTCCCTCCCTGTGTATAATTCTAGTAACACCTGTTTCCTCAGTGTTTGTCCGACTCCTCCTGTTTCCTCCTTTTGCTTCTGCCTAACCAAGACAGCTACAGCAGTGAATGTCCCAACTCTGGCCAGCACATCATCAAAGGGATGGTTAAATCACAAGGTCAGACTGCAACCTCACTATTCCAATGTAACAGCATAATGGGAACTGACAAAACTGAACTGAAAGCTATAGAAAAGTAAAATTTCTCCATTTCTTTTTGCTTTGATTTTATTTCCCTTTTTTTTTAGTGGATGGAGCTGATCTTGTGAAAGTTGCTTATGTTTTAGTACCAGTTTCATCAGAAATTAGGTGATGTCTACAAATCTGTGAGGGCTGGGTATCAGGAGGATGGAGTCAGGCTCTTCTCAAGGTCATCTTGTGAGAGGACCAGGGGCAATGGGTGCCAGCTGGAACAGAGGAGGTTCCATATTAATACCAGCAGGAACTTCTTCCCAGGGAGGGTCCCGGAGCACTGGAACAGGCTGCCCAGGGGGCTTGTGGAGTCTCCTTCTCTGGAGATGTTCCAGACCCGCCTGGATGTGCTCCTGTGAGACAGTCTAAGTGAGCCTGCTGTGGCAGGAGGATTGGACTGGATGATCTTTTTAGGTCCCTTGCCATCCCTAATGATTCCATGATTCTAGGATATGAAGGCTGCAATTTTCAGCAGAACTTGGCAGAGGCATCCAGACTGAATTTGCATCAGAGGTCTCAGTTAGCAGTTTGAGAAAGTTGAATTGAACGACCTTTGGTTTGACCAAACATAAATTGTAGTACTCAAATTTGTGTAACAAATTCATCCTGTGTGGATGCCCTTCTGTACACAGCTAACAATTTCTCTACACAGACTGCAGAACAACTTGTGTAAGGCACCTTCATAGAAATCAGCAGTCACACTGGAAAGCCATACTGGTTCACACGTACTCATCACTGAAACTGCCATATCAGTACATAAGTCCACCCATATATTACAGTGTGTAAGACAGTGCTTTCTCAGTCCTCCACACCACTGACACTACTCAGTTCTTATAATTCAGCACAGTTCTAGCAGGGGAAAGCCATGCAGCAATTCCACACACAGTGGCTGAGGCCACCCTTGCAAAATCAAGTCCTTTGCCTGTCTAATTCAGGGTAAGGACACTACCTAAGCCTTCTCCATCCTGTTCCACACTGCTGTCATTCTAGGGTAGAGGGCCAAGTCCTTCCAGCTGGAGCTGTCTCATTTTATAATGGGCTTGTACGTGCAGAAAGGTGACCGACCTTTAGGCAAAAGGATTATTCACCTAGAGCTTGCAAGGGTCAAGATGCTACACCACGGAATTTAATGTGCAGTGAAAAGGCTCTAGCATGGAAGGGGTACTATCATGTGGAAGAAAAGAGGTAGGAAGACAGGAAGACCTGACTGATGAACTTATGCTGTGATGACACAGCAGCACTGCGTTGAAGGTTGGACTGGATAATCTTGGTCTCTCTTCCAACCTTGGTGATTCCATGATTCTGTATCATCAGGTACCATTTTACTGCATTCACCATAAACTGCCTCTCCTGTTCTGTTCTAACCTGTTTGTTTTACTTGGGTTTTACTAGAACTGGTATTTCCACTTGAAAATACTGATTTTTGATGAGCAGACATTTTCTGATAAACCCCTTCCCAGCCTATTTTTGGTCTCGTTTTAGATGGATACACGTCACATTTGGAACAGCCATTCTGCTTCCCGAACACCTTCAGATTATTTTCCCATCTAAATGCTAACTAGAGGTGAAACCGACTACTTAGAAAAGTCAAATGAAGTCATAGCCCACATTACTAAAGCAGCAATAAAAGGGTAAGAAAATGAGAGGCTGTGCTATTAAACACGATGAAAATAATAAATGCTGTAGGGTTTGCAAATGGCTTGGGAAATAATTTGAAGCGCAAGCATTTTTCTTCCAAGTCTAGAACAAAGCTCAGTAACGAAGAGCAAGGTGCCAGTCACTTTGCACCAAGACACACTGAAATTGGGGGGTCTTTTCTGTCCGCTTACTGCAGATTAAGCAAAGTGTGTAATGCGCTCTCTGCAGTGTACTCAGGCTGAAAAAACTACCAGCAGCTAGAGGACAAGGCGGGTTTCAAGGAGACACTAGCACTTTACAAGGAAGACACTGGGATTTTGCATTACCGATCACTTTTATAGGAGTGGCTGAAAGTGGGTCTCAAGGTCTTTTATAGTCAGGTAATAAAAATACTGAACTTTGTGAGAAAACCTTCAACTGTAGCTGCAAAATGTTTCTGAAGCCAGGGGAAAAACAGCCAAAAGTGTGAAAACAGGATGGAAAAATGGAAAATTGAGGAGTTATACAATGCTTTAATAAAAAAGAACATGAAGAAGCTCCCTCGATTTTAATACTTGTGCCTTGCTTAGGTACCTCGTGAGAGGTTAGATTTACCCTCCCATGATAGACTGCTTGCTGGTAGCTGGCACCAGGTTGATCAAGTGTTGTTTAGTTGCTGTCCTTGCTGCCACTACACCGAGCTAATCCACTTAGTGCACAGCTATCCATCTGCTGGCCTCAACTTGCCCCTTCATCCTTTTCTCAAAGGAGGAGATGAAGCCTCTTTACACTTACTCAGGTTAATCCCACATTAATCACAGGAGCTCTGTTAGGCTGAGTCTTCTTCCCCTCCTTATGCCTTAAAAATGTACAATGATATAGATGAGAAGTAATGACTGCCTGAAGGTAAGCAGATATAACCCTTCTCTGATAATGCAGTCTCAGACCTTCACAGCAGGGAACCACACACTGAGCTCAAACCAACTCTCTCCTGAAGCAACACTTCGCTCCATGGCTGGAGGAAAAGAATACACAAGATGCAAAACCAAGGGCAGTACACACATCACAATTTTACCCGTGCCAATAACATGCTAAAAATCCATCTGGCTGCAACGGTGTAAGTTTCTCTGTAGTCGAGCCCTAACACCGATACGGTCAACAAAGGAGGAAGGAGCAACCGCTTGCGCTGAAAATAGCCATCAGCTACTCTCTCCACTGTTTTCCACAGTTACTTTCAGCTAAGTCACTCAGAAACCACAGTCACCCGTCTCGTCACGGCAGACTTCAAATCAGCTCATACTCATGTAGAGTTTAACGCAGCCACTCGAACGTTTCGTTTTTGACAAGCAATGCAGCCAGGATGAAGCTGACTGCTGCAAGGCACTGGATTTTCCTCAGGAGCAAGTCAAAGGTCTTGAGATCAGTTCCAGGAAGACCCATGAGTGAACACAACCCACACCACCAATTGAAGAGTGTGAAGTGAAGGTGGTGGTACAATCCCTCTTCCCACAGCCATTCACACTGATGGAGTCCATCTGTCCTCCCTGCTCCTCCTAAAATCATCCTTATCACCCTTGCATCCTGAATTCTCTCCTCTTTTCAGTCCTCACAATCCTGGCTTCACATCGCAAAGCTAAACATTTTGGAGCCAAGACCAGATAGTTTCTTTTGTTTAAGATAGAGAAAACCTTTTCTGGCTTCCTGTCGTGGAACTGCCACGTGGAGAGATGCTCTGAAGCAGTGTGTCCCAAGACTACAGATCATTGTGTGCGTCACTCTGCAGTTTACCAGCCATCTTGCCTCATGGCATCTCTGGACCCCTTTCCTCAACCCCTTTACTTATTTCAGCTGAAAGCAGCTTCACTTCCTATTAGCTTTGATTCACTTCTCAACAAATCAGAATTCATGCAGACTAAGGAAGCCAGGAAACATCAGAAATTAATTTCCAGCATCCCGACATACAGCCTCTAGGGAAAATTATTAGGCTTGGTCTGCAAGACTCTTACAAGCTGCTAAGACTTCAGCAGACAAAACGGTGTGACCTTAACTAAAAGGAAATAACTGAAAAAGACACAAATACCCTGCTATGATTTAGGTTTAAACGAGGACACAGACATCAGGGTGGGATTTGATTTGTGGCAAACATGGGAAGAAATAAAACTAAGTGTGTGTTGCTATTTCATGAGCCGCTGTGCAAACGTTGCTGTAGGCACAGTGGGTTTTATTGCTCATTAGTAAATAACTAAGTTAAGAATAAGATGGTTGGGAAACTGCTGATTGATGAGGAATAAAATAATATGACATAAACATCTGTCTCCCAGACTAATATGTGTTAGTCGAGAAAGATGTTGCTAAGGCACTTGAATGCTCAATGCACTGATGCAATAGTGATTATACAGGGAATGGTGGAAAGCAGCTACAGCTGCTGTTCCCTTTCCCACAAGAGGAACATTACAGATATGCAGGTCCTCATTGTTCACTTCCAGAAAGTCTTTAATCCCCAAGGACTTCCACATGGCACAAACTTTCCTTTCATATAAAACTCTCCTCCCAAGCTCCACAGCTCTCAGGCTCCGGTTTGCAGCGCAAATCACTTGTTTACTGCTGACA
This sequence comes from Upupa epops, assembly GCA_013397515.1. NCBI lineage: Eukaryota > Metazoa > Chordata > Aves > Bucerotiformes > Upupidae > Upupa > Upupa epops. The sequence goes on from VZRI01004700.1 coordinate 23,990, forward strand.
ACTTTCCCAGCATCACTCAGCAGCAGATATGGCTTCACACCTCAGGCATGTCCCAGTCTACCCACAAACAGAGCTGGAGAACAAGTAGGTTGCAAAGTTTAAACATTTAAGAAAGAGATGGGACTGGATGACCTTTCCAGGCTGCTTCCAATCCGTAATGTTCTGTTCTGTGACTTGGTCTGGGTGTCCTACTGTGGCAGGGGGACTGGACTAGATGATCTTTCGAGGTCACTTCTGATCCCTGATGATTCTATGAATAAGGAACAGCCTTGGCAGAGGAGAGGCAACAAAGATCTAAGTGATCTTTATCAGTGGTTTCTTCTGCCAGGCTTCACACCTACAGAATTAAAATAACTACAGATGTTACTAATGGACTCAATAATTCATTCAATTCCTATCCTTTATCCACTGAACTCAATTTCTAACCTCCAGAGTATAGAAATGCTATTCCTCCCAGATGCCACCCACCTCCCACTCCTTTAATCTATCTTCACTTCCAGTAAAAAGCTGCATTTGCAATGACTCTCTCTCTACCATTAAAATGATAACGATCACACACAAATACCCAATAGCCTCCCTTTTCCCCAGTTAAAGATCAGAATACCAAGCCAGTATCTACCACTTCCAGCCTGTCCTCAGAACTCAAACAGTTGTTCGTGTTTTCCATACTTTGAGAAATAACTATGCAGAAAACTCCACGGCTGAATAGCTACATCCAGCAGCAGATGCAAGGAATCTTCAGCATCTTCGCATTTACCTCAGATTACCACATAACAACTCTCATCTAGGCTCTAAAGAGACTGCTTTCAGATGGAACGACAAGATACCACATCCACATTGAAAGAACTTACCTGCTTTCTCTGATCACACCACTCAAAATGGAAATCTTGATGTTAGAGTTAGAGAACGAATATTAGTTACTACTAAAAATAGTACAGCTTGGCTGAAGGAGAACCACCTTGATTTTATCTGATTTTTGAAGAATCAGTAAGGGAATAAACCAGAATCCATGCTTTTAGTCAGAAACTGATGCTCTACCACACAAAACTCCACCTGAAAAACAATTCTCTAGAGTGGGAGGTGGTAAAACAATGGGCAGAGAAGAGTACCTGGGCAGAATACAGGAGATAACTATCTAAGAGAAATATGCATGACTGGTATTTGAAAAGAGACAGAGACCACAGAGGCAGGAAGGATGGTAGAGGCAGGCAAAGGACAGCAAAGGATGCTTAAGATGCAGCAGAGCTGTAGTGAAAGCACAGCAAACGTGACAGCTTGCACACAGACCAAACCCTATGAAGTGTGTGGCCAAAGCCACATCGGATCAGACCACTATGACCAGCTGCCGCCCTGCCCACTGTTCAGTCTGCCTTCTCAAAGCATCACCATAAAAACCTATTTCAGAGGCCACCACACACAGATCAGCAGGTTTTTGTCTTTAAGGGCCTCTTTTAATCCTTCAGGGCCTTATTAGCCAGTTCTGCCTTCTGCCTCCTGTGATATTTTCCTCTCCCAAAGTGCAGCTGCTATTCTCACAGCTCAGTGAAGCTTCCCTTTCCTCTCACCTTCTCCCATCAGCTCCTTGCAGAACCACTAATAAGTAAAACTATGGCCACGTTGTCTGCACTAGGCAAACAAAAAGCTATGGTGGTCCTTCCTAGGTTGGCTTAAAGAGCTTCATAGTACTGTTTGTGGTGGAGATGTCCAGCCAAGCACATCATGCTATATTTAATCTGAAGTAACCCTCCCCAAAGATATATAATGAAGGTAAGGTGAGCAACCTGTAATGTAATCACAGCTGATGAAAACACTATCAATTTCATAATATCAATTACTTAGGAATATTTGCTGGGAAGTAACGTTGCATAAAGAGGGGAATTGAAGAGATGACCTGGAAACTCTCTTTTTCTCTTTTAGCCAGTCAGTGGGCAAAATAGGTGACAGTGACCTCTGCTGCAGCCAAGAACCTCTGGAGGAGAACTATTTATCACAACTACACTGTAGAAAATCAGACTACAAATGACAGAATTCTGAAGCAGCTGAAACATACAGTGTATTCAAATAAAACAGATGCTAAGTTCTCTGTACAAAGTGCCCACTCAAGGTGGAAGCCATTCAACGACACTTTGGGAAGCTGAACCTCAGCTCTTGAAAGGAAAACACAAAAGGGCTTCAACAACCACATAAGGGAAGTTCCTTTTGCTCCTACAGGAGGTGTGGAAGTTCTTCCCTCTGGTTTCCCACCGGTAGGATTCTACTTCTCGTAGCATTTCCATAGGTGTGAAGCAGCTTTTTCCACATATGCCAAAAGGGTAGCGTTTGGTGGAGTCAGAAGTGTCTTGGCTCCACTAGACATGGCTTTGCAATGGTCACATCCTGATAGTTTAATGACTATTTCATCATTTGCTGTTTTGTTGTTTTCTATAGCTGTGTTTTGTTAGAGTGATGCTGCTCCACTTTCTGATGTACTGTGAATTACGTAGGGGCTTTTTTTCCTGTTCCACTTTCAGACAAAGGAGATATATTGGTGTCTGTTTTGATATTATCTTCTCAAGGTCAGTTTCCCAACTTCTGTTGTCAGTCAGCCCAGAATGCGCTTATGCACAATGCTTAACGTTAAGCATGATAATCATCCCACTGTATAGTAATTTCCATAATGAACTCAGGGTAAAAACTCTCTTACCAGCTGCCTTGAAATTAAAAGACATGGAAGGTCTCAAATCAGCTGCCCAAGTACACACATTCATTACCACTCTCTTTAGAAGTCTGTATTTACTAAAGCCAAACTACTTCAGTCTTTGGAACCATATTGCCAGCATCTTTTCCTTCTGAGATTGCCAGTTCCCTTTTAGTGAATAAAGTCAACCCACCAGAAACTGAACAGAGTTTTGCTAATAGTGGTGGTTATGCATATGCTTTGTATTAATAGAATTTGTTGCCCCAAGGAGTTGGCCATCTATATTAATGAACTAAATGATATAGTGCTTACTGAGCACTTGGTGACAGCACAGCTGCAGAACAGGTCAGTCCTTGTACTTAGGAAAAATTCTTTCTGTTTCATATTAAGAGTATTCTCCATGGGGTCAGTAATGTTCCAGCACGATCCTTTCCTCCTTTCACCAGTGCTTCAGTCTCCTTGCCAATGTAATTGAGATTTTAACTCGTGTCACTAGATTAAAGTATGTCTCGTGGTGATGCAAGAAGTCCAAAGAGAATTTCTTTAGAGGATATATGTTAGTCACCAGTACACCATGCAACAGATGCCTTTCATATCTTAAAAGCTATTTTCAAGCAAGTCTACTGTATCGTGACTAAAGTATCAACAACACGTTCAGCAGTTGTCCTCTCAGCTGAAAGGTTCACTGCCCAATTATAGATCAATTTGAATGCAGTGAGGTCCATCAGTGAGGCCATCTTCTGGCCAGAGCAGCACTCTCCTTACCCCGTGTTGTCAACCAAGCTCGAGGAAAGCATACTCTTGTTTCTTTCTCCTGCTTGGATCTTCTAAGCATTCTCTGCAAGTCATAAGTATTCCTACGCCCAGACACTGGTTCTCTTGTTCTGCAACTAGATACCTACACCGCCCCCAATCCCCTTCTTTACGTGTATCATCTTAACACGCTTGCTGACTAGCCATCGTTACCATCTCATCAGTATTCCTCACCTAGCTAGCTCATGCGGAACAACTGGCAGACAATTCAGCCCATGGAGGCACTTTGATTTTCACATCACACCTCTGGGAAACAACATGCACCCCTTTTCTTTCCCTTACAGGATCTCAGCCCAGCAGCACACACACACTAATACAGAAATCAAGCATTTGCTAGGTAGTTTCACGCCAGTGTGTGAAACAAGAAAATGAAGTAATTAGACTTACCCCAAGAAAAGTACTGAGAGGATCTTTAAAATCTTGGCAGTACATTTTTAAACTTAATAGAGTACAACGAAAGCCTCTGGCAATGACTGTGCAAGCCAGGTAGTTAGGGAATATCCCTTTTCACTCTGGATCCAACTAACTTCACTCTCATTTACAGTTTGCCATTTGATATTTAGGCAACTACATCATTCATTCTTAAGGCTGGATTCAAATCAGTAACCTTAAGATGGGAAGTTACAGATCCCATTTGTTACTCACTTCCCCAGATAAGCACTTCTGCCTCAAAATCATGCATCAGTTTTGAGCATGGAAGTCACAGCTGATGACAGGGAGACACAGGATTCATTAAAGTGTTGCTGATGCACTCCTGAGTCTAACTTATTACATACAATCAACTGATCCTCAAACATCAGGATGCCAAATGTTGCTTTAAATCACTCCTACTTGATGGAGTTGCCTGAAGAGGTGAAAACAGTTGAGTTAGTGATAAAAAATCAACATCTCTTGAAAGCAGCTACAGAGAAATTAAGACCTTTAACACTGTTCCACTCCCATTGCGCGGAAAGTCACCTCAGCCAGCATTCTTAGTTTCCTGTGGAATCAAACAAACGTAAGCATTTCAATCTGTGCAGGTGGGGTATTGTTAAAACTCTTACCTGACTACATCCAGGGGCCAATACAGTGTCTGCAAAACAGCAGCTTGAGTTCTTTATCCAAGGAACGTGACTCTCCACACCACAATCCACATGTTACTGAACAATTACCCTTCCACAGGTAATCTACTGGGATCATAAACTAAAACCAGCCATTGCTTTCACTCTAGACCCAACTAATTTCACTTTTTTAGAGGTCCCTGTTTTATATTTGAATTAGCTGAGATACTGAAATGCCAGCTGTAACTAACAGAAAACTCTGGTGGAGACTGCGTTTGTAAATCCCTGTAGACACGTAATCACTATAGAAACAGCAAGACAACAAGGAAAAGGCATATAGAACCTGATGAAACGGTTGATAGCCTGCTTCCTGAAACAGCCTGTACCACCAACTGAGATTCCCTTCCCAGGCTAAAAGCAGAAGTTGTTTAGGTGTTACCCAGCTATCACCTTGACCACTGCGTGTCAACGTGGTCTCCAAAGATTTAATGGTGACAAACATGGAATGGAGACATGTACGTAGGGCAAGGTGTGACAGGGTTTGACTGCCTTCCCTCCAGACATATGCACATCCATGCCCTGACGCCCAACCCACATCAGTGCCTGTCCTGTAGTATGCAAACTGTTCCCAGTTTCAAGTCAGCCAGGAGCTTAAGGAAGTTGTGGAGAGGAGGAGAGTGGCAGTCTGTTAAACTAAGAGACAAGTGATAGGACAGGAGGTAATGGCTTCAGAATGCACCAAAGGAGGCTTAGATGGGATATTAGGAGCATTTTCTTTAATGAAAGGGTTATCAGGCATTGGAATGGGTTGCCCAAGCCTGGAATGGAATCTGGAATCCGCCTCATCAAGGACAAGGTTTGTATTTTAAAGGCCAAATTATTCTGGTTCGTTGTTCCTTTTCTTCTTTTCCTTTTTTCTTCCCTTTTCTCCAAATCAACATTTGAAACACTTGAGGATGCTAATTGCATTTCACTTCATTCAGACAGGAAATAATGACCTCAAGCTAATAGCACCCTTCAGGTAAATTAAGGCAAGACCAAATGCTCGAAGACCTTGAGGATCACGACTGCTAAGCATGCATTCAAAGCACCTTTCAGCATCTAACTAAGCAGCTCACCAGTCAGAAAGTTGAACTGTATTTTAAAAACCCAACTTCTTCCAAAACCAAAGGAACAGAAGAACACATGAAGTCAACTTGCCTCAACATGGATAATGCTGCCAACGGAACGAGGAGTTGACATAAATAAATAAATAAATAACCCACAACCTGCCCACTCAGCGTGCAGGGAGGAGAGAGCTCAATGTAGACACTAACTCATGTAAAAATAAAACCCAGTGTTTCAGTAAGCCATCTATCAGAGACAGCTGCCTTTCCACTGCCGTACATAGCATTTTCTTCTTGTAATCATTTCATAGGCTTCAAAATACAAATGTGATGATATTATACCCGTGAAGACAAAATGCTTACAGGAATCATAATGCTGTTTAAAATCACAACACAAACACTGCACAGTTTATAAACTGAGAAGCTATAAAAGTGCACAAAGCTTAACAGCCAGTCCACAAACACGGAGCAAAATAATAAGCAAATCAGAAACTTATCAATGTTTTCTGTGTGATGAAAATTGTTTTCAAGTTGTCCAACTAAAGAGGGAGTAGAAAACACTCCTCTATCATTTTATACACATGGCTGGCATATCAGTTTTACCTTTTGTCTCTCACTACCACAACGATATCACTCTTAGTGATCATCAGCAACTGCTTCAAGATCTGAACTTTCTGCACATAAATTTAATTAATAAATAAATAAATAAATAATAAATAATTAATTCAATAAATATATTTACAATAATAGTCTTCTAAGAAACTGAAGAGCTGAATCCAACTGACTGTAATGATGTGCCTAGCTCAGTCACGTGGACTGGAGAACAGAGCATTCTGTCTGCCCACCACATCTGCATTTCTTCTCCAGGACAAGTAAGTTCCTCCAAAAGTCCGTATAACCGAGGTATCTTCTTGCCTCTGCTAACCCACAAGAACCTGTGTACTTGCAGGGGGAGTCTAAGCCTGTTCAAACTGTGCCTCGAGTTCCTTTAACGAGAGGCACCATCTGGAAATGGAAGGAACCTGCCATCAACCAGATGGAAGATGAGATTTTGCTTTTATCAATAGTGGTGTCATTTGCATCCTCGTTCTGGGGAGCTGGAAAGTTCAGCATCCTCCTCACCCATTCAACCAGCTTTTTGCTTACTTGCATTCTTCCTGGACCCAGCTTCCACGGCACACAAGGAGAACACATTTGCTGAGGACAACTCAAGACCCAAGTAACAGTCAGAACAATTCCCTTACCACTAGGTAAGGTCATCCTTTTCAAGGTTTATCAGCACCTAGAAACTGTGTGTCCCCCCTACCCTCTCATTGACAGCTCTAAACATGAACAATAAAAATGCCTACCAGCAAAACCCATTTCACACCCACCCACATCTCATTTTCTGGGCATCTCCTAAATTCAAGTGATAACACCTATAGTGCTGAATCTTCCCAGGCAACCAGAGTTAAGCATTTAGAGACCTTAGTGAATAAATAATGAGTTTAAGAATGTGATTAGGTAGCCTTGAAATCAGACCATGCATCTGTCTGGGCTTTGGCATGGGGTATCAAGTCTCAACACAGCGGAGTTTAGGAGTCCAATCTCATACTTATTCATTGTCATCTACAAATTACAGGAGCTGCATCACAAATAGCTCATCATCTGGGCCTCGGCTGAATTTCCATAAAAGCAGAAATAATCTGAAATCTATGATTTATAGCTGCTCGTGGAGCCCTGAACTACCTGTATACATAAAGCGTGGCGAATAAAATAGCTAACTCCAAAGTTCACACAGACACGAGTACGCACAAGTGCCTTCCTGACAGATACTCTTAGAAACCCTCAGTGCTGCTGATGAAAACAACAGTGCCACCTCATGCATTTCAGTGTTTCAATACCCTCCCCACTGAAAGACACTCCTAATATCTGAACCAAATCGATTTGTTTAGGTAATGAAATGGTAATTTTGCTAACCTGCCCCGTCCCCTGCGCAGCAGCATTATGAAGACATTATAAATATAAAGGCTGTATCTTAATACAGGCATTTTCTTAATTCACTGAACATTTCTTCTTGACTTTCTCGACACCAAAATTATAAATCTCTGCTTCATAAAGTCTAATGGCTGCTTCATTAACTCAGAGGAATTAGAGTCACCCATCCTGAATTGCATCCATCCAACTAAACAGTCAGCATGATCCAACAAGTTCCCGATTTCAATTAGATGTCATTTTCTACACTGAAATTCCTGTGACCACACTGACATGTTTAGGGTTACCGTTCAGTTCACCAGAGCAGTAACCACACCACAGTAATACCACAGAACAAGGAAGCCTCGTGGAAGAGAGTAAAGCACTGAGGGTGAGTGTAGGTCTCACACACAGGACGCTGTGTCCTGTTTGCTGGTTTGTCTGAATGAAAACAGGAGGTTGGGAATGACGATCTGCCACCTCGCCTAAGACTAAATGAATGTTAAACAATTGTGGGAAAGGTGGTACTTTCAAGAGAAGAACAATCTCTACTATAACCTAGGAGAAAGGATGCGAGATGCAAGAATCTTTTTGCATCTTCTAAGCACCTTTTATTTCACATTAGTACTACATACTCTCATGTACACGAAATCTTTAGCTTGCATCTTGAGTGTGTTTCCCTTAAACTGAAAACAAAGACTCAAAGAAAACAAAACATCAATTAGCATAATGAATTTCAAATACATTAACTCAAAAATCACAGCTTTGATTTAAATCGTGAAGGACTATATCCTGGCAGGCAGTCACATCCATGCATTGGGCAGGAGGGATTCTGGCAAAGACATATCAGAGGGCAGAATGTTCCCAAGTTAATTTGTGCCAATAGGGTGACAGAGTGACAGCTGCTTTCCAAGGCTAGCGGTAGGTGTGAATACAAGTTAAACCATTCCTGTGGATAACTCATGAAGTACTATTTAGTTGAAAACCTCAGAGTACTGCATTCTTTGATCTCATCTTTTTTTGACTAGGAAGTGTCTCAGAATTGATGCTAGTAGAAGGTATGCTGCCTGTTCTCTAGGAATGCTCTTTTCATTTTAAGTTAGCACTCACCAGCAAACACTAAACCTGTTCTCGCAAGCAACTCCCAGATTTACAAGATACACTCAAAACCTAAACCAGGGTGGACTCCCTATGCTTCAATAAAAAGCATAAGCAACACTAACTACAAGAACTAGAACTGCAGAAGGAGCACCTTGTAGACCAGAGAACCCCAAGGATGACAACACTCCTAGAAAGAGTAGGATTGGAAAGGGTGGGTGCTTTTGTGGATAAAGCTCACATTAAACAAGCAGCAAAACGGGGAGAAATACTGAGATTGCTCATTAAAAACTCATCCGAACCACAGACAATTTTAATTTTGCTTACACAGAGAATAGAATACCTGCTGAGGTAAGAAAGAGTGTTTCAGAACACTAAGACAGAAGCATTCACAGCATTTACAGTAACAATGCAAAGGTGAGATACCTTTTAATCAGTATTCTTCAGCACCTTATTATTTGAAATGCTCTTTTCAAAACACTTCTATCAGTCATCAGATATTGTATTCTTTAGCAGAGAACAGAATTAATGTGGCATTTGCCTTATCTCTCTTCAAACTAATTCATGCTGGCACAGTTCTGACGTCTTCTGCATTAACTTGTACACCTGCTCTTGGCTTGGTATCAGAAGATAACAGAACCAGCTTCTACACAGTGAGAAATACTTTGTTTTCTGTCTTTTCAAGAAGCAGGCAGAAGCATTTCATCAAATCCACTAAAGGGTTGGGATTTCCAGAATGGACCAGGTTCCTACCTGACTCAAACCAGAACAAAAGTGTTCAGTGACTCAGAAAAGAATCCCCCATGAATGAAGTGCTTCGTCTATGGTTTTACTCACATTATTTTGGCAGAAGAGTTTGTAGAATAATGTCTTCACCTATTTTCAGAGATGTCACTTTGCCTGGAGTGTATGTATAACTGCAATTGTTTTGGTAAACTATTTCATAGCTGAGATCGCCAGGAACCTTGATGCCCCTGTACAGCACTGTTTCAAGAAATGAAGGGGGCAGTTTGAAGACATTCATATCAACTACAGTGTCTTTCTACTGCCTGTCTCATTCTGGGGTAAAAAGTTACTGTGTCTTTCAAAAGATGAGTCAAGGATGAAGGCAGGATCTGGAGAATGCCGTCTCATCCAGGGAAACACACAACGCTTTACTTCCAAAGGGATAGTCACTCCAAACACATTTGTAAGTCCCAAAGAGATCTTCAAATTCATATAGGTTTGAGGTGCAGCGACTCCAAAGATAAATCACTACGTGGTGTCTGTTTTGCAAAACAAACACCAGCATATAATTTTCTCCCATAATTATTTCAAACAATCTTCAAGCAATTTCTTTGCTGAAGTATAATAGTGTGCAACTGCAACCACCACAAATGCTCGGATTGTTTAATTTCTCCTAATTTCTCCTACAATTCAGATTTTTAATTAACATTTCATTGCTCGTAAACTGATGGTAATTACTGACAGTTCACATGAAATCCGAGTTAAACTGAATATTTTAGGAAGTGCTATTCTGAAAACGGTAAGGAAATGCAATGTTTAATAATCAAGCATTTCCTTGGCTAAAATCCTCTCCTATTCCTAATGACACACTGGTTCAGCCGTCGAACGGCACAACTCTCCACTGCACAGAAAGCAAACATCAAAATGAAGTAAAAGCCCAAGCATCCAGCAGTCTCTGCCTCAAAAACTAAAGGGACTGCACAGGAAAAAGGGGACGTTGCATCTTTGGATAAAAAACAAACCAAACCAAACTCCCTTGTTCTCAGTTTCAGCTACTGGAGGAGGTGGAAGGCAGAGTCGTGATTTGCTGGAAGATAAAGGTAATGAAAAACACAGCTAAAGTCATGGTTCCCTTGCAGGAGAGGTGAAGGGATTGATTTCTACAGCTGCTGGCAATGCTTAGGGAACAGTCCATGCTTAGGGAGGTAGAGCAGGAAACTTTCTGAAGATGAAGGAAGCTGCTAGAGAAGGAAATGTTTAGACTCGACAGATATTAATGGGAAACAATAGGCAACACTAAGTAGAACAAAGCTCAGTGAAGCTGAGAAGAATGAGAAAGAAACTCCTGTTTTAAGAACAGGATTCGGTAAGAAGGGCAACTCCCTTGAAAAGTGAAATTCAACCCACCCAGCGAATACGATGAAAGGATCCCTTGGGAGAGAAGCAGAAAGGATGGAAGAGTTCTGTAGGGATAAAAAGGTCTTATTAAATACAGCCGCCACAAACTATGCTATTGCAGGGGACAGATGTAGAGAACAGAGATAAAACAATGTGACTGCATTTAGAGATCTTCAGTGACCTCAGAATAAAGAGAAAAAGAAAAACCCCAAACTATATAGAAATCTTAAATAAGAACACCTATTTATGGACAAGAACAAAAGCACCTGTGTGTAACACTGGAAAGGTGGTGACACCTTACAAAGCATAGCTTGCAAGAGAAAGGAGAGGCAACTAAAAAGGTTAATATTTAGGAAAAATAGAGTTTATTTCCATAATGACAAGAGAGAGCACATAATGGATGGTACAGGGAAGTCTGGAGTATTCAGAGCCTCCCTTCTTTCAGTCATTTATTCTCCCTCACCCCAGACTAATTAACCCAGCTTTAACAGTTGAACAGGATCAAGAAGGAACCAGCTGGGAATTACTAAGTCAGAAGTATCTGAATCAGGAGAGCCACCAAACTACCTGTTCCCTTCTTTTGGGAATCAGTTGAAGATGTATCTGAGCCTTATTCACCTCAGAAGATTGTCCACAAGGTGAATTTGCTTAAAGACAGAAGATCTGGACTGATAATTCCTTCTCTCCTCGTTCAGAGCAGGAATTTCTGCCAAAGTCTCTGTCCTTACTAACTCTCCTAGAGAAGAACATTATATAAGAGCCTGAAATAGTGCCCTTAATATTTTTTTGGAGCTGTGCCCTTCTGCACAAAAAGCTTTCCTAGCAAATGAAATGGACAAACAGTCTCCAATTTTGGTGTCCAGACTTTAGACATCGGGATCCTAGTCCTTGTCCCGGGGACAGTTCCAACAAAGCATGTCAAAGGGAAGGGTAGAGGATGAGAACTGGTGCTTAGGTATGCTTCAGGTTTGGAAAGTGGGGTTTGTGCCCCTAAGGCAGAGAAAGGAACTGAATCAAGTTCTCCCACATCAAGGATGAATGCCCTAACCACCAAATTAGCTATCGGATTAACAAATAGAAAAATTCCAATTAAGCCTTGGATTTTTTCCAGCCACAATTATTTGATGCATTCCAATGCTTCTGAGACTTTCGATCACACTGTGATTTAAACACCAAATGTCCTGTTCCTTGGTAAATATAAACACACTCATACAGCCCTAATGATTACTGCCTGAAGGTGAACACAGAAGGAAAGGAAAGTTATAATTAGTTGAGCAAGGATACAACTTTCAGCTAGTGTTCAGCTGGCAGCTACAGCCTCCATCCCTGCCATCCCTCTTTGCTCTGGCTTATTCTTTCTAGTGGACAATTTCTGCTGGCTCTGCCAGCTGGGAAAGTGCTGAGCTTCCCACACAGCATGGCAGTGCTGCCGAGCAGCAGCTACTTCATAGTACCATTTACATTACATCAATATGGAGAATTAGAGCTGACTTCTCTGTAAACCATGCTTTTAAGCTCCATATGTTGCTACCACTGTTCTCACTCAGAGTTCTCACTTGCCTGTCCCCCTTCTCATCTTCATATTTGCAAAAATAGCACCATTATTATTCAGCCTTGTTTATATAAGGCACACGTAGAGCACCAACTGGCAGCAAAGAGTGAGAGAGGTGTATTAGCTAATTTTTGGAAATATTTCTTCATTCACCCATCACTTTGCTTTCATCAGGCTCACATCTGAGGCAGCAATTTTGCCCAGGCTGTTGTTCCAGGAGCAGTGCAGTATCCAGGTGACAACGGTAACGTCCACACCATCTTTGTATTCGATGCTCACTGAGATGGAGGGAAAATGAAGCTTGAGAAAAGGTCTGGGGAAAGCACCGGCTACTCATCAAATCTGGACCTCACCATCACTCCTCCTGATTGCAAACCATCAACATATTTGCAGGAGACTGAAACCACTCAACAACTGCCAGTTTGTCTGTCAAACAGGCTGCAAAATCTGCAGTCAAAGCTGTTTCCATGTCCTTACTGACTTTTATAGATGCTTTTACCCACCTTTCTCATAGCTTTGCATAGAGAACCCAGTTAAGATGCTAAACCAGTAGACTGGTGCACCAGGAATGGTGGACTTTCTATTTAAATATTTCTGCTGTGAAAGGAAACTGGAACTATCAAAGCTTCTCCTCCACTGATGGACAAATCCCTGTCTGTGGTAAGATAAGTGATGCTGATGGTTGGATTTGATCCAGCGGGTCTTTTCCAACCTGAATGATGCTGAGATTCTGTTCCTGGAGCAGCAGGTTTTAAATCTGTGCTTGTCATCTTGGGTAAGTGTGCAACTGGGCTTCTCTGAAGAGCAGCCTCAACATCCTTGAGTCCTTGGTAGCCTCTTCCCAAGAGGAACTGTTGGCTTAACAAAGCACAAGCTAAGCTATTTGATTCCAGGGCAGGCATTCAAATGGCCTTTTGCAGTCAGCAAATGATGAGCATTCTGAACATGAGAGCATTTGTGTTAGCAACACAAGAACTAGCAAATATGTCTATACAAACCTACCTGACCCTACTTCCAGTCCTATGTGACAAGGAACCAAGCAAAAACCTGAGGGGCATCAGTGACAGCTTGTGGAACAGCTCGACCTCATGTCAAGCACACGTGGTGTGTTACGTGACGCGTAGCACAATGTCACACAGTGTGTGCTAGAGAAAGAGATGGGAACATGAAGCCTGGACATCATAATAGATGTATTTAAAGAATTCCTCGTGGAATGCTAATATCGTTTAATTGTATTTGTTCGGGGTAAGCAGCGGCACGTCACGGGAACCCTGTGATTAATAGCACCTACAGAAAATGATAGATGGTCAGCCAGCTGCAAGAGTGATGAATATATTACAGACAACAATCTGTTTTCACCAAACCAGCTCAAAAACCCCAACCTCTCAGGGTTCATACTGTCATACCTGCAAACTTCATTTTAGGTGCCTAGAAAAGCACTCCTCGAAGAAGCTGGGAAAGAAGCAGGTGTCCCTAAGGCTTCCAGAAGGAAAACCTCTTGATCCAACTTTAAGCCTTTTTGTTAGCAGACATGTTTGCCTAATATATTTATAAAGATTCCAGCCTAATCCCAGTAGTTAATGCTGTATTATTAAACATTTTAATTATTAAATAAATCCTTGTCAGTCTTCCTTGCTTTCATTTTGGGTTTAATCTCCCTTCCAGGCTTCTGTCCCTGTAAATTTAAAGGCATGATTTGAGCTTGTAGATATTAGGTTACTGAAACACTGGAAAGACTAAAAATACTGAAATATAGAATAAAAATACTGAAATGAGAGAGAGAAAAGCAGAAAGGAAGCCTAAAGAAAGCTTGATGCATTGGGAAAAAATGCAGTAAACTCTGTTTGTGGGGTTGTCTCCCATTTTGTGTACATATCTGCAGAACAACTCAATCAGGGATCACATACTAACAAAACAGAACAACTACACATCAGGAGGATGGAGCCAGGCTCTTCTCAAGGGCATCTGGTGATGGGATAAGGGGCAATGGGTGCAAGCTGGAACAGAGGAGGTTCCGTATCAATATCAGCAGGAACTTCTTCCCAGTGAGGGTGACAGAGCACTGGAACAGGCTGCCCAGGGGGTTGTGGAGTCTCCCTCTCTGGAGATGTTCCAGACCTGCCTGGCTGTGTTCCTGTGCAACTTGGTCTAGGTGATGCTGCTGCAGCAGGGGGAGTGGACTGGATGATCTTTTGCGGTCCTTTCCAATCCCTAAGGATTCTATTCTATATTCCTGAATGGCTTCAGTTCTTACAACCAAAGCTAAACCGAGTTACATAAAAATGTATTTCTTGATTTCATCTTGATGTAGGAAGAAAATTAGATTCAGATGAGTTGTTCCTAAAATTCTTTCAAACAAAAAAGAAGCTGTGTAAGAGTTATTATTAGTTAAATAAATCTTAGAAACTTGTTGCAAACCAGAAAGAGCAGAAATCACAGTAAAAACCCAGCAATGAGATAGTTTACCTACCTGAAAGCATTAATGAGCTGCCTCACAGTCTTCCTAATGAACTTCACCTTTATCTGCCTGACCTGTTTTGGTTCTTTGTTCCTACCACCATGAGATCTTCATTTCACCTGTAGCTGTGTCCTCTATTCACAAAAGCCTATCCATCTTCATCACATACAGTGCTTCTCTCTCAGAGCCTCTGCTGCTCTACTCTCTGCAAACCACCTGTGGCTCCTCCTCACCACTCCATACTTACATTCTTGTATTTCATTACTGATTAGTTTTTAGCAGAATTTAAGGCTTCTTGATGCCTCTTCAGTGACAAAATTGCTGAAATTTGGGTTTGTCTTTCAGCCATCTCTCTCTCATTCCCATTACACAGCCTGTGCTGCCAGATCCTGTGTCTGAATGATTCCAATATTTGCTTCCTCTGTCTTTTACTCTACAAGGCACCTTTAGACTCTGGAAAGTATTCCTAGTTCAATTCAACATCACTGGGTAATCTCTTCCTTTACATCAGCCATCCTCTACTTCCTTCTAATTCCTTCATTTTAGCCTCTCCAGCAGTCCCAGAGGACTTTCTGATGTCCAGGATTTGCTCCTCAGACTCCCAAAGCATTCCTGCCTCTACTTCTCCATACAGAATCCTGCTGATTTCTTTGACAAATACTAAATGAGAATGAATTGGTTTGGCTTTTTTCTTCCTTTTAGTCCTACTTTTCATGGAGATAAATGAGTCAGCCTGGGTTTGCTCTCATTCTCATCTTTCATTCTATAAAATCTGTGCTTCCCACCCGTCACATTATGTGGGACTCATCTCACTCTAGACACATCCACACTGGAAATCTCTACAGTATCTACAAAGTCATTTTCTGTCTTTTCATCAACAGAGAAATATGTACTTTAGGGCACAAATCACTTTGCCCCAAGTCAACATTTGAAAGAAGACAGATGAGCTGTGCCCCCACAGTGTCCACTCCTCTGCATCATCTATAATAGGAGCTCCACAACTCAGCCCGTCAAAAGTAGCTGGCAAACATTAAGCCCAAAAACAAAACCCTACAGCTGCCTGTGCAGATTCAACATGACTAAGCAAGTATCTCATACCCCCTATCTCGTTTCTTCTGACCACCATTGCAATACCTGTCTTGGACCTGCAACTTGTACATAAAACTTAAGAGTAGATTTTTATCTCGTTAAAAGAAGTGTTAATGCAGGAGATCACTAAAGCCCTGCATGAATGCAAAGCTGCTCTACACATCTCCTCCCATGGTTTTCCACTGCCCTCAACCTCAAAAAGCTAAGGCAGTAGTAGTCTGATAGTAGTAAGAGCAGGTAGTCTGCTCTTGTGCCAAGTTCCCTGGTTATCACATTACAGCTGTTCATCACATGAACAATACAGTAACTGCAGCAGGACCGTATTGTTCTCTTCCTTGTTCTGAAATCATTTCTTCTCTCCTCTTAAATTTATATCACAAATTCTTGGGGGTAGAAATAATATTGCTGCTCTGCATTAATCCGGCACTTCTGGCAAGGGGGTACTGTATCGTAACTATGCCCTTGAGGTCTTGTGGATATAAACAAATAACAAACTCTCTAACACAATTACATTTTGGCTTTGCTTACAGCTATGCAATTTTGCTTGGGTATTAAGCAAAGGAAAAATTAGACCTAGCACATGCAAATGCTTCCACGAGACACCCCACTCCCCCCATTTTAATATTGCCTTGTATTACAAGTGCAATTTAACAAATAAGAATAATAGAAAAACATTAGCACATTTACAGAAGTGCTGAACAGCAGAGATATAATTATATCTACTTTATTGGTAATTTGTAGGGCCCAGAAACAGCTTCTCTACATTTGTTTTATTCTCTTTTCCTGTCTCTGCTTTCCTTTCTGGCTTTTGCAGTGGCTCTCACACTTCACAGTATTAAAAAAATGCTACAGTCAAAGTGGTTTTCACCAATTCATCCAGCTCGAGGAAAAATATTACAAGAAGGCCCTATTATTTTTATGTTCTGCCACTGCAAACCTTTCCAAGTTCTCTAAGGTAAGATTTTAAGAGCAATTTCACCTATTCATAAGAGGTTATTTAGTTATTCCCATCTATCAGTTAAAAATCACAAACTGCCTTCTTGGACTAAGTTTTCTTGGACTAAGTCTTCTTGAACTAAGTCTTCTTGAACTAAGACTTCTTGAACTAAGTCTTCTTGAACTAAGTCTTCTTGAACTAAGTCTTCTTGAACTAAGTCTTCTTGAACTAAGTCTTCTTGAACTAAGTCTTCTTGAACTAAGTCTTCTTGGACTAAGTCTTCTTGGACTAAGTCTTCTTGGACTCAGCAAAGTCGCTTCCGTAACCTCAAGGCTTTTAACATCTCTTAAGCTAGATTTTATAGTTCTGCTTATAATCCTACAGTATCAGGAATTTCCCCCCCCCAAAATAAAACAGTTCCTCTAATGCTGAAGCAGCATGAAGATATGAACGGAGCACCCAACTTCTCACTCCTTAGGCTAGATGATTTCATTATACAGCTGCTAGGTTACATTCATACATAGGCAGGGCCAGGGCTCATTTTCAGAGCTTCAATTTGATGAACGTTGTTCTTTTCTTTAACTGTTGTCGATTGAAATCTGTGTGTTAATGTTGAACAACTTTGTTGTCTGATACTCCATGTGATTAAGGCAGTAAGTGGTAGTCATTTTTTTTGCAGCACCAAAACCCAACAGGAAATAACACTTCCAAGTTCTTTATTTATAGAATGACCATCTATTTACTTATTCAACTTGCGTGACTGATAGGTGAATGTTGAACAACTTTGTTGTCTGATACTCCATGTGATTAAGGCAGTAAGTGGTAGTCATTTTTTTTGCAGCACCAAAACCCAACAGGAAATAACACTTCCAAGTTCTTTATTTATAGAATGACCATCTATTTACTTATTCAACTTGCGTGACTGATAGGTAGAGGTGTCAGAGCAAACAAGAACCTCTCTGTTTTGCCGTTGATGATATGTATAACGATTACTGTTCCTAAACAGGTATCTTCCAAAGCCTGTCACAAAATGAGTAGTTATGATACTGAAATTGTATAGTAGTAAAAACAACTAGAAGTACGCACACATTACTAACGTTACTGCGTAATGTACAACTTGCAAACAACAGGACAAGGAGGAACTTTGAAGAATACACTTCTAAAATTAGGTGTTGTGTGCAAACACACCCTTCTTGGTGTAAGGAAAAGCCAGCAACCGATAGGACTTTGACAGAGGTGTCCTGTGCAGGACTGAGCCACACACTGGGGTAGTCTTTTGCTTTCTGTAGCCAACACTCACATGTCCCACCCTGAACTCAATAATCTCACACACTCTGCGGTGTGTGCCAACAGGGAATGAGAAACTCCCCAACTTATCCTCTAGCAGGCCAAATGCAATGTGCCTCTCGAGCACCTGAGCAGCTGGTGTCAGAGGTATAGTCTGTGTTGGGCCAAAATGGAATTCAAATTCAAGGCTGCAAGCAAAGGTCACAGTAAGCCATCCAGTCAAAGAAAACTGAAAAGACACTAAATCAAACCAAAGCAACAATCAAAGACACCCTCAACTGTTGTAATGACCATTATTACTCCTCATTCAAGCCAATTTTCCTTGAAACATGAAGAAATACCTGACCCTGAAGATTTCTGCAATAGCATTTCCAACCTTCAGCTTCCCTGCTGCTCACTGCTAAGGCATCTCCACTGTGACCTGGGAGTTGAGGTTAAACTGATGATAGTCACTGCACACTGCATCCTCTTGACCAAACTCCTTGGTTCGCTAGGAAAATTAAACCAAACCAAACCAAACTATCCATGACCATTGAGAAGTCAGCATGATTTTTAAGCGTGGTTTTGTGATATTCTTGATACCACGTTCAGCAAAGGAGTTTGAGTTTCCCCAAATATTTTACTTGCATTCCCTTTTAATGACTTCTAGCACTAAGAAACTCGGGAAGTACACTGCAATTCATCCCACCTGCATTTCACAAACTTCAAAACGAATAAAAATGCTGTTAAAGCTGCATAAATGACAACTTAATTCCATAGCAGATAGAGGCAAACATAGCAAGAAGCCAAATTAAATAGTATCTCTTCTTCTGTTTTTCACCTTGGACTGCCATCCACCATGCATTTCCTGTGATCTATTGTGTTTCCAGCACAATAAAGCAGAAAGCTACATTTGTCTAATTCTTTTTGTATTTACAGCAAGACAAATCGCCTTGTTTTGAAACACCAGGGCTGATTGGAGTTGTACAATAGGATATAAAATTGTCATTGCAGCAGCCTGTGCTTGCGCAAAGTCAAGTATCGCACTTGACAGTATAGCAGGAGCTGATTGCACTTTGAAAGGATTGTAGCTGCAGATTGTTATCCAAAGCAAACCCCTCAAACCTCGCTTTGCACTGCAGATTTCACTTTGTTTGTAATCTATACAGATGCATTAAGAATGCAAATCTGGAAGGACACCGGAAAGCTACTTTAACCTACATTGAGCTGGCCCTACTGTTTATATTTATATAAAACTTGTTTTCTGCTTGCAATTTGGCTTTGCTTTTCCTGTGCAAAACTAAACTTACAGCTGCCAATGCTTTCAACAGTGGTGCCTGAAACTATTCTTCCATATTTATGGCCTCCACAAAAGCAGACATCTTTCAAAAGATATTGGGAACCGTCTTATTATCAAGAAATTGATCGTGATCTAAAAATCTTACACCTTATTGACCTAATGAGACCAGAGGCTTACACAAGGCACTGTTGATGCAGTTCACTTCATCAGCTAAAGCCCAGGCAGTGCCTCTAGAGTGTTCACAAATTCTCCCCCAGACCCTGAAGCCTGGGGCCCTGCATCAATGCTCAAGACCAGGTAGAGTGATCCGGTTTTGGAACGGGCTGCCCACGGAGGTGGTTGGGTCACCGTCCCTGGAGGTGTTCAGGGTTAGGCTGGATGAAGTGCTGAGTGGCATGAGCTAGATGGCAGATGTTTAGGGTTACTGGGTTGGTTTTAGGTTGCACTGGATGATCTTTAAGGTCTTTTCCAGCCTCATCATTCCTGTGAGACTGTGAAGCAGTTCCCACCACACTGGGCAGTTTTAGGGAGTAGCCAAGTCTCAGGCTTTGAGAGGGATAAATTCACAGAATGGCAAAGGGAAGAGGCACAGGACAGATCAAAGGGCCCATGGAGCTCAGTATCAGGAGGACACGAGCAGAGAAGTTTAAGTGGAAGCATGGATATACTCCCAGGAAGCACCAATGTTAGATTCATGCTCTTTCTAATCCACAGGGGGCAACTTTCAATTCAGTGGATTTTTCTTTCATTGCTTTGCTCAGTGCCTTTTTGAACATCTAAAAACTTAATGCATCATCCCCTGATGGGAAAAACGTCTATAGCTCAAATAAACGTTGTGGGCAGAAGTGCTTGTCGTTCAGAGTTGCGATCATTTTTGTCATCTAGATCTACAATTACAACAATTGACAAGATTTTCTTGTTCTATTCAAAACAGATTCTAAAATACAAAGATTATCCAGTTCTTGAAGTGTCCAACCTGAAGTAAGCCATGAAATCTCTGATGCTGAGCAGCAGTTTCTCATTACTTCCCATTACAGAGCAATGAAACCCAGTAGAACCCCCCCAAGCTTGACTCCTGCTGCTTAGAGGTCAGTTGAACAGATTGCCCAAGGAAGTTGTGGATGATCCATCACAGGCCATGTTCAAGGTCAGGGGGGTTGGAACTAGATGATCTTTGAGGTCACTTCCAGCTCACACCATTCCATGATTCTATGACCTTGCAGGATCCACACGGTGAGACAGGATCCACAAGTAGTGCATCATGCATGTCAGCATGTCCATTTGGGGGTGGAAAGGCTACAGCACTAGCATTTTACAGCTCACCAGCTAACTTCAGAGGCCACATGCAAGAGGGATTTAGAAGACACTAACTTGTTTATTGTGTCTATGCTTTAATTCTTTTCAGGATAAATGTGATTTCAATTAAGAAAAGAAATCAATAGCATGTCCACCTTTGAGCCTTGCTTCTTGCAGGCTCTTTACCCTGTGAGTCCATAAATGGCCTGTTCCCCATAATCTTCTGTTTCTCATCTCAAACCTTTGATCCTCTAGGTGGTTTCCTATGATTAATTTGGATATTTCACATTTTGCTCTGTGTGGAAGTCAAGTTTACTTACAATAGCAAACTAACTATAAATCAAGTCATCACCACGTAGTCTGATTCACAGAGCTCCTTTTCTTTTCAGATGTGTTTTTTAATATATACAGCCAAAAGCATCTGTATTACAGTCTTGGTCTCAATTAAAACAGGATGAAGAGGCACGGGGCTGATTTCACCTTGCGTAGCTATTTACTGCCAGACAAAGCAAAGTAAACCTGTAGCCATTCTATTACAATAAGGTTTCAAAACGTTTGCACCCACACATCTGTAGCAGCACAGCTTCCAGCTATAGTCTCTTCATGAATTTTTAAAGATGGAGCCATCATTGTATTTCTCCTTCAATAAAATCAGGTAAAATAACTCAAATTCTTAAACAAAATGACTTCTTCCCTGTTTTCAAAATTAACCAGTCGCAAATGCTGCTATCCATACAAACATCTCCCTTCCCCATCACTCCAATCCTAGAGAAATGTCTGAAAAACTGCATGCTCACCTCTGTTTTGCTAAGAATCACTGAGATTTTCACAATGTGAGTGGCAAAGCATCCCAAAATGTTAGCAGAGGATAAAGCTCTCTGGCAATAGACTGCTGATCCAGCTAAAAGTACCACAAGCGAGAAAAGGAACTCAACAATTTGAGAAAAGCTCAGAAATAGATGGTTTTCAGCAGCTCATCCATTTTTAGGGGTTTTTCCAGCAGTCAGGTGGGCTAATAAAAGATAACATCTCCTCATGCAAGTCAAAGCTCAGAAATGCACAGAGTACCAGATAGGAAATGAATGCCCACGGAAAAATAAGCCTTGGGGGGGGGAACAAGCATTGGGGGAAATGATGTTCTGCGATAAAAAAAGCTCTGTGCCACCATCTGGTACAGAACTACTTCTCTGGATCTGGTTAAGAAGTAGACAGGTTTGTGTAGAACTCTCATCAGAGACCAGAAGTGAATCATTTAACTGGTAATCTCTATACTCTTGCCAGGTGGAGGGCTTTCTGCTTCATGTTCTTTTGCCAACATTGATTAAATATTGTATAGGCAGCATTGGGGAGCGCACGGAAGAAGGGTGCCAGCATCCTCCCCTTCTTCATGGGCTCAGCTCAGAAGTCCTTTTGGAATGTGGGGAGAGTCATCCTGAGTTTCTCTTAGCAGAAATCAATACCCAGTCCTAAATTAGCTCAGTGCAAGTGTAATATATGTGTATATACCCCCTGTAAGTGCCCTGGTGTACCTCCACCAGCACATGTAGCTGCTTAAGGAACTTTTTGCGCAGAAGGAAGAATGCCAAGCATGCTCCTTGCAGAAATAACCTTTCATTTTTCCAGAGAGCAAAATCAGAAACGACTGATTCAGTGTCTTATTGAGCCTCTAATTCCGGCTTAGGCTCAATTTGTCTGCTGATAAAAAAGGTAAAGCTATGCCTTCGTTCAGGAGAGTAGATGGCAATGAGGGAGCCTCAGGGGAATCTACTTTTTTTTTTAAATCAGGAAAAAATAATAACAAAAGAAATAATGAAAAAATAACAAAATTAAAAATATCCATTACATCAACCTTGTTCAGTAAGGAAAGATGCATGAGAAGGTCAGTAAGGTAAGTGATAAAGTTCCCCCTGCCTCAGAAACATTTATAAGACTAAAATAGGTGAAGTTAAGTTGGCTCCATCCTGTTATGCTGGACAGAAATTAACAGAATTAATTATGACAGATGCCAAGAGCACTCTAGGAAAATATTACTTAAAAATGAAGTTTCATGTACCTTTGGATACAAAAGATTCACACTGTAAAGACAAATTGCACTGCAGCTTAACAATTCCATCTACTGAAAACCCTAAATGCATGGTCCTTTATGTCCTGTTGTGCTTCCAGGATTAATTTTCTTGGGGTGGTTGGGCTCCAATCTTAAGCTTTCAAGTAAAATATTCAAGGAAGTTTAACCTTGTGCTAGAAATTAACCTAACATTCAGTGTTATTCCAGCGCCAAAGACACTGGCAAGTAATTCAAATCCTCTTATGCCAACATATCAACATCCAGCCGTGGAACTGAACAGGGTCCCCTGACACTGATAGAATACCTAAAACCATTTAGCCTAGTCTAGCACTACTAAATCCTGCACCAAGACAATTATCACTTGTGCAGATTATTATTATTAATTCTTCCTATTAATGATTTGATTGTTTCTTTAGTGCTTTTAATACTTATACTATAATATTTTCAATTATTTTATAAATTGTTTTTACTGAGAAGCACAATAGCTCATGGCACTGCCCATTGTGCAGAATTCAACCAGCACAGGAGGGTGGTCATCAATCTGATTTAAGAGGAAGCAGCAGTGGCAAAAGGGAACTACATCCTGACACATTTCATTTTTCACACTGAACGGTCCAATCAGATCCTATCTGCTACAGAAAAAAACCCAGAGTAATGTACTCACTCATAACCACCCTTTCATATTGTACTACTAGATGGACTAGATGACCTTTAAAGGTCCCTTCCAGCCCAACATACTCTATGAATCTGCGGTTTTGTACCTGTTCCAGCAACTCAATGACCTTCTTGTACTGCGGTGCCCAAAACTCAGCAACTTCCTTGCTCTACGCTGGACACCCTCCAGCAGCTCTGTGTCCTTCTAGAACTGAGAGGCCCAGAACTGGACACAGTACTCCAGATGTGGGCTCACTGGTGCAGAGTAGAGGGGAAGGAGAACCTCTCTCAACCTACTAACCACCGTCCTACTGATGCACCCTAGCATGCTGTTGGCCCTCTTGGCCACAAGAGCACATTGCTGGCTCAGAGTCATGTTTCTGCCAGCTAGGATCCCCAATCATCCAGACCACACTGCCTCAGTTTGGCAAAGAGGATGCTGTGTGAGATGCCTTCCTGAAGTCAAGACAGACCACATCCACTACTCTGCCATCATCTATCCACCTGGTTATGCCCTCATAAAAGGCTATGAAGTTGGTGAAGCCACAATGACTGTCCCTAATGACCCTCTTGTCCTTGATGTGTATAGAGACAGCATCCAGGACAAATCGTTCCATCACCTTTCCTGGGATGGAGGTGAGGCTGACTGGTCTATCTTTCCTACTCTCAAGCAGATCAACACACCCACACGATTTGATGTCATCTGCAAACTCAATACCCTCATCCAGACCATTGATAAAGATGTTAAACAAGACAGGCCCCAATATCAAGCCCTGGGGATCCCCATTTGCAACTGGCCACCAACTCAGTGTATTCAATACAACTCTCTGGGCTCAGCCATGTAGCCAGCTTTTTAGCCAACAGCTAGAACTCTGGTAAACTAGAAGTAGGGAAATTGAGCTGTCATCTCACACTTGCATTTTAATTTATTTGTTCAAACTGTTTCATTCGTTTGAAATCCTTATTCCTATGAGATTTTTCAAAGAAAGGTTTTCAATTATATACCCAGAAAAAGGGAAGTGAAATTGACTGAAATACAACATCCTGCCTTGAAAGCTGTTACCAACCAAACCGCATTTTAGCTGTATTTGTGCTCATTCTGCACAAACCAGCTGTTTCTTAAAGCCCAGTGCTCAGCGATTCAGATTTCTTTGAGGTTTTTAAATATCCAAAACAATTCACACCAAAAAAAATGAACTAAAGGAAAAGAAAGCTCTTCAGGCTTGTATTGCAGCTTGCACCTTAACTTCCCACCTAGAAATGCTGTAGAGCAAAACCTCAGAAATGCTGTTCTAGCCAAGATCCTTTTCAATCTGAAAGGGGAAAGAGGCAGAGGAGTTCAGAAGTATCTATCCCCAGGACATAGGATGTCTGCTTACTTTGTCCACCTTTTGTGAGTTCGTATCTGCATCAACAATCTACTAATACAATCCTTGAAGCAACATCGACCTGCCCAGTAAAAGACGTTAGGGAATCAGATGTCATTTTGTTCCTCCAAGCCTTTACATTAATTTTGCATTACACATGCAGCTCCACACTTTCCCATTTACTAGCTGCAGAGTAAACTCTAATTGAAGTCAATAATATATATTAATAGCCTCCAACCGTATGTTTACTAAGGTATTCTGGAGTACTCGATGCATAGCATGAACATTTCACAACCCATTTCATCTCAGTGTGAAGATGTGTATATTACCCTGCTAGCATAAAGGCAAGTCTACAATACTAACACATCCTTTCTTCTCTAAATCTCGCCAGCTCTCACGTGCTGAAAGGCACTCTGGCACTAACCGCATCACGTTCTCGTAAGATTTGACCACCAAATAGCAGAAAAGGTGATATTTGGGGTTTGGGGTTTTTATTGTTGATGGAAAAGCAAGACTCCCCTATTACACAACCTTAGCCAGAGCCTAATTCACTGGAAAATTGCTTCTCTAGAGCTAGTTCTTTTTCTTCCTGAATCATATCTGATTGTCTCCAGTGGCTGATTAATTGACAGACATGGCCAAGAACTAGTTTACTGTTGCTGATTTCAAATCACATACGTAAGAGTTGTTCTGTATTGGAGTCATGGTTTTAAAAGCTAAGAATAGTTGAGGTATATTTTTCTAAAGCTATAACTATCAGTAATATAAATGCTATCAATGGGTATTTTCTCTCAGCGTTGTTATGGTTCTCCAAGGTTTTAATGTAGACTACACCAGAGTAAGTTAATGCTCCACACAAAATCCTTTCAATTACTCCAGGAAGAGATGGGTAATTTCTTTGGATGGACATAGCTGGGTGAATGTTGGGTAACAGAAAAGGGTTTCCCAAATAGTAATGAAATTAGGAATGTTCTTCAGCATCTCAAGATCTTTTCTTATTAACTGCTTGCCAGCATGCCACGAATCTTGCTGTGAATGAAACAGAATTGACTAATAAAACCCGATTAATTTAAAGACAACACATCAGTGTTACTGCGGGACAGCATCTCAAAACCAAATTGAAGTAGGAATAGATGACCTTTGCTTTATGAGAAGCAAGACATTTCTATTTCCCATTGGGTTTGTATGCATTTTTGTGTGACATAACAGAGAAGAAACTTCATTATGCTGGTAAATTATTCTCTCAAACCTATAACAGAAGCAACTACAAGACTGGGTTACAATGTACATTGAACAACAAAGCCAACGCGTATCGTTTACATCTTAAATAACAAAGAAGCATCTAAGTAAGAGCAGCCTAGTAGAAATCACTAAACTAAACTTAGTTCAGTGACAGAGCCTGAATTATCCTTGGAAAAAACTAAAAATGAAGAAGTTCCTTTAGTGCATCTGATGTTACGCTGTCTCTTTCAATGACTACATTATTTGCTGCTTGTCAGTGAGGGGCAGAGTGTAGACGAAATGTAAGAAGTTGACAAGTTAGATGATAGAAATGAATAAAATTTATGACCTTATGAACCTAATGGCAAGTAATTATCTCTGAACCAACAGTACAAATGTGCTTTTTCATCACGAATACCTGACATGTATTAGAAATTTCCAGAAGACATATTTATATAGTGAAGCAACAGAGTGGAAAACTTGTTAAATACACGGCATCTGCATCCAGCATTTAATAGAAAAGTTTAATTGAGTGGTGAACCTTTTAGAGAATTTTTATGCCACATTAAAAAGGCAGATGTTAAAAAAACAACAACAGAAAACCATCCCCCCCCTAAGTCAGCATCCTAACTTCTTTGTCTCCTCTGAGCATGTACCTGATGTGGCTACACCCTATGTTCTGGTTACAGACGCCAGTGTTAACTAACCTGGTGATAGGTGGACGTGTGTGTTTACACAGTGCATCAGACAGTACCACAAA
This sequence comes from Upupa epops, assembly GCA_013397515.1. NCBI lineage: Eukaryota > Metazoa > Chordata > Aves > Bucerotiformes > Upupidae > Upupa > Upupa epops. The sequence goes on from VZRI01004700.1 coordinate 50,766, forward strand.
GTACAGGACTCATAAGAACTACAGCTGCAAGTCAGCAGCCAAAAAGCTGCAGACACCAGAGCTATGGTAGACTGTCCTACCTTTGTTCTTTTTCATGAGCTTGTATACACTTACATACTCAACAACACTTGATTTGCCCTTCTTTTTTCCTAAGATAGGAGCTTTGCCTCATTGGGATGCGCAGCTCGCTATTGAGCATTCTGTGTATGACCCTGTATCTCATTAGTAAACAATATTCAGATCCTGCTAGAAAGACAGAATGTTTAATTTCCTTGTAGACTTTACAACATTACTCATCCCTTAAGTACTTAAGTGCTTCACTGATAATTTATCCTCACAATATCCCTGAAAGATGAACAGCTGGCATTATCCAAACTTACAGATGAGAAAACAAAGCACAAAGAAATCAAGGTCAAATATACCGATTAAATCTAGGGACCTATTTTCACTATCTCGATCACATTGCTGCAGAAGACACAGCACAGCATAGCTACAGCTGCAAACATTCAAGAGTAGCTGGAAGAAGCCACCACAGGAAAGCTCAGTGCACTCTTCCTGCTCTGAGCTGAAACACAGGTGGACACCTGCAGTGACATTCCAAGGCCAGCTTCTCCAGGACACCGTCACAGAGCAACAGACACAGTACAGCAGCTGTGGGAGACCTCTGTCCTTCTGGAGCAGCAGATGGAGGGGAGGCTGGGTATACTACAGTGACTAGATGACAAAAGGTGCCAGCATGTGGGCAATCGTGTTATGCCCACAGGTGATTCTGAGGACTTGTGTCATTCAAACATTCATTTAGCAGTTCCATGTAGAAGAGAAACCATTTTCTATTGAGAAATGTCAGAAATATTAGCGTACTGAGAAATTAAACGTCTGTGTCTTGGAAGTTTGAAGAAGTCTGTCAGGCCTAATATGTGGTTTCAAAGTGCTTTTGCAAGAGTTAATTATTTTAAGTTATGTAGGAGTACTACAAGCTCAATCTGGCATAAAATTATCTCAAAGAAGATATAGTAGTGGGCAGGAATTGCTAGCTGACTTTTAGAGCTTATCCATCCACAAGTGACTAAGCAAGTATGTCTGATACTTCAGTAACACTACTTTTGTTCAATTACGAAACTCCTGAGCACTGCCCTGTAGCAGAACAATTCTGAACAGACAAACAGTCCTCCATAGAACCGACAACTCCAAGTGGATATAAAAAGCAATGCTAAGCAGGCTGCCCTGGGCTCTTCAGCTATACAGTACCAAGACATTCCTTCCCAAGAGGAAGAAAGGAGGTGTGATGTACAAAAATAGCACCCTCCAAGGACAAAAACTGCTCCTGTAAGCACTACTCTATCACTGCTGACTTCCCCAGAAGTGTCCATGCTCTGTCTCATAAGCTGGCAGGACCCTGCATCAGGAAGGATTAGGAATGAAAGAATTCAATGGATGTGTTTAGAAGTTGTACAGCTGTGGAGCTGAGGGAACAGGCTGAGCAGTGGGCTTGCTACAGCTGGACTAGATGATCTTGAAGATCCTTTTCAATCTAAATGATTCTGTGGTTGTGTGATTCTGTGAATTAATCATCCAAAGTAAACATCCAACCAGGATGCTGAACTACAACAGCAACAGTCTTCAGAGAAAAGGAGAGCTCTTCTCTGGCCCACATCAGAATCAGCTGAGAAGGGAAAAGGAAGGAACTGCTCCTCAGTACTTGCTACCTAGGGCTTACCCCAGAATGATTTGTCTATTCCCGGAGAAACACGTGCCTACGAACGTTTGTTTCCACGGCATTCTGCTGTGATACACAGAAAATGCATGTAGTGAAGTACAGCGTTTACGCTTCGGACACACATCAAGCTGCACGTTGCCTAGCACATCCATCAAAGACTAATAACAGGTGTCAACAGACAGCATGTCTCTTACCTTGCTGGCGTGTGACAGAGTGACACTATCAACGAAGAGCCAGAGGACAATGGCATTAGCGTGCACACACATCCTTCTGCTATTAGAATGGTTAAATGTGCTTTCTAACCAGAACTATCTCAGAAATAAGCCTGTTCTTACCACAGGGCCTAGGCTGCTCATGCTTTGATGGATTTAGCATATGCAGGTTTTTTCCCACCAGCAGAAGGAGCTCTTTATTAAAAGAAAGCTGTAATCATCGCTGGAACAGTAAAGCCTTCTTGGCTCATCCTGGCCAGAGTGCATCTGGCAAGGAATTTAAGAAGTGTGGTTGATCTAGGTGGGGAAAAATGAAAAACCAATAAGCATCTCAGAGATCAAACAAAGTCCAAGGAGAGAACCCACAGAAGAACAGCAAAGGCACTGCTTTTATTCCATCAGCTCCTGAAAAACAACAAGAAAGCGATACAACACACATTTGTGGGCTTATGGGGAGTACTGCCAGCACCTGAAGGATGTACAGTGAACTAACAGCCTGGTCAGGTACTAAGGGTACTACTTCAAGTCACAACACCTGTGTTTCCTCCCATTCACAGCAGAACCAAAAACAGCTAATAAAGTTTATTGTCTGAAATGACAACACTGGCCTGATTAAACTAATCAGTTTAGGCTTCCAGCGACAACCTTTTCTGTTAAAAAAAGAGAGATCTGGTGCTTGTTATTAAAGGGCAAAAGAAATGCTTGAATTAGGCATTAAAACTGAATCCTCAATCTCTGAAAAGTGAAAGGTTCCCTCGAGATTTCTATTACGGTTTCTCAGCAAGCCTACACACGCAGTAGCAATGCCGTGCTCCCAAACAGAAATGCTAAAGGTCTCAGGTCAGTCTCTATTGTCCTAGTAGGAGAGAGAAGATAAAGCACTAAACAGAAGCTATCTTCAGTCACCTAGGGTTGAGGTGTCTGAAGGATTCCTTTGTACTTCAAACCGTACTGGGCACATCAGGTTCTTTTGAAGTCGGAAGACTCAGCAGCATTAGCTTTCTGCAGATACATCATTACAGCGGTCACTACAATAGTTTCCTCCTGTTTTCTGTAGGAACCACAGGCAACCGTACGACTTTAGCAAGTTCCTCGGTTACGCACAGGTGATCTGTTTCCCTCTCCTCTATCTCATATGAAGGACAATAGATAAAATCTTGAATTCAAAGTAATATGTGATGCTCTCACCCGCTCCTTTATCTTCAAGTTTCTGTTTTCCCCCCTTATTTTGTTTTTCAAATGTGAAAATGTGAGACACCTGTCTCCCTTAAAGTATTTCACAATACAGTTTTGCTGGATTAGTGTTTTAAATCACACAGGCGTGATACTGCTCTGCACAACTCTGTATGAATTTTACTCCACGTTTTAAACAGAGTAATTTTCATCTAAATGAAGTAGATGCACGAATGTAGGTCATGCTGTGGAGACAGGAAGAGCTGTACAAGGCAATTTATCAAAATCACCTCTAACATCCATGTGAGGATGGACAACAAATGCCCTCTGAAAAGGCTTTCTCTCTTTTGTGCTTAGGAGTGACCACAAGAAGATGCTAGATGATGAGCTCAGACCATTCACTAACACACCCCTGTACCCACCTTTCACAGGATCAGTCATGCCCATCCTCATCACACCAGAATGCACCCTACAGTCCCACCAGAATACAGATGAGGGCTTTTTCCAGAGCTTTTTGACTTCCAGAATTCAAGTCACTACTTGTCTCTCTGCTGTTACACTGCCCTATGCCCAGTGATCTCATTCACGTTCACCTACCAAGCCTACTACACGACCACAGCATGAGCCACATTTTCATTCTGTCTAACAACTCACAGCACCATTTCTGGAGCACCTTCTCCCTCAGTGACCTTTACACAGCCACTAAAAATGCAATCAACACCTTCTAGTGGCATCTCCACCCACCTTCAAATTCTTAATGAAAAGGTAACTTCTCTGGTCTTCAGCAAAACACAAAGCCTCTGTGTAAATGAGACCATTGATAACTCCTGACTACTGATCGATACACACAGTTCTTCACCCCAGCATCTCCCCAAAACAAGAAACACCCTTGCCATCCCTTCCAAAGCCATTAATCAAATGCATTTTGCCTACCTGTGGAATTCTTCCATAAAGCTAGACTTGAACTCCCCCGGTAGCTTTAGTTTTCCCTTGTACACACAGCACATGTGATGGTAGAAGCCTTTGCCCAGTGGCTACTGCCATGTGTGTTACTACAAATAGCTGTTGCAGCCTGCTGCTGCCAGGTTATAAAGAAATGTTGGATTTAAAGAGCAGGTTACAGTGTCTCTCAATCCTCTCTATAAAACCAGAGGATTTATCAGAGACAGGACATTTTGTTCAAAGAGTTAGCAACCCATGCTGAGCGCAGCCACCCCCTTCGAGGATTTTCCTACAACTTCAGTAATTCTTTTAAAAACTCCTCCAGGAGTTAAAAGCATTTGCAGTAATCTTTCCTTTCACGTGATGCAAAGTGCTAGGCACCGATTTAGCTCACTTAATCATGAAGTTAAGCTGACTAATTTAGAGCCGTAAGTACCTCCAAAGTGTCTTTCACATCTCAGTTACCTAATACTCTGTTGACTAGAGGAAAAGTACAAGCCATCGCATCACTAACGCAGGTACTGCGGTGAAGTGTGTGTAAGATGACTGTATGCCTCACGACTGCGGCGTGAAAGCTGGAAACCCAAAGTCTATGTGTTTAATAGATGAGAGACAACTAAAATATCAGCATTACCTCCTTTTTTTTAATCCTTTCATTTTAAAGGCAGTGGAATAGCTTCAGATCCCATTCCAGGATTATCAATGCACCATGTTTTGGAGAGAACTAATAAGCCATGATGCTTTTATAAGACGGTCCTTTGCTGTTAGCTGAGCACAGCCCACTTTAGCAGGTTAAGTTAGATGAAGGATGGGAGGCTGCGAGGGCTCTTCTTTCAAGTGTGAAGCTAACCTCAATGAGATACGCCTGAGAAGTTCCAGTTTCCAAACAGAATTCTAGCCTGGGCTTGTTATTTGTTTACACAGTGCAAGAATCTAAGTATTCCCAGCAACTCAGCCCTTTGGCTTACTCTTTTTTTCCCTGTATTTCATTTTATCACTTGTACAGAGTAGTCACTGACCTCATTCGGACTACTCTTTCCTCTCGGTTGTCTTTGAAGAAAACCTGTATCAGCATCAATAGGTAAATTTACCAGTATTCACCCAAGCATCACAAAGGATAAAAGATTCATTTCCCTGCCCTGGCACTCAGCAAAGCCAGAGACACACACACAAAGGACAGGGAATGCTCCAACACTACACAGTACAGTGATGGGAAACCTGACACAGCATCTCAGTCACAGGACACAGCATTTACACAGGCTGCTTAGCTTGAACCCTGTTCATTTGCCTACTAGGCATGTGTAGTCTACTACAATCCCTGCTAGGCATATGTAGTCGTTTCAAGAACCAAATTTTGCCTTAATTTGGTTATCAGAGGATAGTAGAATCATTTAGTCTAAAAAGACCTTCAAGACCAACCACTAACCCAACTGTACCAAGCTCACTTCTCAACCACAGCCTTAAGCTACATAGCTCCACAACTTTTAAACACGAACAAGGATGGGAATTCAACCACCTCCTTGGGCAGCCTGTTTCAACACCTGATGATCTTTCCACCTTCTTGTTTTGACTGACAAATAACTAATCTGACAAAGACTGTCGGCATTCGAACAGATGAGTGATTTTCAGGGGGGAAAAACACAGGCTGTTTCTATTTTTTCAGAAGGAGTCGAATATAAAGGTGAAAAGAGACTAGACATGAGAAAGAACAGAAGAGAAAGGAGGAAGTGCTGAGTCTGTTGGTCTGTGTTGTGTGTTTCTATTTTGGAGATGCTGCTTATCTGATTGAAGATTCAGAGAAACTCCTTTTTTTTCATCTTTTCTTGTGCACTGTCAGTGGTGATAAAGGAATGAAGGTAGCAGGGAGAAAAAATGGTTACCCTGCCCCGTTGAGCACACCATTGATATAACATGTGAAAAAGGAGAGACTGTCAACTAAAATTGGGTGTCCTGCTCAGAAGCAAAGTCTTTGATCTGTTCCACCCTGCTGAACCAGGGACAGACCTACTCAAATAACTCCGTGGAGTGCCGCTCGTTAAAAGCTAGGGTCTCAGAACAGATGGAGAAAGACCAGACAGGAGGAACAGGCAAAGCAGCTCAGACAACAACAAAAAAGCCAACTGTGTGACTTGCAAAATAAAGGCTTTCTTGTGACATCTTCCCTCAAATGAATAATTCCATAGCAGAAAAAAACCCCAAACAACTGAATAGAGAACAGAACAGTCAGCTCGTGGATGCGAGGTAACCAACGAGTCAAAACAGGCAAGTGTAGAGAAAGGAATTACACTCAAGCACTGGGCTGCTTCAGATATTCATGTGCCTGGGTGAGCGGATTCAGAATTTGGACCTGCTGAAAAACTCTGGGGCTTTTTGGAGGGGCTGTGGGGTCAAGTTGGGCTATTCTTCATCCACCTCGGTTCCCTAAACAAGATGAGGTGTGGTCAGAAGTGTCCGTGGCACACCTCACGGCACAAGGGGTGAGAAAGAGCAGAAGCTGCTTTTGTGTTGGTGGTACTAGCTGAAACAGCCCATACTCCATATGGAAAATGCTCTATTTCTGCAGCTGCCAAGGGTGATTTCAGGCAAGAAGCAGAGAGGATGTGGGAGCTAATGGCAGAATATTAGTGCGTAGATTTCAAGTTAAGCTGTTAAGATTTCAAGTTAAGCTTAGCCTGGCAATTTTAACTTCAGCTATTTAACCTCGCTGCTAACACATCGAAAATTACATCCTACAAAACCTGTTGTGTTTTTTTCCTGACACACTGTGCAATCAATAAGCATTGCATGCTCAGTAACACCTCAGCAATGGCCGCTCCAACAGCTCAGCAGCAAAACTATGTCCTCTGCAACGTACCTGTGGAAGTCAAAACCCCAAGCCATCCATCACTGTGCCTTTTATTTCCCTTTGCTTCAGATGCCTGGCAGAACTAGCCAGCTGTGGTGATAGCTGGGACCATGGAGCAGGGCAAAGGCTGTGGGATTGTGTGGCACTGCAAACCAGTTGCTTCCCACTGTCACGACAGGAGCCTTTCTAGGAAGCATGAGCTCATGCTACAGCCTTGCACCCAGAGCTTTTCTGCCATCTGGTTGTCACTGCATCTCAAGATGTAGACTGATGCACTGAGACCTGATGAACTGGAGAACTTTGATGCAGTATTTCTGCAAAATCATGAGATCTGCCACTTGGTCCTGTGCACCTTTATGATCCTGTCCTGTGATTTCCAGTCCTACATCATGCCAAAGCACCAGCTGGCAAACACTGAGAAACATCAGACTGTTTCACACTACAATCCTGTGCTGAATCCCACCCAGTGGAGCACCCACCAGAAACGCCCAGAAAAGCACTCAGGTCAGCTCTGAAAGCACAGCTGGAACTGTGTGGGGCTGCGTGCCTGGTAGTTCACCTGATATGTGACCTGCTGAGGTCACCTGCAGTTTCCATTGGTTTGGTTTTGTCTGCCTGTCCATCTGTTCTCTTCAGCTGGCAACTTGTTGATTTCATAGTGACCAGCAGCACGAGAGCACAAGTCAGTGGTGAGATGGGAGAGAGATAAAATGGTAAAAACTATGGTGAAACTAGAACAGTTTTCCCTGAGAACAGGCTCAGCCACTGTGTGTCATAAATCTGTATCATTTGCTTCTTGGTTTCATAAGAAGCCAGGAGCAGAACTAAATGAAAAGCCCAAAGTAAGCATGCAGCACCCAACAGAGCCAACCACAACAAGCACAGCACGGGGGATGATTGGCCCAAGGCTCTACCACATCCAACCACATTGTCAGCCTAGAGACCACAGGAGACACGACTATCTGCTAACCACCCCCACCACCCCAAGTTAGTGCTCTGGCTTATCAGCTTATCTTTTCATAGATGGAATCCCCAACACTGGGACCACAAACCCTGTCTGACCCACAGCTCCCACTTCCCAGCACAGTGCCCAACCAGGGCTATCAGTGACTGCATGGGGAATTACCCCACTAAGGGAAGATGGGCCATTGCACAGCTCCAGACTGCATTTCACTGACCCAAAGACAGAACACGTGCAAACCTAAGACCAGATTCCACCTGTGCAAATGTATTTCATGTATTTTGATTTATGTTTGACATAAGTCAAAACTTTATTGCTTGATGTTATCCTTTGAAGACACCTGGCTGCCAACAAGTTTTTTTACTTAGTCCTTCAGTATCTTCATTCCTCTGCATCATACAGCTGATGTGTAGGATCATGCACTCACACAAGCCTCAAGAAGCAGTTTTATTTGCTGATTGAGGAAACTGTACCTGGATTGAGTTAGAACACAGCCCTATCTGTGTTCCAGGTGCTAATACCTACATTTTCTGCTTCTGGAGAAGAAAGCAAATAACCCTCCACCTGTTTCAATATGTAGAAGCTGGTTTCCCACATAACCCTAATAGTTATGAAGTCCTTCCTTTATCCATCTGACCTCCAAGCAAGCTTTTACCTTACAGCATTCCTCACCCCTCTTCTTCCAGTGCAACACAGCATGCTACACTTGCATGTTAACAGCACGCAAAGGCACTGATGCACCTCCTGTAGCATTGTTTGATCAGATAACTGATTTATTTTCAATTTGCAATCAGCCCAGGCACTAGGTCAGATCCAAACCAGCAGCAAAAAAACCTAAACTTATGGCTGATGCATCGTTACCTAATTCAAGGGCATAACTCTGAGCAACATGCTCCACGACGGCATGGTGAAGTGCTGGTCTGTATATTGACCACAGGTCTATAGATCAAACCAAACATTTTAATTATCTTGTATTTTGCATAAAATCATTATGTCTCCTATAATCACCACCTGTAAAATTACTGTAGGGATAAGGAACTTTATAACCTTCTCTGAGGCAGTCAGGCATTTTATTCTGCCTCTTCAGTATCACTCATGTCTCACATTCCTATTAAGCAGCCAGGTCTGACACCTCTCTCTTTAACCCACTCCCACAGACAACCACATACGTCTGCATGTAAATGATTAACACTCCCCTCTCATGAAGCCACACATCTCTGCACTCCAGCGAGAAGAACAGCTTATACTACTGCAAATAATAAAGCGTGTCATTCAATCCTTGTAATAAAAGCTTAAAATCCAGTGTGAGGTGATGTGGGTGTAAGTCAACAGGAACAATTTGGGCTCAAAGGCAGTTTAACACTATTCATGGGATCAAAGATGAATAAATCGGCTCCCTTATGTCCTACTGTCAGCCCAGTATTCAGACTCCTAGCAAAAAATAACCTATTACATACCCAAAGCCCCCAAATGATCATTCCTCTTTGCCTACTCCCCCCTTTTAATTCTGGCATATAAATTACATCAGCTGTGGTTGGCAGGGCAAGTGCAACCCTGATGTGTAGGGAAGTGTGAATAAGACATCTTTAATGCCCATCATAAAGTTACTTCTTCAGTTGTCTTTACCCACAGGCATATGGATCCTCAGGAAGCATTACAACATTCCAGGTGATATTTACCAGTGCACTGCTTCTTAGCCAACTGAAATGTATTTTTACTCCCATCTTTTCACATGGTGAAGGTTTCTAACCTATGTAAAGGCTAATATTGTGCCCTCTGCTACAGATTTCCACCTCTAAATAGCTGAGCTCCAGGAGTTTATGATTCTCTTAATTGTACCCTACAGCGAGAGACTAATATTAGCAAAGGAGAAACACAGAGAAATAAGAGCTCAGGAAGCTCCAGCTAAACATAAGGAAAAACTTGTTTGTTTGGAGGGTTAGAGAACGCTGGAACACATGGCCCAGAGAAGTTGTGGAGTCTCCTCTGGAGATAGTCAAAACCAGCCTGGATGCAGCCCTGTGTGACCTAATCTAGGTGTTCTGGCAAGGTAGTGGAACCAGATGATCTTTTTGAGGTCCATTCCAACTCCTACCATTCTGTGATAGCTAATGGTTTACACTGGTTTAGTATTTAGTTAGAATACAGTTTCTCTTCCTATTTCCTCACTTTCCCAGCATCGCACGATCGTTTCTGGTTTTAAAGGTCTGTTCATAGAATCACACTGCATTATGCTCCTTCTTTCCACATGAATCGTATGTTCTTAAACTACTTTTCACAACTACTGCTAGAAGTAGTGTTCTTTTCCCAGGATCCAGCAAGCCTCCACTAGAGGGAATACTTAAAGGTGCAGAGCCACCAGCTCAGTGTTTAAGGTATTCTTGGATCTGGAGGCACTGGTAGTGATGTCCAGTTAACTTCATGATGCCATTTTTTTTTAAAAGAGCTCCAGGAATCAAATCACATCGGTAAATTTACTGAAACCACAAAAGCAAAGGACGTTTGGAAAGACAGGCAAGTCCCCCTTACAGGGCAGAAGTGCTGTACGGAAGCATTTAAAGCCTCACCCAGCTACTATTTACACAGACCTTTTGTGAATACACTCCATTGCCTGTAATTTATCAGCCTTGCCCAGCCTACCCCAAAAGGTGATCTAAGGGCTCATATGCCATTTCCATGGGAGATGGGACATTAAAATAAAATATATTCCAGCTCTTTGATTCCCATTGATTTTGTGGGTAATACAATAACCAGAATGAGATAGCTGAAACCAATAAAACCTGATTTATAGCATTAAAGGCATTCTTTATAGCACTTATTTATGGTACATTACATCTAAAATCCAATTTCACAGGCTGCTGTTTGAAACTTTCTGTTCAATCATAAATACACTACATATAGCATAGCTCAGTGCCACAGAGTCAGATTATACAAATGCCTGTGTTCCCAGAAGGAACCGCACTTCTGCTGCAATTGTGCTAAATGAGTTTGACAGTAATTTTTCAGTACCAACCTCCAACCAAAAAAGTTCCAGTCAGCAGCCCGTAAATTCAGAATATACGGTTACTCCTCTAATCATGATGAACATTTATTTATTCTTACGTTTCAGTTATTGAAAGGGCATTAACAGGAATCACGGAGAACAACCTTGGCATCTGCTACATGGTAAACTACTAGGGATGTGCACACACGCTATGGGGGGGCTATTTGAAAAGCACACACAAGCAGCCACGCATCCACGTCTCACTTACGGGGACAAGAACACGACGATCCTGCTTGTTTGATTTTCAAAGAGCGGAAAGAAGGAGCTCCTAAATGCATCTGAAGGCTGCTCACTGCAAGTGAACAGACCGCATTCAGGTTGCTTACCACAATCATTGCCAGGAAAAGGGCAAAAAATCAGATCTGACTTTTACAGAGGTGCTGTCGTCTGAATCTGGAGCAAGTTCTTGTTTATCTGAAAAGGCTTTTTCCCTGAAAGTAAAATCACTGCAAACTGTTGTCAGGCTTTACGCAAATTTAAGACGAAAGATGTTTTCTCCCTGTCTGATAGGAAGGCAGACTTTGTCTTTTTGTTGATGCTTCCTTCCTTGGTTAGGAGAAAGTTTTAAAGATGCAACTACATAGCTGTGTTACAAAACAGAGTACCTGTAGGGTTACTACTTAAAGGACTAATCAACAAAAACCATTTCTCATGGCATCTCACATTTTGCTCCTCTAGAGAAGTTACTGGAGTATTGCACCCGGAGTATTGTGTTCAGTTCTGGGCTCCTCAGTTTAGGAAGGATGTCGAGGTGCTGGAACGAGCCCAGAGAAGAGCACATATATAATACAGGAGCACAACAGAAATCGCAAACTAGGCTGCTAAACTCCCAAAAATGCAGGTGAGTGAAGTTATGGACTGTAACAGCACTTCAAAATTACCCTCAATCTGTTGGTTCTTTCTTTTAAATGAAGTATGTAACTCCTTAGGCCTGCAGAAAGTGACAAATAAACCCCTGATGCTGGGGCAGTGCTTCACGTTGACACATGGCTTCTCTCTGAGTACCTGAGAGGGGAATGAATAGCGTAACAGACCGCAGAGTAAACACCTCATGCAATCTAGATCAATCTGGCTAACCAAAACAAAGCAACAAAGAATCACTACACAGCATCACAGAAGGTTAGCGTTTGGAAGAGACCTCGAAAGATCACCTAGTCCAACACCCCCGCCAGAGCAAGCCTCAGATCTCCAAACATCACGCTGTTCTCTCTAGGGTAGACTTTTTAACCAGATCTTTTCACAGTACTTGCACCAACCATGGGAAGGTCCCTCTTGCATTACAACTGAGGGAAAAGGAAAGGAGAAATGGTGTATTAAAAAGGAAATTTTAAGTGGTTTTCCAAACATTTTGTTACACACAGTATGTATTTTCCTCCTTTTTCCTTTTCAGTAGACTCTCCGAAACAAGCATTCCCTTCGTGTTCAAACTCCCATAAATCAGGCACCAAGAACCAAACGTCAGCCCCAGCAAGTCAGAACTAAGGTTCAACAGGATAACCGTGAAGCACAGAGGAATTATAATTATCAATGCAAACTAGACTATTTCATTTGCTTCACCTATCAAGACTTTCTTATGTTTTATTTATTAATTCATAAGACTTAAAAATGCGTAAAGTGCTTTCAATGATTGCTGTGACTTCAGCTTTCATATGTGATCAAGACTCCTAGCTCCATGCTCTAAATCCTAGAGGCTTTCAATCTCCTCATGTTGCTTACATTAGCTGCCCCAAACCAGCCACCACCATGCAGCATGGAATCCTGGAACCCTTTACGTTGGAAGAGACCTTCAAGTTCATCAAGCCCAAGCATTAATCTACTCTACCAAGCTCAACACTAAGCCATGTCCTTATGCTCCATGTCTACGTGACTGTTAAACATTTCCAGGGATGACAATTCAACTACCACCCCTGGGCCGCCTGTTCCAACGTCTGATGAACCTTCCAACAAATAGATTTTCCCTAATGTCTAACCTAAATTTTCCCTGGCACAACTCGAGGCCATTTCCTTCTTGCTTGTTACGTGTGAGAAGAGACCAACACTCCCTCTCTGTGACCTCCTTTCAGGTAGCTGTGGACAGCAATAAGGTGTCCTCTCAGCCTCCTTTTCATCACATGAGACCTGTGGAAGTTCAACCTTGATTTTACAGACTGATGTGACAAAGCTTGATCATAANCTAAGCCATGTCCTTATGCTCCATGTCTACGTGACTGTTAAACACTTCCAGGGATGACAATTCAACTACCACCCCTGGGCCGCCTGTTCCAACGTCTGATGAACCTTCCAACAAATAGATTTTCCCTAATGTCTAACCTAAATTTTCCCTGGCACAACTCAAGGCCATTTCCTTCTTGCTTGTTAGGTGTGAGAAGAGACCAACACTCCCTCTCTGTGACCTCCTTTCAGGTAGCTGTAGACAGCAATAAGGTGTCCTCTCAGCCTCCTTTTCATCACATGAGACCTGTGGAAGTTCAACCTTGATTTTACAGACTGATGTGACAAAGCTTGATCATAAGTGGCAGATGGTAACACCACCTACACCCTGCAGTGGGATAGATTATTTCCTTTAATTTTTGGAGTACAAATAGCCACAGAGGACACAATGTCTTCAGGAACACTGCATATTTTGAGGACTGCTATCTGTCACATGTTAAGAACTCTCAATGAGATAATACCTTCTGAGGAGTGGTGTTTATTTCAGTAAACAAAGTACACTTTCTCAGTTAGATAAAATAGACTTGCTGTGTTGGCTCTAAATCTTTCAGAGAGAATGTGTTATACCATCAAAACTAGAAATTCTCACTTTTAAGTGACGTTTCCCTAATTCATAACCAAAGTACTTACAACCACTGTTAACGAAGTCCATGAACTCACTGCAATTGAGCATCTTACAGGGTGCCAGCAGTGAGTCATGATTATTGTAAATTGCTGAATAATTGTTGTGGCCAGGGCCCTGGGTCAAACCATGATAACCACGTAGATCAAAGATAATGCACCTGATTTCCAGTTAGAAGTGTTTTGAAATGGTACTGTCTGCAGCAGTTTTACCAGACATCCTCCAAGACATTACTGCTCTTCGTTGAAAGTTCATAACATCCCTTTCATCAGTCATCTTCTCTACTGCAAACCACAATTATCTATTTCTGAAAGTGTCTCTGACTGGAAGTGGGGTGCAACTGTGTGTGTGTGTGGTGGCTTTATGGTTACAAGTGGTGGTGAACACTCTTTTTCTCCCAGAGCTCTCATCTAAAGCCAAACCCTGATGTGTTAGCTGTCTCCCATTTCTCTCAGAGTGTGTGTAAAGGCAGTTTCTGTTTGACATTTTTGATTCTTTTATTTATTTAGGGATTTTTTTCCTTTTCTTCTTGGAGATGGGTTCAATAAACTCTTTTCTGTTTAGCAAAGTTGCTTCATTGCCTGTTGAATTGTCGGCAAGAGCTGGTTGCTGTGCTTGAATTGCAGGCACCAACCCCAACAGATTTAGACCCTCGTCTAACCCATTACAATATCCTTTTCTCCAAAGCAAAGAGAGGGATAAGGGAAGAGCTTGAGTACCTGTAAAACCAACTAAACTGACAAGGAGGTACTAAATAATAAGGTTCAGTTGTGGAAATATGTGTGGAAGTCAGATAATATGATATCTTGAATTGAGCGGACACCAAACAGCCTGGGTTTAGGCAGAAGCACTGTGGTGCCCGCAATTTATGTAATGAGGGAAGTAGAACTGCAAAAAACCCTCATGAAACCAAGTGATTAGTCCATAAAAGTGAAATTCAGTGTTAACAAATGTGTCGCACATGGGCAAGTCAGTAATCTGAGCCGTGCATTCAGCCTAGCAATGAGATCTTAATGGACTGTTTCAGCTCAGAAGCGGGTCACGACTGTTAACGACACTGTCAGAACAAGATTGGTTTATGTAAACACAAGCTCTGGGACAATATACTCCAGAGCTGGCGGGTCATCCAAACAAAGTGTCTTGTCTTTTATAAACAGCGTGTTCAACTGTCTTTCCACAACCAATTCCTGTTGCAAACATTTGGCTTCTGCACTATTACCATAATCACACTGGAAAGAGTAAAATGACTGATTAGGCCTATTTAGGTAAATTCTACCATGTAGTTTATGACCTTAGAATAAAAATATGGTTAATTCATCTTTAGCCTTCTTCCCACCTTAAAAATAACAAACAACCCTCAACAGCAGTTTTAGAAAAAAACATTATAGTTTTAAAATAACCTTATCCAGAACTTAGCATTCATGGAAAGGGCTTTCCCCAGTATCTAGAAATAGTTATTCCTTACAACAGTGCTTGCTGGACACACCTCACAAAACAAAGTCACATGGATTATTCCAAAAGTAATGGGTATTTACAGAACTAAGAGACTCCAGTATTTTCTGCTGGTGCAGTGAATCACAAAACTGAGGTCCATTCTCAGGGCACACAGGCAACCACTCAGTAGCACCCTCTCAATTCCTCTGTTTGGTTCAACAGAGGCAAAATAGAAATAAAGGAGAAGTGTTTTGCATGAGCCTTGTGCTACTCAATGTGTCATCTCTGTTAATCTCAGCAAAGAGAAGGGTTAGGGCAGTGCTCAAAATCAAGTTGAAGAGGGCCTTGAACAACCTGCTCTGCTAGAAGACAACCATGGCAGGGGGTGCTGCACTAGCTAATCTTTGAAGGTCCAACGTAAACAATTCCATAATTTCATGATTCTGGTAAAATTAAGACTTGGACCACGGGAGGTCCACATAAGCAGCCAGCAGTAACCAGAACACAGCATGCCTTCACCATTTGGTCTACTTCTTGCAGCACTAAAGATCACCCAGAGGTGGGTGGAGGAGGGACAGCACTAAGAATCTGCTATTTATTCCTCCTTTGTAACCCCACAGCAACATAAGGACTGTTGTGCTGAAGACAAGTGTGGGGAGAGCTGGAATCACTGCAAACACTAACAGGCAAAGTACAGATTATCCATTAAAATGTTGCAGTGGGTTAACCCAGCAAATAAAAACGGAGAAAGAGGCAGATGGCCATGTATAGTTCTCTTGGTTTCTTAAACGTTCTGTCCCAGTGCACAGCCATTTCTGTATTGAACAGAAAATGCACAGTTGTATCACAGTCTCACAGTACTGATGAGGCTGGAAAAGACCTTAAAGATCATCCAGTTCAACCTAAAACCAACCAAGTAACCCTAAGCATCTGACATCTAGATCATTGTCACCAGTTGCTCATTATGCCACCACTCAAATGCCCTCATAACCATGGCATCTTACAGATCAATTACTTGTTATACCTTCTTTTTTAAAGAAAAACTGTGTTGTTTCATGGCAAATTATTCCCTGACCTCAAGTATCTTGAAATAACTTCAAGTAGCTGCCAAGAACAAATGAGAAATCCACCAAATGCAAATATTTGCTCAAGATACGTTTTTGGATGTGTCTTCATTTTCTGGGCTCATGAAATAATACAAGACAAACATTTGGAGATGGGGTTTGGGTGCAATATTTCAACTATTAAGTACTTTGTCAAAGAGAGGTGCTAGGAAAAGGTATCCAAGCACCTCTCAGTGTGACTAACTAGCTGCTTCATTAAAGCAACTACAATTCATACTAAAATAGCAACCTGGTGCAGGTGACTGCTACTCTAGATTTCATAAAAACATAGTCTCTGTCACTAAAATAAGTCAATATAAAAATCAGTAACGGCCTGCATACGTGACAACCAAGCCCAACGCTTGCCCGTATTCCTTGCAAACAGCTGACTGTGTAAAGTTCCTGAGTTGCACACAGTTAACAGTTTGTAAAAGCGTTTTCTGTCATTAGGATGCACCAAGACACACCAAGCGCGATCGATACGGCACGCGTTAAACCCGTGCTGTGCAAAGAGCTAACAGGAGTCGATACAGCAACTAATCTCAATTATTCTGACAGATGAGGTGGCGCTTACACACGTGTTGTGCAACAGGGCATTCCCCACGAGTGGAAAAACACAGTGTAAGCATGGAGTTTTACAGTTTTGCTTCTTTTTCTACTACTGCTTTGGTGATTTCCTACAGCGTAATCCACCGCCCACCCAGGACAGCACCAAACAGAAGTGTCTACACTGAACCCGAAGATCCTGCATGGAGAAGCAGCTGTGGAAGAGGCAAGGAAAGGGGAAAAAGGGACTGGGTAGAAAGAAAAGAGTAGGACAGGTCAGAAGTGCTTTGGTAAAGGAGGCACAGATGTGCACACCCAGAAGCAGTTTGTTCTAGAGCTTTAATGAACCAACACTGTCACCACAGAAAGCAGTCTGCGTCAAGCTACTGCAGAAGGCCAAGTCATTCAGAGGGCACAGCTGCTGACGACTGAACTAGTTTAACAGGGAATCTCAGCAGAGTGGATCTCAACATTTCAGGTTTTATGATGATCTGTGCGTATAGTGACTTGTGAACTGCTTTCATAGAATCATAGACTGCTGGAAACTGCGTGCGGTGTGTGGAAACCACCACACAGTGACTGTAAGTCAAGTATTTGGCCAAGTCTATGCACAAACACACCGTAACTCAGTCTTAAACTGTCCAGTCACAGCAGTTCATGGAGGTTGAATTCAAGTGATGGCTTGCGGGCACAGGAGGAGGTGTTTGGCTTTTTAGGCAGACACTATGCCCTGCTTAACAGCCATAAAGACCATACGAAAGCATCCTCAGGGCACGTAACGCCATCTGGCAGGCATAGCAACTGGACCATGCCGATAACTTCCCCAAATACACCTCTTACTACACAGAGCAGCCTAGTAGCAAATCTGACGTGCAGGAAAAAGGTGTTAGAGAAGCTCTGTAATGAAGACATGCAATGACAGAAATAATATGGGTAACGAGCGCAAAGGAACCACAGTGGGTTTTGTGAGGAGAATGAGTACCCCTATCATAGTCACAGGTTTAAATTCAGATGGCGTGAGCACACATCACAAAGCCCTTGCTCTTAGCATGTTTTACATGACACAGTGTTTTACAAAGCAAGGCCCTTAAAAGCTGAGTTTCTACATGCCTGAATATGGATAACCCAGGCATAATCCTTTACCCCCCAGTTTCTCAGTGGCACGCTCCTTTCTCTGTACAACAGGCAGAACACTTCTCTGAGGCACCAACAAACCCCAAACATTTGTGAAGTCACTATTTCTTGCTGTGATGAGGACATTTATTCTCACATTTCTCAAATTCTCAAAGCCAAATTTACAAATATAGTAGTAAAGTAAGACACAGAGAACAGGCTGGGCCAGAGCATTATAACAAGTTATTATATGTAAGGGAAAGCCAGGCAATGTAACGAAAAGGCAAGGAAGAGATTCTGTATTAAACAAAAAGAAGGTATTATTTAACTGAAGACTATGTCACAGGCATACAAATTGAGTTGGTGTGCTGCTTTTGCAAGCTTCTTGTGTTATTTCAGTAATTTATGCATTTGCAACAAATGTGTATTAATATTTCATGCTATACTGAAATAAGATAGATGCATTTAAACTGAAAATAATTGGCCTTCTGCTGCATGTATTTGTATTCATCAGTTTATATTTGTTTTCCTATCTCCTATATTTAATCTGCATTTATTCTGGATGGCATCAAATATTTAAAACGGGTATTAGGGAGACAAAAGCACTCTTGCAACATGAAAGTGGTTCTGAGAGGAAATATTTGTGGGTTTCACGTTGGAGCAAGCATAATTGAATAATGAGGAGAAATTTGAACCGTGTAAAAGAATTATAATTAAAATCCAAATCAAAGATGACAAATATCACCATTTGGAGCTATCATGATGAAAACGGTTAATAAGAGTTGTCACGCTTTAATTAGAAAGGAGTGGAAATGGCACGAAAGCATTCATTGTTAAAATGTTCTTAGCACTGTAATTATTTGTATTGATTAAAGTAATTATTAATTCACCAACGGGCTCTAAAACGTTGATACTGTATTTTGCAAAAGGAAGAAAGGAATACGCCATCTCATTTATTTATGAAACTCTTGGATTTCCATAAATAGATATTTATAAATGCATGACAGCTAAAAAAAGCCTGCTCCAACCCAAGATAAACTTCTGAAAACTTCCCTACTTACACACAGCGCGGCACCTCACTGAGAAATCTGCTCTTCGCTCTTTGCCATGAAGCTCAGCCCACCTTTCAATCACACCACTGCTCAGCCGCTCTCTGCATTCAAGCAGCTTTTCAGTGGACCAGCTTTTCACTCTCAGCCTGGTGAGCAAAATATTATTGATATATTAGAATGGTGCTCTTCCCCCAGATCTGCCCCTGTTTGGGAAACCATAAATTGTGTCTGGGTTTCTATAATACCTGGGACATTTCAGAGCTACCACACACACGCTCAGGTCTGGATGAACGAGACCACCTAAAGAAACGCTGCACTGAAATACACAAGCACAGCAGTTCCCAGCTGTACAGGTAGCGAATAGGCACAACAAACGGCAGCTTCACTGTACCTGCACCTCTGGAAATCACACCAAATCACAGATTGGCAGGGCTAGGAAGGGATCTCTGATGATCATCTAGTCCAACCTCCCTGCGAGAGCAGGGTGACCTACAGGAGACTGCAACGTATCCAGACAGGTTTTGAACATCTCCAGAGAAGGAGACTCCACAACTTCTCTGGGAAGCCTGTTCCAGAGTTTTGTTCCCTCGCTGTGAAAAAGTTGTTCTTTATGTTTAGGTGGAACCTGCTATGTTCCTGTCTGTGACCCTTCCCCTTTGTCCTGTCACTGGGCACCACTGGTCCCATACTCCTGATAGATCTATATGCATTGATGAGATGCCCCCTCAGTTTGCTCCAAGATTAATATAACCAGCTCTCTCAGCTTTTTCACTCACTCATGGTAGACACTCCAGTCCCCGAGTGGCCTTGAGTTTCCTTTCTGAGCACTTCAAGTTTGCAATTCTTGGCTAGTGAGGATTTATAGCACCTCAAACAGGTAAAGGTGACATGGCCACAACAGCCTTGACATAATTGCTGGACCTCTGTTCATTTGTCAGTGCACTGTGGTCCAGATAATAGATGTACAAAATCAACACATTTCCAGCTACAAGCAAGAAGACAGAGGAGCAAGTGCAACCTACAGATCATGATGCTGTGTGGGGGCTGGAAAAGCATAGCCATGTTGACATTTAAGGGCATGAGATTCCCCGTGGTGTCTGATACAAGGAGAATAGTCTAGCATGAAGTTCTGCGTGCTGTGAGCTAGTCGGATACCAGCCTGAGACGGGGTGTGACTGTAAGCAGGTTATCCATGACATGGTAATTATGCAACAACTAAAGTCTAAGTAAGAAAAAGAGAGGAATGGGAAAGAGACCCGTTTTGGGGATGCCAAGAATACTTTGTGTGACAGATTGCTAGTTCTTTTGTTTAGGAAGCTAGACAAAGGTTGTAAGTGAAAAACAGAGGGAACACAGCAACTACTCATTTGGTTTTTAATACTCACAATTTTTCTTGCGTATTAGCTTTCCATCACATCAGAGTCCTCAAGAAGAGAGCCACCAGAGGGGTGTTTTGTATGGCATCCCGTGCTCAACATCACTTGTAATTATCTAACTGCTTCCATAACACAAGCAGCCCTATCACAAACTGCAAAAAAGAGAGTGAAAACTTGGTGATTTTGAGTTTGTCACTGTATTTTAAAGAACTGTTCTGCCAATGCTCTTCTCTGACATTAGACTCTCACTCCAGACCATGAAACTCAATGCACAAAAAAGAAACACAAGCACTGTTCCTTGGCCCTGGGCTCGCAATAGCTTTGCCAACTAGCACTTTGGGGCAGTGGAAACTGAAAAGGAAGATATAGTAATAAATGGCAAAGGGAACGCATGATCCCCCAAAGAAGACAGCCGTATTGTACATATTCTGGATGCTTTTGTGTACCAAACCTACACCTTTGACTTAGAGTACACAGTGAGTCAGCTACTGACTGTGAGCATCATCCGACCAACACTGTCCAGTCTGCAGCTGCTAACACCGATAAATTAAGAAGTGCAAAAAGAAGTGAATTACAAAACCCAGATGGTCTCTGACAAAATGTTTGCAAAGGCTACACTTGGGCTACCACAAGGTCTGTCAGATTGCCAACAAGCCACTCGATTCCCAGCACGATGCAATAAGACAAAAAAAAATCCAAAGGACACAGAGGGCTGAGACACAGCAATCCTGAAACCCAACCTTTGCCCTCTCCTAAGCCTAACAACCCTACAACCACACAACTTCGACATTCTCTGTAAGGTGAAGAGAATAATTCACCTCAAAAACCAGGTGAGAATAAGAACCAGTTCTCTTCAATTGTCAGCAACACCAGCAGACCATTCTATGTCCAGTAACATCCACTACAAAATTATATGTCACGTAAAATATACTCTGGAACCCTGCTGCACTGAGAACTGTTAATACTGTTGAGTATCATTTTGTCTAGCAAGCTCTGCGGAATCCTTTCTGTTTTGGATCAAGCATCCCAGAAGAACAGACACCAGAGAGACCTCTGGAGCTACAACTGCTACCCCTGGGGAAGCAATTCCCCACTGGAAGTTGCTTCATGACAAACAGGATTAATTAAATAATTTGCAAAATCTGCTTTAGACCTCCTGTTTCTGTAGACTTCATAATGCATTTCTTTCCATCTGTCTTTACAGGAAATGATGACATAGCCTTATTAAATGGAGATGATTAATTATTTCTGGAAACAGTCTCATTTCTGACAGCACAGGAAAAGAAAAAGGCATTAGCAAAGTCAGAGTCTCTTATCTTTTCTGCATCATGAAGATTCCTACCATCATCAAGACTATTCCTCTTCAAAAGGAAGAGGAGAGATTCATGCTGTTAGAACAGAGGAAAGTAAGAAAAAACTAGGCATCACCTGGATTTGGGCTACAAGCAGTTTTTAGAGGCATTACTGAAAGGAAGAAAACTATGCAGACAGAGGAGAGCCTGCCCAGAAATGTGTACACCACACAAGGCTTTGGCTGCCAGATGACAAATCTCACCCTTCACTGCCCAGCCTGTATCACTGGTACCTGTAATCCCTTAGCTTTGCTTGTTTTACTACAAGTTTTTAACTACTCACACTGTAATACTTTGAGTCCAGAGAAGAGCAACTCGAATGGTCAAGGGGCTGGAAGGTCAGCCCTGCGAGGAGAGGCTGATGGAGCTGGGGCTGTTTAGCCTGGAGAAGAGGAGGCTCAGGGGTGACCTTAGCGCTGTCTGTAACTACCTAAAAGGGGGTTGGAGTCAGGCAGGGGTCAGTCTTTTCTCCCTGGACACTGCAGACAGGACAAGGGGTCACAGTCTTAAGCTCCATCGAGGGAGGTTCAGACTTCACATTAGCAAGAGGTTTTTCACTGACAGAGTGATCCGGTTTTGGAACGGGCTGCCCACGGAGGTGGTTGGGTCACCATCCCAGGAGGTGTTCAAGGTCAGGCTGGATGAGGTGCTGAGTGGCATGAGCTAGACGGCAGATGTTAGGGTTACTTGGTTGGTTTTAGGTTGGACTGGATGATCTTTAAGGTCTTTTCCAGCCTCATCAGTACTGTGATGCTTGTAGCCACGTGAACTTATTCTGAACACAACTTTATCTGGGTAACTCGCCCAAACAGACATACTGAGGCAGGAAAAGCAAGCCTTAAGATGAAATACTTACTAACTCCTCTAAAAGTGCTGACAGCTATTTGAGTTTGCGTTTGGGATAAACACTTGATTGCCTACAGTTTCTGAAAAGAGAAGAAAATACATAGAAAGTGTAGCTTTCTATTTTGAATGGAATTGCCTCACAAACACAAGATATTATTCTGTTTGTTCTCTGTCCAACCTGTCATTTTGGCAGACTTCTGGTTTAGTTGGAAATACAATCTCCTGTGATATTTATACTACAGATTTTTAAGTCAGTTACCTGCCAGTCCTTCAATGAATTCAGAGAGAAGAGGAGGCAAATAATTCTGGAGAGTTTTTATAACTGCATTTACTAACTTTTCACTGTTATACCTGAAGACATCAGCAAAAAACTATTCATCAACTAAACCGCTAGGTGATTACGTTTCAAACATCCCAAGGCATGTCTTCAATCATACATCATACATGGAGTTCAGGAAAAGAGAAGGATCTCCAAGTACAAGGTTCTACACCCAGGTTGGGGTAACCCCAAGCACAAATACATGCTGGGTGGATGAAGAGAAGCACTTGGGGGGTCTTGGTAGATGAGAAGGTCAACAACAGCCAGCAGTGTGTGAGCGCAGGCCAAAAGGCCAAGGATGTCCTGAACTGTAAAAAGGGTCAAGGGAGGTGATTCTCTGCTCCTAGTCTGCTCCTGTGAGACCTCACCTCACATACTGCATCCAGTTCTGGTCCAGAGGAGGACAGTCAGAGGGCTGGAGCACCTCTGCTATAAGGACACATGTTGAGGGATTTAGAGCTGTTCAGCCTAGAGAAGACTATGAGGGTACCTTAAAGCAGCCTTTCAGTTGCTGAAGGCATCCCACAGGAAGGTTGGAGAGGGCATGTTTTCATGGAATCATGGAACAGTTTTATGAGGGACTAACTCAGTGAACTCTTAACTTTATTTTAAATCTAAGTGAAGGGCATGTATTTTGCAAACTCCAAGTCTAGAAGTTTAATTACATCTCACAAGAAGAAGGTGCTACTAAGACTCCAAAGCCTTTATAAGTTAGAAGCCTGACCTTTGCATGAGCTCTCTTATCAGAACATAAGTCAGACTCATAGTCTTTCAGGGGTACAAATACCAGACAAATTGAGTGATCCTACAGAATTTAACACTATTGTGAAAAGCTGTTGAAATCACAGTAACGAGATGCTGTAATCACAGACCTGCATGTTAGTCAACCCTGAGCTAGTCTTTGTATCTTATTTTTATGATACATATAAAACTCAGTGTTTCCATCTAAACCACAGAAATAGATTCCCCATCTAATAGAAATGCTAACAAAACAACTTCTACTACAACAGAAGCAAATTTTAAATGCATCCAATGATAAATGCATCATGTTTTGACAGTGAAATATGATTATCTCCCTGATTGAAATTAAACAAGAAAAAAAGTGTAGTCTTGCATATCTTTGCTGATAAAAATAAGGACATCTCACAACACCTTCTCCCCCATAAGAATGATTTCCTCTCCATCTCCTTCTTTACGTAATTACTGAATTCTTGAGGTAGAAACTGTACAGTGGATACAATGCAAAACAAAACTGCTCTACCTTATATATCAAAAAAAGACACCTCGTCTCTTGTTAAGAGCATGAGCTATTTTTTGCAGCTACTAATTAGCACTCAAAAGCCCATTATTAGGTGGGATAAGGAAGAATTCAGGAAACAGAAGAGAAGGGTTCAGAACAGTTTAACACTAGAGCAGCAAACAAAAGCGGATCTCTCATTAATTTCTTCTCCCAGTTTTACCAGCAAAGAAACCCATACCAATTATTTGAAAGCATAGCAACTGTCAAGGTGCACATTAATTCAAGTTCCTTGGCGGTGCGGGCATCAAAAAGAAATCTGCAAACCTAAGTGGCAAAATGTACATTTGCAAGCCTTGGCAGGCAATCACATGGCTGTCAGGAAACGCAAGGGCGCTCCTGCTCGCAACGTACTGATCTTGTAGTGGAAAGAGAAGCCAGAATCAGCCAAAAAAAGAAAATAAATCAAAATTGAAATAATATTCTTGTTTAGAAAGAATCAGTGTCTTTGTAAAGTTAAGTGTCAGTTTCTTTGAAGGAAAAACTCCAGCCTAGCAAGAAGCAACAGCTACGTTCTTGTTTCCTTACTTCCTGCGAACAAGAAGGTTGCTATAGTCAGCTTCATGGCCATGACACTGAGCACTCACGAGTGTTTTGATACAGAGGAACGTTCTAATTGTTCATTTAGATGTAAGTTTCCTTTTTATAGTATCCTTGTGGTAGCTTTACAGACCAAAACAAGAGAAAAACAGTATCACCTTAGCTTGACAGTTTCGTCAACCACCCATCTGTTGTGAAACCCTTTTGAGTTCAAACAGAAACACAATCTCAATAAATAGCTGCTGAAGAGATGTGGTTTTAGGCCCAGAAGACCCTTGATTATCAGATTCTTCAGAGCGTTACTAGCCAGCCCACTGTGTTGTATTGAAGTGGCACAGACAGAATGGAAAAGGAAATAAACTGTTAGCTGTTGTGTTCTAAATACTGCTTTATGTACAGCCTACTCTGCAGTCAAAGTTGCTTTATTGCCTGGTAAATTCATCTCGAGAGCTGGTTGCTGTGTGCTTAGATTGCAGGCACCAACCCAAGGACCAATCAAGGCCACTTTTTCAACCTGGGACAAAAATGTTCTGTGAAATTTGCTATTTTGGTGGAGTTCCTTCATATAGAAGTTTTTTTTCTGGCTGCGTAAGAATTATCAACTAAGAGCTCTTTCCATAAAGATTTTTTTTTGATTGATGAACAGATGCTTAGTTCCTAATTATATTTCTGAGGTTAGTCTACTCTAAATGAAACACACTTAGATTAGCTAATTTTTAGTCTCTAAAGAATCATCTTAAATAAAGGTCACTGAACATCTCACTATGCAATTAATAAAGACTCAGCTAGTAATTTCTTGATCAAATATTAGTGTTTTTGATTGGTCCCAGAAGAAATCTCTTTTTTTAGGTAAAGCTGGCCCATGAATCAGAGCCACAGCTGCTCCCTGATATAATCAGTGTACAACATTCGAATCCTATCAACTCTGACTCAGCAAACAGCTGCTTTCCAAATAAACTTTATTAAACATCAAGTTTTGAGAACTAATTTTGTCAGGCAGGGTTTAAAAGGAGACAAGTTTTTAAAACCTTTCACAGAAATACTTGGAAGTCAACCACTGTATTTCAACTTGTTTCTAGAAGACCTTTCTTAGCCATTCAAATGGTTACGATACTGACTGGGACCCTTTAACTAGGAAAGGATGTTCTGTTGGGGCTTGGGTTTATTTTGACTGGCATTCTATGCAGGCTACAGTTCGAAGAGCTACTAGATCCACCAGGTTCAATGAGCTAGTTTTAGATACTGATGTTCTACTATACCAGCTGTGCCCTGTAGTAATTTTAATACACCTGCACTTAAGGCTGCACATTGATTATCTGTACTCCGTTTGTGATCAGTCACCAACCGGATTTATCCCCATTCCCCACAACTCCCTGGGCTTGGCCATCCAGCCAGATTTTAATCCAGTGAGGAGCCCACCTGTCTGAGCTGTGAGCCACCAGCTTCTCCAGCAGAATGCTGTGGGAAACGGTGTCAAATGCCTGAGAGAAGTCCAGGTAGGCAACATCCACCGTTTTTCCCTCATCTGCTCTGCAGGCTGCTGGAAGAAGAGAGAGCCTGATCATGCATAGAGAGAATGAAAAGCGAAACACATTCTTCTTCCTAACTTGAGGTAGACTGAATTTCCAATCAATTTTACTCCATAATGAGCATTATATCTGCTTTTTGTGTTGGCTTTTATTCCTGAAGGCTTGACATGCTGTCTTTGTTAATTTTAACAAGACTTAGACAGCTGACTATTTAAGGGTGGTGTAATTGACCCATGAAAGCACCTGTCATACCCAAGTCAAAGTGGAGGGATTCTAGAACTAAGATTCACTGTGCCTCTGTCAGAGCTCTACAGCACGGACATCTACAAATGCGTTAGCCGATTAAGTTGTCTACGTGCAGCAAAACATTCATGATCTTTTGTTTTTAAGCAAATGAAAGGAACTTTTTCAAAATAACGTTATATTATATATCCTTTCAGGTACTGATGGATTTGAAGACACACTGGTGTAGACCACAACAGCTTACAGATAAATTACAGCTACAACTGGTTAAAATATTGTTCTTTACCCAACATATTTTTATTGGGAAGGTTCCATAACCATTCAATCAATATGGGTTCATTATGTTTAACTGCCACGTTGAGATGATAAAAAGCCAATTTCTTGGAAAAATAAAGTACAAGAAGTTGCCCAATCAGTTCAAAAACTCCATGACAAGGCCCTTTCTCCAAGTGTACACTGTTAAAATAAAGAGGATTCTTTTATTTAAAAATGTAAGAATTAGCATAAGAAGTTCTAATTAAGCTAATAGCATAAGAATAATTATTCTTAAAATAATATTAGATATTAAAATTGCTAAATTCAGATTAAAAAGCATCTTGTACCAGTTGAATACTGCAAATACTATTATCTAGTACAAAATAACCCAACTCATTTTGTTGGAGGAAGGTGTTACAGAATTCTGTCAAGAGATGGGAAACTTTAAACTCCTGAGATGGATTTTACTAGCTTATTTAAGCAACATCTTCTCATTTTCACAAAGCTGCTACTACAGGCAAAATCTGGTATTTTTATTAAAACTTTTGTTCAGCTCATAGTTCTATGCCATATTAATTTTACTCACTCCAGTCTACATTATTATTTTTAATCTACTACACATTCAAAAGCTTCTGCAGTTCTATAATTGCTAACGACAAGAGAATAGCTGTAGTTTCAGACCTCATTGAGCTCGACCCAACTGGCAGGTCACACTCCAGGTCATAACATTCATTATCCTCTCTGAAGCTCAAAATTTAAAATGAGTCCATGAGACAGGAAAGACTGCATGACATAGTGCTCCTTGGATGGCAAAGGGAACATCAGCACAGAGTTCCCAAAATCTTGCCTTCACAGAGGAGTGGATGGAGCAGCTGTAGAGCAAGTCTTGACAGTCCTTAATCTTTCTTCAGCCTCAAACGCTTAAGCAATAGGCCGTGTGAGAAGTAACACAACTGCCCTTGAGTTATGTGCTCCAACACGTAGCCTGGAATCACAGAGAAGATGAAGATACAGTGGAGGGAAAGTGTCTCCAAGGAGAAAGCAAGCCACAGAAAAGGGGCAAGCAAGAGTCCTGTGACTATGAAAAAAATCAAATGTAAGAACAAATCAGTGACAAATCAGGTAGAGAGGTAAAAAGAATACATCAACATGGGATATCCACCGAGAACATAAAAATGATACAGGAGAACCCTATCCAGTTAAGCAAGAAAAGCAAACAGGGAATCACAAGGAAGGGGTCGGCAGAGGAGTGAAGTCAAAGCCTGAAGAAAGCAACAGGGAAATCCAGGAAAGAGGACACAACATTAAAGTCACAGTGTTTTATTTATTTCAGATTTATGCATTTCTCTGTTCATTCTTGAAGGCAAGAATCCTTTTGAACCATCAATCATTTTTGCAAGATGTGACAAGTAGTTTTTCATCTAGAGTCCCTATTTCTATTTCGTTTTTCTTTGCCTCTTCAAGGACCAACAGATCACTTCTCTAAGCTATTTATCACCCAGCACCGTACAGCAAGGCAGCAATTTTGAGTGCACGGGCAAACACTCACCTCTCTTCCTCAGTGTGGCAACCGTCTGCTGATTCCACCAGTATCTGCAGCCCTGTGCGTCTTGCACAGTAGCCACAGTGCACAATGTGATTAAGGACAATGAGGAATATTCTAATTAAACTGAAAGTCTATAGAGTTAATCTGTCAACAATTTAGACACCATCTGCATGTAATATTGCTTCAGAAGGCTCATAGAAAAAGACTTCCACGCTATCTGTATCCTAAATGATACAATGCATACGACAAAGATGTATTTTATCGAGCGACTTGCTACCAGCTTATATAACACCCCCTGCAATTCTTCAGGGCCAAATCTGACTCCTAAAAATACAGCCTCTACTGCTATAACACATGATAGTCTTCTCATGATAGAAGTGGATTTTATCCATTCATGAATAGGGATGAATAGTTGATGAAAAATTCATATATTAGATTAAATATCTCTCTGACTTCGTGAGATGAAAGAGGTAATTTGGGATGTTATGTGTTTTCCTGAGGAGGTATCTATAACTATGGATTGCACTGCAAAAAGCATTTCTATTAAACAAAGCACATCTTCCTGGTAGGTCCTTTTCAGCAGGAAAGCCTTTTCAGGTTCCAATTCAGCAGAACACCCTGGACTGCGAGTTTATTTCTGGACAAACCAATGATTCAGGGAGAAGTAACATAAAGAACCTTTCCCTAATACAGAGAGATGAGATCCTTCATGCCTAGAGGTAGGTTCAAAACCTTTTTACCGACATCAAGACAAGGTGAGTCTGAGGCTATAAATAATTTTGACACAGCCTTCTGCTGCAGGTTGATCAGGTCCAGGACTGAGATCAATTAATTAATTTAAAGTGCTAATGGGCTGAAACAAGAAAAAAGCAAGGAGGGCTCAAAAATCACTTAGTAAGTAGCAGGCAAACCCAAAAACTGGATCAATTTGGGGTAAAAAAAGCAAAATACATTTAATTCACACAACATAAAACCCCAACACCACACATACAGAGATGAATCACATATTACATAACTGGGCTGGGCTCCACTATCTCCCCCCCTCTAAGGGTAAGAGACCTCTAACTGTTCCTTTCTTATGGAAATGTGGTGTCCGTAGTTCAGTCTAAGTATCCTCTGCTCAGTGACAGCACTACTTTAAGAATAAGTTCCTTATTTCACGTTCTCTGAGCGCATCCCCCGCTCTATTGCTTCATCCTTCACAAGCTGCAGGCAGGACTCTCTCTCCTGCATTTCACCACACCAAAGTCTTGCAGGCAAACTTCTCCACTCATCTCAGAGCTTCCAAACTCCCACTCAATCCCACAAAGTTGGAAGCTGATTTTGATGGAACTCAACTGCCATCTCATAGCAAATATCATATACCTTGGTGATGAAAAGCTTTTCCCTTTCCTCTGAAGTTTGCAGAACAGACTAACACAACTAAGGGTGACTCCAAAACAAAGACCAGATACTGAGGGAGCACTCGCATGAGAAGAAACAATCAACGCCCAGACTGCTAAAGTGCAAGATGCTCCAATTACCAAAACAAAAAATGAATAGATATTCCTCTCCCTTTAGAGACAGGTGGTAACAGAGGTCATACAACACTTAGATCACTAGTCACATGAAAAAGCTTGGTGCTTTCCCCAGCAATAGATGTGTACATTCATCAAAGTTTTCCACTTTCATTCTCTGTGTTGTAAAAAAGACAACAAGAAAATTCTTAAGCTGATAGAGAAAGCAACACCTTGCTTTCTTAAAAAACACAGGATTCCACGAGCAATCAAACAGCTATTTCCAGAACCAGATCTCCACCCCCACTAGGTTTTCCTAGTATCTTCTCTTCAGCTTGCTCTTAATTGTATTTGATTCAATTATGAGATCATCACAGAAGGAAATCTAGATGCCCTGGTCTTTAAAACATATTTAGCGAAGCGATAATTGACAACCATTGGCTTGTAAATGTTTACTGTTGCTTCATGCATCATGCTTCCCTTGTTAAACTGCTGTAAAAAGAGTGCCTATAATCTAAACTTGATGGATGTATGCATAAGGAATTGTTCCATTACTGTTATGATGATTAAGATCATGTGATTACATAAAGCTCCATAAAATGCTGAAAAAGCTTGTGATTCAGTAGAGTGGAATAATACCCTAACAAGGTCCCAACACCAAGCTGTTCAACTGGATACAAGCTGCTCTTTTCACACTGCACAGCATCATAGCATCTCTTAGGTTGGAAAAGACCTTTAAAATCCTTGAGTCCAACCTTTATCCCAGCTCTACCACACCCAGTGCTAAACCATGCCTCTAAGCTCCATATCTACATGGCTTTGATACACATCCAGGGATGGAGAGGTTCAACCACTTGCCTGGGCAGCCTGTTCCAAGGCTTGATGACCCTTTCAATACATAGGTTTTTCGTTATGTCCACCCTGAACTTCCCATGGTGCTACATGAGGCCATTTCCTCCTGTCCTATCACTTGTTAC
The DNA here is from genome assembly GCA_013397515.1 of Upupa epops. Lineage (NCBI taxonomy): Eukaryota > Metazoa > Chordata > Aves > Bucerotiformes > Upupidae > Upupa > Upupa epops. The sequence goes on from VZRI01004700.1 coordinate 81,516, forward strand.
TTGTGAGAAGGGACCAACATCTGCCTCTCTTCAACCTCCTTTCAGGTGGTTGTAGACACAATAAGGTCTCCCCTCAGCCTCCTTCAGGCTAAACGGCCTCAACTCCCTCAGCTGTTCCTCACCAACCTTGCTGCCCTTCTTGGGATGTGCTCCAGCATCTCAGTGTCTTTCTTATACTGAGGTGCCCTGAACACATTATTCAAGGTATGGCCTCACCAGTGCCAAATACAGAGAAACAATCTCTTCCCNTTTATCCAAACTCTACCAAGCCCAGTGTTAAACCATGCCTCTAAGCTCCATATCTACATGGCTTTGATACACATCCAGGGATGGAGAGGTTCAACCACTTGCCTGGGCAGCCTGTTCCAAGGCTTGATGACCCTTTCAATACATAGGTTTTTCGTTATGTCCACCCTGAACTTCCCATGGTGCTACATGAGGCCATTTCCTCCTGTCCTATCACTTGTTACTTGTGAGAAGAGACCAACACCTGCCTGTCTTCAACCTCCTTTCAGGTAGTTGTAGACACAATAAGGTCTCCCCTCGGCCTCCTTCAGACTAAATGGCCTCAACAACCTCAGCTGTTCCTCACAAAGCTTGCTCTCCAGACTTTTCACCAACCTTGCTGCCCTTCTTGGGATGTGCTCCAGCATCTCAAGTGTCCTTCTTATACTGAGGTGCCCTGAACACATTATTCAAGGTATGGCCTCACCAGTGCCAAATACAGAGGAACAATCTCTTCCCTGCTCTTGCTGGCTACACTATTCGTATAATACGCTAGTTAAACAAGCCAGGATGCTGTCAGCCTTCTTGGCCACCAAAACACACTTCTGGCTCATAGTTAGCTGATTATCACTCAATACTCACAGACTGCTTTCTGTCCAGCAGCTTTCCAGCCACTCTCTGCTGCCATGAGTTAATACAATAAGGGAGCAGTTCACTCCTAGAGTAGAAGCCTAACACTCAATGCAGACACACACAGACAGGCAAACATGGAATTTTCCTGTTGGGTGAGATCAGAAGGCACTCAAATGATCTAAGTTCTATGGGTGAGCTATTGCAAGGGGATGAAAAGTCACCCTGTGCTTAGCTATCTCAGCCCACACTTGACCTGTTATTTATGATTGGACACCACAGCTAACCTTCACGATAGCTAAGCTAGGTCTCCAAATTTTGATTTATTGTTATCATCCCGCATGCACCTTTAAGTTAGAAGACCTACAGAGAAGGAAGGGGATCAACAAACAAGACCCGCTGCTTGGTGGATGCATATCAATCCACTCAGATAATGGTCAGGCTCAGTGACAAGCAATTACGAATTGCACTGACTATTAATGCAAGCGACTCTGGTTTGAAAAGGAGGATCTGATAGCTAGCATAGGAACCGGCTCCTCATAAATCATGCAGACCGGCAAATCAGACAGCAGAAAAAGTCATAAATCTTGAACATCTCTGAGCCTCTGGAAAGAAACACCTTTTGGTGTTGAGAGGTAAAGCTATACTTCACCGGCTTCATTTTTTTCTAAGAAAACCAGAAATAAACCAGAGTGACAGAGACAAAACTGTTGCACCCTTAGGGATAGATTAGTTCTTGGATGTATTCAGCTGTTACTCTACACAAATGTCTCTGATACAGATGTCCAAGCGCAGATAACAGGAAATGCAGAGAGGACATCTGGAAAAACGTAGAGAGCTGGGAGACTAAAGGACAAGTTCTGGTGCACAAGCACCTAACTACACATTTTTGTGGCACAGCATTTGTCAGGCATCAATACAAATGTGCATCACCCACAACTTCTTACAGCTTCCCAGCAGCAGTGTGCGACACACCTGTACTGTGCCAGCAGTACCAGCAATAGCTCCGTTCTGCAGTCTATGTCAAAGAGGCAGGTTTCCTCCTCCAACACTGCTGAACTTTCCCAGCAGTTTTTGCAGTCAAGAGAGAATCAGACCCTCCAGAAAGTGACTTAGCTGGTCTCTTTCAGGTAACCCTTTGGACTATTTCTCCCCCCTTGGCAATAAACAAGTGTATCACCTCAGATGAATTAGCCACCTCATTCACACTAAGTCACATGAAATAAATATGGCCTTCCAGTTTAATCAAGATGTTATTTTTGATCAGTGGAAGAAAGTTTACAGTTTAAACAGCATCCATACGCTCATCACATACCTGTATACATTTATTATCGTTAGAAATGTAAAGGAAACAGCTTGTCTCCAGGAAAGAGGCAAAAGAAGCATATTCAGACATGTGATTCATAATACTGATACCCCTAACAGTAATGCCATAAAGGAAAGCAATTTAGACATTTTATTGCAAGTACAAAAATATTTTATAAGCAGATGAATATTGATGCTTGAGGAAACGCAGAAACACAGGAAGCATTATTATTTGAACTCACATTGTCCCTAGGGAAGATATTTTTGAGCAGTATCGTGATTCAAAACAGTAAATGCCAACTCATTTTCAGAAGACCTACTAGTGACTATGAGCTCCTCTCACGTAACGACATCATTTTGGAGGGTATTACAAGAGACAGTGCAAGATGTGAGACCATCTTAAAAGAATCATAGCTCAATTAATAGGGATTAGAAAAATTGTGCCGTTATCTTTATGTCTGGAAGAAAAAAGAGCTTTGGAAACACGGTTATGGAGGTACTAACACACCAGATTAAAATTTAACAAGAATAACAGCAACAGACAGTGGTGTTACAAAACATTCTAAATGGAAGTGCAAGAGGATAAGAAAGAACATCCCTCCAAAAATATAAATTAACTTTTAAACTGCACTTGCAGTATCTGTGATAAACTAAAGGAGATGAAAGCTTTCTCAAGTGAGCTGTGCAGAAAGTTTTGTGGTATTTAGGTGAACCTGACACGTAACATGTTCCTTGCCATACCTGAGGCATGAACAAAGCAATTGGTTTCCCCTTTATATTGTCCTCTACGTTGTTTCACTCTTTAAGCTACCTTGAAGCTTCTTATATAATTTACTACCCATGAGCATAGAAGGAGATGCACTAATGTGAAATTTTAGAGAGACACAGAATGAATTGCAGCATACAGCTGAGTGGGTAACTAAAACACAGGTAAAAATAAGCAGGCAGACACGTAGACTTGAGATTTAAGAAACCCCAAAGAGAAAACAGTGTCTAATCTGGAAGGCAACATCCAAAAGCTTATCCCACATCAGAAGGAGTGACTCAAAGCCAAATGGAGTAAGACCTCACTTCTAAAAGCAAAGCTATTGGGGATTACTTTAATAGAGAACACTTAAGTAATCACGTTTGATGGGCGAGACTGCATCATTTATCAAAGATCTATGGTAAAATTTAATTTTCCATGTGAGTCAAAGACAGCAGTGGCAGCGCTGCTTGTTGTTGCTGAACCGCGCCTGTTGATGCCTTCTGAAGTGGAAATGATGGATGCCACATGTTCTAGCTGTGATTAAATTTGCTTTGACAAAGCAGCATGGAAATCTGATTTTCTATAGACCTTTGCATTACCCAGTGCTGAGTAAACAGATACACAACATAATGCTATATGGTTGTCAAGCTGATGGCTAATGCATTCTGCCAGTCCAATCAATCTATCCATTAAAATATTACCTGTCAATATCAAGTAGGTTCAGCTTGGGAACTGCATGGAAACAGGAAGCTCTTTAGAAGTAAACACTGCCAAAACTGAATGTATCGTGGTGTTATTTCTCCAGGTCTTCCCAACAGCTTCAGTCAGCCCCAGTAACAAGGTCAGCAGAAGATTTTTTGCTCAAGTGTGCTTGACACTTTCCCAAACTTGTCACCATCCAACTACACCGCAGAATGAAGGTACAATGTACTACACCCCTCTCTTCCTATGTTACTGCTTGAACAGAGGGAGGCAGAAAATCTCCTTAAGAATATAGCTTATCTACATGCTATTAACCCAAAATCAACTTCAGAATACTGTATCTACACAGCCTTCAGAAAGAGACTTTCCGTCATGCCTTGACTGATAGGGAACAGAATCTGGCACAACAGAGACGAGGTACCTTTGACTCAGACACCCTTACATAACCTTTTAGTTTTACCCTTCATTGGATGAAATTAGGGTATTACCCAGTAATCTTTATCAGCAGCAGTTCTGTGGACATTCCTGCCCTCTCTGCAGTGCCTGAGCTCTTCTGTCAGCTGTCATAACCACACACATTTGATGTTCCCAACATTATCTCTGCTTTCAGCATTCAGCTCCTCACCACACAGCAAATCACCATGGCAAGTGGTATGAGTACACACTGAGTATATCCTTTAAAAATAAAATGTCTCCAACATTAGTGCAATGGAATGTTCTTTTTTTTCTTTAAAAACCAAAATAAATGAAAGGATGTCTAGAACCAGAGAAATCACAGTATGGTTGCTAAATTGTAAAACAACCCCCGGCCCTTTGACAGCGTCAAATAGAGCAGCAAATAGAGAGGGTTATTTTAAGAGGGACTGAGACATGACAGATAGAAAACACAGGCTAATAAGCACTAGCCACCACATCCGAGTCTTCCTACTCTTCTGCTATTTAGACTTTCAGAACTTGAATGAAAAAAGATCTGATTTACAATTTAATACAATCCCCTTCCTAAAAGGAATACGATTGAATTCAAATTACTCCAAGAGAACAATAAAAGCCTTTGGCTCATGGTCACATAACATAACATGTTTGTCAGAAATACATAATTGGAATAATGGGGTTTTATTTCCAAGCAATAAAAAGATACTCTGAGTTCATATAAGTTTACACAGGAACTCATTCCATCAACAAAACACCACTGTGTTTTGGTTTTTTCACCAGCACTGTCCTTACTGCAAACTACAGCTCTATCCGGTTTCTCAGTCTATAGTCTTGCTTAGCAGAACGTTCATCATGAAGAGAAAGGTCAAGGCGTTAAAGAACACTGGAAAATGACACCAACTGAACTGAACGATAATTAGTCTCTCACATTTCATCAGGATCAAAATTCTGCCAGTCTGTTTATACAGGACCACTCAGGCACAGGCCAAAGTAATGAAATCATGAACCTCAGCATTATTTTCAGCCTTAGAGAAAACTACTTGAAGCTGGAAACAGGGTGGCTTCAGCATGTTTGTGAGCAGTACACGGATATTTGCACCACCTTGTGCTCTGACTGGTGCCTGAAACATGAATTTCCAAGCTGGACAACATCCAGAGCTCACCTACTCAGAAGTCTCTGACAAGGACAATGCAAAAGAAAAGTTGTACTTGTTAATACCAATATTACAGAAAAGTTTATAAATATTTTCTAGTTCTTTTAATCTCAGCATAAAAAATAACTTTGGGAGCTTAGTAGCGCTGCTTCAGAAAGAACAGACGAGTGTGAGATTTAATCCGAACCAGAAAGATTACTATAAATACTTTTATGTGTGAAAACTGGATCATAAGTTGTTAGAAGTTACTTTAAATTTGCTGATTATGTTTTATGCTTTGTTGAAAAATCTGCTGTATTCATCGAATTTATGTCAATCTATTCTAAAGCTGCTGAAAGCACAACCACACCAAGTAATTCCTTGTAGGATGCAGACCTGACCCAAGATTGTACATCCATAGCAGTTAGGCAGTCAAACACGGTAATTTGGGTTAATTTGAATATATATATATATTATATATAAGGAATAAATATATATAAGGAATAAAATGTATTCCTTATATAAACTGTACATAATTTCTCACCATTTCTTATCCTATTGCTTCTAATCACAGACAGGTAGGGATTGGAAATGACCTTGAAAGATCATCCAGTCCAANCAAGCAGTTCTGTGTCCTTGAACTGAGGTGCCAACCTAATTGTTTAGCCAAACCTTTAGAAAGCCAGTAACACTGAAATAACTTAGGAGTTGAATTTCAGAAGGGAAAGGAAGTGGGAAATAGACCACTCAACATTTCTATCCTGGAAAAACACAGTATAATTTTCAAACAAGAATCTTTAAGATGCTTTTTTTTCTGGGTTTGACAGAAATATACTGACACTGGTAAATGGCATTATCCTCGCAGCACTGTACACCATAAGGGCATCGAGGAGCACAACAAAACTTGTTATCTTGGTTGCAAAGTGTATGATGTGTTTCTCTGGGATAGTAACAGACTTACTGCGTTGTGCACTGTGCCTCTTCTGTCTCCATTTTTTTTGACTTTGCAAGCAACCTATCTGCTCAGCTGGGAAGACTCTATTCAATTTACCAGTACTATTGACTCTCCATGTCAAAAATAATCTGTAAATTTAAATTGCTTTTGTCGTTACGCAGCGGTAAAATAATGTCCTGAAAGAATCCATCAATTCAGAAAGCAGCTTTCCAGCCAAACAAAACCATACGTTTGAAGAAACAACTATAATTAAATTCAGAAAGCAGGCAGGATCACTCTTCCAGAAAGATTAATTTTATTCTAGATTCTTGAAAAAAAAAATTCTAAACAATTTATCCATTAGCAATAGACACAAAGGAGGATGAGCCGATGTGACTGTGCTATCTGTGATAAGGAAACCTAGGAAATACTTGAAGCCATTCACTAAGATCAGAAAATAAAATGACTTCTCTATCCATTTTTGCTTTCACCCATAGCCTCTTGATGGGTGGCATTGATTATACACCGGGTTCAGCTCTAAGTTTTCAGCTGACCACCCAAAATCAACAGGAATTTTATTGTTATTCAACGACTGTCAGGCAAAAAACCAGGTAAATATAAATCATAATGTTATCACAAGTCCACAACAGTGAAAGGCTGGATATAAAAAGAAAAAGTCAGTTTCATGTGCAACAGTTTATCAGTGATAAATACGCCGTACGTCACCAAAGCCTGCTATGTAAGTCAGGAAGGAACTGGCTGAGACAGTATTAGTCTGACTAATATCCTAGTTAGCAGTCCACATCAGAGCTTTCACTTCACTCCCAGTATTCATGACTAAATATTTGGTCCTCATGCTCTGCAAGCCCCTGTCAAGGTCAGGCCAGCATCCCCAGCCACTCCAAGTGCCAGATGCAGAGTGCACATGGCATGAGTGAGCTCGTCTCATGCATATTGTTATCAGCCCCTGTATAATCTGCTTGTGACACGTATCATCAGCTTCTACATTAAAAGCACAGGAAGGCTGAACATTATACTGCATAAGGCGCATGTACCACGCTGATAAAGGCAGTAACACTCTCAGATGGAAGAGCTGGAGAACTCTTGGCTGTTAGCGCTGGGCAAGCTCTTCCATTACCATCAGGTATTTTACATACAGTTTCAAACTACAGTGAATTAACAGTACAATTCTTATCAACAGATAAAGTTCTTTCACTGTCAAACATTCATGATCCCTTTCACCTGTAAATTCATGCATGAAATATTCACTGAAGGCACAACTAACCGTTTTGGCCATAGCAAGAACAAGTTAAAGACCTTTCTTTGCCAGATACTGGTTCACTCAGGACACTCCAACTGGAATCCAAATTAGCCAAACATTTAGCTTTGAAGTGACTTAGTTAAATTAGATCAGAGTCTCTGATTTGAAATATAAGTGAGCACACTTAGGTTTGCCTCAGTTTTTAAGTGAATTAAAATGAATCAAATTAAGGCCCACTGCAATTCTGAACCAGAAAGGTTAAACAAGGATTTGATCTAATTTAACTAACTTAAATTTGGCAGTTCAGTGAATTCAGAGATGGAACCTAATTTAATTAATTTACTTTAAAAATCAATTTGGATTAGTTTTCCTGAATGACCTGTGTAGACAAACGTCTGTTCTCCTAATAGATAGAAGTATTACTGCGCTAGCCTGCATATATTGAGAAGAGATTATTAACTCTTAGGTAATAAAGTGCTGAATCAGCTAACAAATAGCACAGGTGTCAGCACAGCAGCAGTCTCAGCTAGACCGATCAAATTGCTATGCATTATGAGTGGAAGCATGCGGAGAAGCAAACTCTTCCTATGGACTTTCCAAGATCACTGGTAGTGGCTTTTAACTGACTCCTTTAATCATCTTTGTGGCTCTGTGCTGGACTCTCTCAAGCAGTTCTATGTCCTTCTGGAACTGAGAGGCCCAGAACTGGACACAGTATTCCAGATGAGGTCTCACCAGGGCAGAGTAGAGGGGAAGGAGAATCTTAGTCTACTAATCACATCGCTTCTAATCCATCCCAGAGTGGCCTTTGAGGCTAGAAGTGCCCACTGCTGGCTCATGGACATCCTGCTGCCCACTAGGACCCCCAGGTCCTTTTCTCCTACACTGTTCTCCAGCAGATCAGTCCCCACCCTGTCCTGGTACAATATGGTAAGAAGTTTTCAAGGAATTAAATCCACCTGCCTTGTTCATTGCGTTATCCTACTCATAATTTGGGGTTCAAATTCCCATATTCAAAATCATAAGAAAATTTAATCTCAACTGAGTTTAGCTTTCAAGTAACTAAAATGATGATGGTGGGGGTTTTTTGCCTCTACTGGGGGTTGCTATAATTCCATTTCCTAGTGTGCTATGGAAATTCTGTTTATGGAATTCCTTGCTTTCATTCTCCTACAGGATAAGTATGATACTGTCACCTTTTCTAGTCTCCTTCTGTGATTTCCTGTGTGAGGTTGGTTTCCCAGTGTACGTGGCTTTACAAGCTGCTGCGGGGAGGTTCTACAGTATTAATGCTTCACCAGGAGGAAGGCAATTGGATAAAGATATGAATATTGTGAAATTAATTAAGAGTAATTGTGTGAGCCTGGCATCAAGGGCCAACTTGGAATGGACAGTGGACCAAGCTGATAACAATTGGGCTTGCGGGGCTCTTATTCAGAGTTGTCATCCACAAAGGTAACAACAGCTTGCACGTGTAAATTCTTGTGCTTTTATAAACAAAAGCCTTGATGTTCATAGTTTTCAATCTTATTTGGGTATCAGTACCAACTCTTCCCTTTTCACTGAGCATTCTTCCTGCTCAAAGGGCAAAGACCTGTGGGACAGGCAGGCAGGGAATGACAAAGCTCTTAATGAAGCCCACCCCTGGCAGCTCAGAAATGCTGCTAACACCACACCAGTGGATTGTTGTTATTTTACAAAAGAAATACAGTAAAAACCATCTGGATTCACCTTAAGCTCTGATTTCTCAGGGCTCTGTAATCCAGCAGGCTGCTGCAGTTGGTTTGACTTAGAAGTGTCTCTGTATGGTTATGTATGAAGTAAGGATCTCCTGGGGTAAATGTGATGTCACAGTGCTGGGGGAACAGCTGGAACTGATGATCTCATAGGTCTCTTCAAATATAAACAATTCTGTGACTCTAACACGAGTGTTTGTAACTTCTACTTAAATGCTGTACCAGTTTTAGGAGCTCTCACCATCTCATGACTCTATGGTCTGTATGCTACAATGAGCATTTTCAAATAGATAAGGATAGATTCAGGATGAGAACAAATTATATTCAGGAGAAAAGCAAGGAAATTAAGTGAGGAAAAAAATACCTGTGTGAGTCAAACAGTCAGCCCCCATGCTACCAGTTCCAGCATTAACAGCCAGCAGCTCTCTGCTACCTTTTCATATATATCAAAAATCACCATCCCTGTGTTCATTTCTTTCTTGAAACAATGATTTTTTTCACGCTAGGCATCCAGCTGTCTACTGTACCTCCATACACGCCGCACGTAACAAGAGCTGTTTGATCCAAACGTTAATAAAACGGTGATGCACAAACCTTTCCCTTGCTGCTACTGAAAACACGAGGTAAACAGAAGCCATAGGGATGCTCAAATGGCTACTTCACTACCTGGAGGCTTTCACACTTCTTCAGAGAATCACGACAGTCACCAGTTCTGACATTCAAGGACAGCAAGTGATTCATAGCTGACTAAAGCAACCTAATTAAAAGCCTCTTGCAGAGTGGAAGATGAAAATGCTGTCATCTGCCCTGGAGGGCAGAGGTGAAAATGACAGTGCAGAAATATTTATAAGCAAGCTACATACCTGTTGGGATTGAACACCACCAAGTGAGTGTCAGCATTCCCGGTGTCCACACGCGTGACAGATTTGTCATTCAGAATTATCAGATCAAAGGGAAAACAAGATGAAAATAAATGAGGAGATCCATATTCAACAGCCCTACGTATCCTCCCACATAATGCTTTTGCTTAGTGAGTATCAAAGCACTTGATTATAATTACATAAAGCTAATAATTAACCTATTTCAGGGTATAATTTATCAGGTGGCTTTACAATTTTCGGTGCTTAAAAGAAATGATGACTTTTAATGACAGGAGTGAAAATTAATTTGGACTTTCATCAACACTTTGTAGACAGGTGAGGGGAAAAGTATTGAAGATGCTGATGGCAGTGTATTTTCCTTTCATTCTTTGTACTTAAGGTCTAATTAAGGATTCTCTTCTCTTTTACACAGCGAGTTACCACCACATTTCCTTTGAAAGCTGCAATCCTTACAAGAAATGTTTGATGACAGCAGCAGCAGCAGTCCAGAGCAGACCATCAGCACACTAGGATGAATCCCATCGGGATGCATAGACTTGTTAAGATCTAAGTGACACAGCAGGTCACTAACTACTCCCTCCTGGTTCACAGGAGAGATATTCTACTCCCCATCCCTATCCACTAATGCAGGAAGCCCAGTTGTCCTCAGGGTAGCTAGTCTTTTTGTTAAAGACTTAGGCAAAGAAGCCTTTTCCTTGTCTTCACTTACTACGTTCCCTCCCTCATCCAACACGGAATGAAGATTTTCCCTGGCCCTCCTTTTGTTATAACATTTATGAGAGCACTTTTTATTGTCACCAAGGAGTTGATCCTACTTGCCAAGTGAACAAACTCTAGTTCCGTGACCAGCTTTATCACGCTATAACAACCCAGGTTAACAAGGAAGTAAGGATCACTACTTCTTGTCATCTATCTCAAAAATAAAAGCTGCAGCAGGCAACACGTTTTTAAAGGGTCAGTGCAAAAACACAGGGGTACTTACAGTGCCCCATAAGAGCAGAAACCTGGGATAGGGACGGCAAAATTAAGCAGATGAGGGTACCTCATATCCCAGTGCAGTCATGATTCACTGTTTCCCATGTGTAACCTCAGAAGAGCAAGGGAATAAAGAATGAAAGGCAAAAGTAATATATTATAATTATAAAGATCTTCTATATTTACCATCTTCATACAGATAAAGTGTTTAAAATTATTATTATTAACCATGGAGAGTGTTTTCCGTATATACACGTGAAAAAGGTATTGACAAATGTGTATCCGTTATCCAGAAAGCTTAGAGGGATTTGAAACGAGATTACACGCTCACATAAAACGACGAGAATACACAATTACAAAAGCTAAGATAAAAAGAGCACAAACCCCTGCAGTGCTTCACAGAAAAAGCCGTGACAGATGCTTACTGTGCAGCATCACCAGATGTCAGATATTAGCAAGATGATGTTACTGGTTTTACCCAGCACAGCCCTTCCTGATTTTCTCCATCGGTGCTGCAGGAAGCCAGGGGATAGGCAAATCCATTTACTATCCCAGTTAACCTTGTTAGCTTTAGTTCACTATGAGTAAAGATGGTGTTTCAACCATTTTTGCTCAGCTTACAAGTTGGTCATTGGAATCACAGGATAACCCTGGTTGGAAAGGACCTCCTGGATCACAGTCCCATCATCCCCACACCAACAAAAGCCCTAAAAGACCTGAGAGGTTGAAAACCATGAAATAATCCCCTCCATGAGCCACTTGAGCAGGTTGCAGAGCACCGTGTCTACACTCTTAAACACCTCCAGGGATGGTGACTCAGCCACCTCCCTGGGAAGGCCATTCCAGTGCCTCCCCACTCTTTCTGGAAAGGATTTCTTCCTAAGATCCAATCTAAACCTCCTCTGCCTCAACTGCAGACCATTGTCCCTCCCCATTCATGTTGAAGTTTTCCATCCTTCTGTTAGCTTGTGGGAGGATTTAGACTTGATGTGAGGAGGAAGTTCTTCACCGTGAGAGTGGGGAGAGCCTGGACTGGGCTGCCCAGGGAGTTGGTTGGGGCCCCGTCCCTGGAGGGGTTTAAGGCCAGGCTGGATGAGGCTCTGGCCAGCCTGCTCTAGGGTGGGGGGTCCCTGCCCATGGCAGGGGGGTTGGAACTGGATGATCCTGTGGTCCCTTCCAACCCTGACTGATTCTGTGATTCTATAACTTCTTCCCAGTGAGGGTGATGCCTGGAGGGGGCTGCCTGGGGAGGTTGTGGAGTCAGTGTCAGCGTTCACCTAGTGAGCTTGCATAGCTTTTAGTTTGCATTAAGCAGAAAATAAACCTTCAAGAACAAGTAAAAAAACCCACGTTAGCTCAAGCAGTGTTACTCCCCCCGCAGTGTAAATTTAGTCAGCTGATCTGTTACAACGCTCTAATAACCTGGTGTATTCCATTCTGCCTGGATGCTATCTGGGCAGATTTTTCTTTCCTCCCTCCAGGTAAATTTGTTCAGACAGGCTCAAAACAACACTAACAATTGACTATTTTTACATTATCCAGTGAAGCTCAGAGGCACACAGGGGAACAATTTCCAGTATTCATAGATGCTTTGCCTGAAATCAGTTAACGCTGATGCTCTACCTGCAATGCACGTTGGCAGCTGATGCATCAGAAGGTACAGCAAAGAGGTAGTCAACCTGTACAGGCAATAAAACACATAGCTGAGAAGACAGGTGAGCTGAGTAAACAGGTAGTTTTCCCTTCTGTGACTCTCTAAAAATAAATAAATCTCTATTAATAATAATTTATAATTATTTTTTTTAAACTCTGTGAGTTGTCAGAATTTTTACTGGGTTATTTGTGGCATTTCACCCTTGTGTCCTGCTCTTTTCTGCCCCCCGGGCTGGGGGAATGAGGGTCTGATTCCAGATTTGTTTGTTTACTTCTCTCACACCTGAGAACTTCTGGGAATGCTGCAGGTTTTAAAATGATCATATTTGGCTTAGGACCATGCCCGGGATGTCAGCGTCACAAGAACACGCCATCAGCCACTGAAACAAAAAGCATCCATCTAGGCTGGGTGCCATGGTGTCACAGTGGGGTGCCTGGCACCTGGCAGTGCATGCTCCTAGCAGGCAGCACCTATGACTGCCCAGAGAAGTACCACAAATGCTGCCCTGCTTCCCAGCTCACAGCCTGGGTAACGGTAGAGTCAGTCTGATCATTTGACTGTAGCAACACACAACCCTCCATCACTATTCCTTGCAAACACAGCTGAAACTCTCTCCAGATGGGAGGGTTGAGTTCATTATTCACTCTTTCCTGGGCTGTTTGATGACCCCCTGACCCATTTCCAGGAGAAGAGTAGATCTACACAGTCCAGAAGCCACCAAGGTTCTGGGAGAAAGCAGAGTAGCTTCTGCCACTACCTCTTCCTTTCCAGACACCTGAGGAAAAACCCTGCAGCCTAACTTGAAAGCCCACCCATCTAGTGGTGGTTAGAGCTGCAGAGGTGCCCGAGCAAAAGGCAAAGTGAAAGCAGGGAATAGCAGCACAGTAATAAAAAGCAGGTTAGGAAAGATGATTAATTTGAACTGAGTGAAAAATTAATTCAGAAAGCAGAGGGCAGATTTATGTGCAGGAGGATTTTATTTGTCCAAACAGCAAGTCAGAGCCCCAAGAAAATGAATCCCTACTTGCTGTTCCTGGATGCACAAACTGGGCACAGAGCGTTTGGCATCCAACATTCATGATCCCAAGCCTGCAAGCCAGTTCCTATAGGGAGATTCATCTGATGCCTGTAAAGGAGGCTACACAAAGGAACGAAGCCACAAATCAAGTCTGTCCAAGCAGTGGTCTCAGGGATCAGACACAGGGCACCATCACTCTTTACCCCTCCCATTCACACACATGACAGGTAGAAGTGTCTAGAGGTGTCTAGAGGTGTCTGGTACTCCACAGGCAGAACCTGGCTGGCAGCGGTGCAGCTGTTCAGCCCAATGTGCACATCTTCTAAAAATACCAACAAACATCATTTTTCTCTAAAAAAAAGGATTGCAGGTTCATGCATCATGTCACATTTTAGCTGCTGGACACGAGCCAAACTGCCAGCAGGCTGTGTTAAAATGGAAATCTATCCTAGAAATTATTGAAATATTGATGTGTGTGGTATGCATGCTGTCCAAAATATTAAAGGGTCAGACACCTGTAAGGTGCAAATATATCTAAATTCAGGTAAGGATGCAGGCTGCTGAATTTAAGCAACAAGTTTACAGCTCTTATACCAGCCATCTGCATCTCTAAATTCCTGAATCCACATGCTGGTTGACTCTTTAGCATTACAGTGTTTGCTACACGTGGTCTGGATGTCATGGTAAGGAAATGCAAGTAAATCCCCTGAGGAAAGCCACGTGCAGGTACACCCTTTGAGCATCACTGGCTCTAAGCTGTTCTGCAAGGAATGCTGGTACTCAGGTGATGGCAGATAGTAAGTAGATCCTGCTGAAGTGAGACATACAAGACTCAGGTGAAAACGATGTGTCAGAGGCTAATACCTGTTTGTCACTAACACCATTTTTATTCATTGGTAGAGATTGCAATGTTTATCCTACAATTTATGTTCCTGTTCCAATAATAAATAGGCAAAAACCCCAAGGTGACATCAGACTCCCTGAACAGAAGTAGAGTACCAAGGTGTTAACTACTAGTTCGAAGCAGAGCTGCTCAGAGAAGTTACATACAAGCACTGAGACGTGACTAATTCTGATGCACGTCTGAACCAGTCCTGTCATTCACAACAGATCTGTTCAGTTCCCCTTCCTGAAGGTATGGATACAACTGTAGAGAAGCAGCACACAACGTGTTTGCAGAGCCATGGTGATTTCTGGATGTGCTGTTGGGATGTTACCCACTGCAACAGATATAATGGCATAAAAGACCCAAAATATTCCCATTTCTGTTCTTAACAGACTAGTCAGAGAAAACTTGGCCCTTACAGGTATCCAGTGACTACGCTCACACAGACAATGCTAGGCACAGGCAAGAATAGAGATTAGGGTCCTAAATAAAATCACAGAATCCTTAGGGATCGGAAGGGACCTGGAAAGATCACCCAGTCCAATCCCCCTGCCACAGCAGGATCACCTAGACCAAGTCACACAGGAACACAGCCAGGAGGGTCTGTTCCCTTCAATTCTGCTGCTAATTGCCTGGGAGAAGAGGCCAGCACTGACCTCTACAACATCCTTTCAGGTAGTTGTAGTGAGTGATGAGGACTCCCCTCAGCCTCCTCCTCCTCAAACTAAATAGTCCCAGCTCCTTCAGCCACCCCCCCATACGAACTACTCTGAGACCCTTCCCCAGCTTTACTGCCCTCACTCCAGCACCTCCACGTCTCTCCTGTACTGAGGTGCTGGCCAAGTTGTGGCCTTACTAGTGCTGAGTACAGGGGGACAGTGACCTGTGTCCTTCTGCTCTTCAGTTTCTAATACAAGCCAGGATGCCATTGGCCTCCTCAGCCACCCTGGCACACTTGTGTGCAAATAGAAAATATAAACCATTCCCCCACAGCGATTATGAAGTAACACTTCAAAAATGATGTTATAACAAGGGACAGAAAATCAACCACCTGCAAGTGAACAGGAAAAAAGCTGTTAGTTAGACGATTACTGGAAAGTCTACCCAGACCAATTTATTTCCTCTAAGTGCTTCTTTTAACTCCTCTCAAAAAAACCCCAAACAAACAAAAAACCAACTCCCAAGATCCCCATGAAAATCTATTTCCATGTTCTAAAATATAAGGTTAAAAGGCAGGAAATATTTGGAGTTTAAATTGGGCTGAGCAACTTCTAGCAGGGCTGGAGGACAGCCTGAAGAGCCTTCTTCCAGACTGTACTTCTCAAGATGGAAATTCTCTTCTAAGTCCTTTCACTGGTTAATAGATATGTAAAACCAACCTGGTAGCAGAAGTATGGAGTGTAGGCAAGAAGTAAGAGTCATGGAGAGAGCTGGAGCAGCTGGCTCCCCAGCAGCCAGGCTACGCTAATAACCTCCTCTCTCAAAATGGGTATGTTCTACTGCAGCACACGTTTTGATAGAAACCTACTCAAATAGTCTGTGCAATCACAGCTTCACTTCTAATGTCCCAGCATAGATCAAAAAGAAGGATTCAACTAAGCCAATGATGGAGAAAAACTAATTTCATGGTAAAATAATTCTAAAATATATTTAAGGTACATTGGCAAGGCTACTTTAAAGGGAATCTGCATTACAAAACACGTAAGGGAATTGAAGACTATATTCTGGTGTTCCCCAGCTGCTATAAAAACAGTTATTCTTTATCACTTTGACTTCAGTATTTTATGTAAACAATTTTCTGAGAATATTTCTTCCTTTCTTTGCTGTCTTGGTTTGGGTTTTAAGATAGAACACCAAGAGGTAGTGCTTCTCTATCATCCAGAATTCCTCTTTCCCTCTTAGAGGGCAGAGAAAAATGGGATGGATAGAGAAACTGAAAAGAAGATCTTGATTAAGAAAGCAACTGTGAATCCTAACACCTTCTTCTCAGAAGTTAGTTAAAACAAATGTGAGATTGTGGTTGGACTTCTCTATGTGACAGTACCTGCAGCCACCGCAGAAAGCTTGCCAAAGCAGCTGTTCCTAAACATTGCACATCTGCACAGCAAGAAATGGAGGGCTGTCCTGTGCTCCAACCTGCAGCAAAAAGGTTGCAGGAACAGCAGCTTAACGTTAGACAAGAATGGGATAGCTGGGCTTTCAAGCCTGTGCTTCTCCAAGAGCAAAATATCAGCCATCTGAACAACAGCTGGAATGCTGAAATGAGAACACTGGCTTTTCACTAGAAAACAGTACCTGAAAATATCAGGGATAGCAGACTACTGCTCTGAGACAGACTACTACTCTAGTAGTCCAGAGAAGAGCAACTGGAATGGTCAAGGGGCTGGAAGGTCAGCCCTATGAGGAGAGGCTGATGGAGCTGGGGCTGTTTAGCCTGGAGAAGAGGAGGCTCAGGGGTGACCCTATCGCTGTCTCTAACTACCTAAACGGTGGGTATGGTCAGGTGGGGCTCGGTCT
>VZRI01004703.1:3050-22801 GCA_013397515.1 Upupa epops
CAAGCACCCCCAAGTCCCTCTCCTCAGAGCTACTCTCCAGCCAGTCACTGTCCAGCCTGTATTTGTGCTTAGTATTGCCTTGCCCCAGATGCAGGACCTTACACTTGGTCTTGTTAAACCCCATGAGGTTAGTTTGTGCCCACCTATCCAGCCTGTCCAGGTCCCTCTGGATGGCATCCCTACCCTCCGGCATGTCTGCTGCACCACACAGCTTGGTGTCATCAGCAAACTTGCTGAGGGTGCGCTCAATGCCTCTGTCCATGTCACTGACAAAGCTGTTGAACAAGACTGGTCCCAGGACTGATCCCTGAGGGGCTCTGCTTGTCACTGGCCTCCACTTGGACAGGGACCCATTGACAGCCACTCTTTGGGTGCAGCCATCAAGCCAGTTCTTTATCCATCTTGTGGTCCACTCATCAAACCCATGTTCCACCAGCTTGGAGACCAGAATCTGGTGTGAGACAGTGCCAAAGGTCTCCATTCAATCATTTCTGCACCAAACTCATGCTTTCTCTTTGAGCTACAGCAGATCTTCTACAGAAGTATTAAAATACTGATTAGCCATTGTGGGACACAATCAAACCATAAGTATTGAGAATGCTGTATCATTTATAAATTGTTCCATAACATGTGCAGGAGTGATGGGGTTAGCAAATCAGATGCAGTATCAGTGAAACTCCAGAACATGAACCTCATAGTAAAACATCTGCTCTCTGTATGACAAACCACAATGCAGCACATTGTCAGTATTTACAAATGATAAATAATAATAATAGAACTGTTTCTATAGTGTTTCCAGAGGATAGCAGCTGATCATACTTACTGAATCCAGGGAAGGAATGCCAAAAGGAAAACAAATGAATCTAACCAGCTGTGGAGCTATTTTTGAAAAGCTGAGGAATTCATCTGGTCGCTTTCTATTGCCTTTAAAGGTGGTATAGCAATATCTCAAAGTTATCCATACAGCCTACATACAAAGCGAGATTTAGATTTGCTTTTTAAATGTTTGAGGGAACTCTGGGACTCGAGTAACTTAGAGAATACTTGTCCATATGAACATGAAGATAAACACAGCTCCATGTCTCCAGTCTGCAGTCCAAGGCCCCTGTGTCTGTCACTTCTTACACCAAAGGAAATACATTGTCAGATCTCCTGCCCAGAAGTCACAGCTCCAAGGCCCACTGATGTCTGTGCTGGTACGTTGCAATGAACGCAGCAGCATAGCTCCAAGGCTATTATGTGGCTCAACTCTTACATGGATCTGAACACAGCACCACAAGTCCAAGGCCTCTTTCTGCCAAAACTCTTACACTGCAGTTCAAAAGCAGTTGCTAGGCCCTCACTTCTGCCAGGGTGATCTAAATGAGGATGATTGAAACTTAGGATGGATGTGATTTTGAGTGTCTCGCTGAAACATGCTGTAAAACTACTCTGCAGAAAAGGAGAAATGCCATAAAAACTCTTTTGCTGTGCAAGTGAGACTTGGCAGGTCTTCCTCAGCTTCCCCAGCAGCCTTTTTTCCCCCTTTTCTCCTCTGGCAAAGAGCCTTAACAAGACCTCAAAGACGTTTATATGCTGACCAACGAAACTCTTTCTATAAACAAGCAAAGAAGGGTTTATATTAAATGTATGTTGTTTATCATTGCCATTGTTGCAGTATATTAAGATAACAGGCGAGACAGAACATTGACAGCTCCTAAAGACACAGAATAAACCTAACCCGGCATGTAGCTTGCTGCCTGGGGCTCCTTAAAGCTACTGCCTTGGTTTTCCTCCTGCCTGTGCTTGTTGATTTCTATCAAAATGAGTTAGAAAGCAACTCATCATGCCCATGTAATTCCATGCACATTTCCTCTCACCTCCAAACGGGAAGGTCAGTTTCTGGACAAACTTTGTTTCTACAGCTTTGAAAGAGTCTGTTGTGTATCATTTTGTTTTGAGTGGTGTAATTATCAGTAATTATTGGGAAATGAGCAGGAGTCAGAGGCAATTCCAAAGCCACCCAGAATAAACTGTGCATTGTTGCAAGGTTATAGCATGGCTATTTTACAGAATTTCCATTCTGAAATAGTTGGAAGTGACAGTTTCCTTTTCAGGAAAGGAAACTTCAGGGAGGGAGGAGAGTAAACAGCTGCTCTGCTGCCGTGTCTGTCCAGAGAAGATTTCAAAAGTCAGAACAAGTAAAAAACTTCTTATAAACCATGTATAAGGCAGTCAGTGAGATTTCCATTACAGAACACAGAATTACAAGGAAAATTACAAATAACTGTATTACTCAGTTTTAAAAGACAGAGATTGAAAAATTAGTTTCTTAGAATAACTGACTTAGTCTCACATTTAAATAGTTCTAATGTCCTTTTTCCCCAAGTAAATTCATAAATAAATGTCATTTTGCATGAGTTCAATCAGATATGAGATACTGAGGGCTGTAAAGCAGAGACCTCGATGGGTCACTGATTGGTAATGGATTACAGATTCTTGCAGATCCCTGTAGGCCATGGGTTCATTGACAGGCTGTGTTTAAGAGTTTCCCTTTTTCTTAAACTCTAAAACACTGCCTAATTACAAAACTAGTTGTTACATATTCTGAATGGAGACATTAATGGGCAATGGTTGTTGAGCCTCAAAGCAGATTTGCAGTTCTTAGAAGCTTTGGCAGAACTCAAGTCCTCTGCCATGAGGACCCATCTCAGGTCAACAGTAACCCTCTGAGGGCAGATGTTGAACGGCTGTGACTGCTGTATGAACAGAGTGAATCCTGGAAAGGGATGTCTCCGGAAGGCTGCATTGATCTCTTCCTTCAATACTACTTTTCCACTGTTTTCCCTGAGATCTGGAGGAATAATTTTAATCCATGATGGCAGATGCAAGCAAAGCAGGACAGATATTTTTATCCTGTATGAGAGTGTGACTGTGGAAAACACAGCGCACCGCCAGACTTGTACCTTCCATCTACCTGTACATGGGCAAAGAGATGACAGAGAACAGTAAGATGTAAAAATGCAAAACATAATATATGTATGTGTCTTGCATAAGGCTCTGCCAAAGCCACAACGTACTGTAAGTAGTTACAGAGCAGCAGAACATTGGGTTGTAGACCAGATGCCCAGGCTTTGATGAAGAGAGAAAGCAGAAGAGCAAAGTGAGGAATGAATGAAAACAAAGAAGTTGTTCTGCATTAATTTTCAACTGTGTCAACTGTACACAACTGCTTACTACTGCTTAAAGTAGGCTTTTACATATAGCAGTGCTCCTGGGGTTTGGTGTGCAAGGTAAAATTCAGAAAGGTTTAAGATCCCACTGACTCTGGAGCTGATTTTGCTGTACCTACACTGTTTGGTACACACAAAACTAGCTGCCTGACCTACACTAATCTCAGCTGCAGTCAAGTCTATTTCCTGGTCTAGACGCCTCTTTATCTGAATTAAATTTCCCTTAACAAGGCCATGCATTTAGATTCAAAGTGTATTTGATCATATTCATGGCTGCTTCAGTGTTCTGTGGTTAAGCAGAAGATACATAATCTAAAAAGAGTCCATTAAAAGTGCAGAAGGGGAACTAAGTTTGTGAATTTGGTGATTACGAAAATGAATGATCAACAGCATGGATTAGGGGCAGACAAAACATGTAGAGATGCTGCCCCAAATATGCAGGTCTGCTAATACTAAAAATTATATCTTTCACCCTTTCTACTCCCATCTTGAGACATTCTAGCTCAGGGAAAAGTCTCTGGTGCAAAATTGTTACTGGTTTTGTTATGAGAACAAAATTAATAAACATTTGTCCTTGGCATTACAAAGGCAAAAGTCTGTAGAAATTAGGCTCCTCTTCCATTTGCATGATAAAAAGAACATGTATAAATACTAGTTTTGCTTGTAATGTGTGCCAGCTTCCTTTTAACAGCAAAATTTTGTAATTGAAGCTTTAAAATATATTTATGACTTAAAGTACAGAAAATCTTCCTGGATGTGTTTTTCTACTTCATTGTAAAATACATTTTTAATTTCTCAGTTGCTTCTTCTATTCAAAATACAATAACAGCTGCTCAAAGCAGCCAAATCTTGCACTTAACATTGACAATTGACTGAACGTGAGCTAGCAGCGTGCCCAGGTGGCACAAAAGGCCAATGGCCTCCTGGCTTGTACCAGGAATAGTGTGGCCAGCAAGACCAGGACATAATGCTCCCCCTGTCCTCAGCACTGGTGAGGCTTCACCTCAAGTACTGGGGGCAGTTCTGGGCCCTTCATTTCAAGAAATTGAGATGTTGGAGTGGGTCCAGAGGGGACCAATGAGGCTGGTGGCTGGAGAGAAAAGGTCTGATGAGAAGAGAATGAGGGAGCTGGGACTGGTTAGTCTGGAGAAAAGGAGACTTGGGGAGGATATTATCGCTCTCTACAACTACCTGAAAGGAGGTTGTAGTCAGGTGGGGTTCATGTCCTCCTCCCAGACAACTGGTGTTAGGAAAGAGGGCATGGCCTGACTTAAATGATCTCAGAGGTCTTTTCCAGCCTCAATAATTCTGTGAGTCCATGATTTAGTGTGGCATTTTCTTCCATATGGTTTTCTGTCATGGTAAGCATCTGGCTGTGATGCATTTGTGTTTTACTGAGAAAATTCTGTAGAACAATATTTAGCTTCAGCCAAAGATACCATTGCACTTCAACAACACTGATTTATTTGGCAACTTTTTCCCAAATGTGATCATAAAGCAGGAGTTACCTGTAAAGAGTGTGTGTAAGTTAATTGCATCGATATACTGACAGCAGTTTCTCCTAATTGACTCTTCCGCTCAAGAGAATACAGCTATTTCTTTCAGTTGAAAATATGTCAAGATGCTACTTTGGAAAGAAACTCTTGACATTCAGCCTCACTGACATTAGTGTCAATGTTCTTGTCGGAAGTCCCCTTATAAAACTGAGCTGTGAGACCTTGAGTGACTTGTGAATAGGCTAGAATGAAATGTAGAACACAT
This sequence comes from Upupa epops, assembly GCA_013397515.1. Taxonomy (NCBI): domain Eukaryota; kingdom Metazoa; phylum Chordata; class Aves; order Bucerotiformes; family Upupidae; genus Upupa; species Upupa epops. Next base: position 8,024 of record VZRI01004703.1, read on the forward strand.
TTATAGTAGTGTAGTCATATGTACTTTTTAAGCATTATTCTGAATGCAGATATCTTTCCCTATACATAAGTAAGGGGGATGGAGGAACTGAGGACTGTGAGAAGAGTGCTCCTTTCCAGAATCAGTTACGCATTCTCTGTTCGATTTTAGGAGATCACATATGCTTTGTTTCCTCATCAAAAAATAAAAACAAGCAAACAAACAACAAAAGAGATAATCCAAAAGAAGATATATTTTCACAAGGCTATTGTGTTACTGTGAATTTATTAATTGTGGTCTCCAGTCTATTAAAATATATGGACAATTAATACACTTGAATTTGCAACTAGACAATCACGATTTTATTTTATTTATTTTTATGAGTACTCATCTTCTGGAAAGATATTAAAATGAGAACAGTTATGTGCTCATGAACCAAATTGTGGTAATTCTGATTGTGGTTGATTTAAGTGTGATATTTACTAAATTCCGCAGACTCTCATAAGCAATTAGAAACACAAATGGAGAAAAGTTTCGTAGTTACAGTAGCTTTCCCACAGCTGTTGTGTATTCCAGAGTAGCAGTATGTGAGAAAAGCCAGAAATACCTGGCTAGACAGACATGCAGATATTAGGCTTTTAAGTAGAAAACTTGCCATTCATGGGCCAGAACTATTTTCGCCTGTGTGAAGAGAAAAGTAGTGCTTACCCCTTTTGGCAGCAAGATCAGAGGAGTGGTGGTCTTGTGTCAAAAGATTTTCCCTCAGGGCATACTCCTAGGATTGTGATGTGGCAATAATTTCCTAATTGCTACTAACTGCTCCTTAAGGGCTGAATTGTAATGGAAGCCTTTGTTTTTTATTTAATGTAAAGCAGCCAAATCAGAACATTTGTTCCTGGTGGAGAGTTTAAGACCAGGACTCCAGGTTTAAAGACTTTTTTCCTGAAATCCTTAGAATCCTGGAATGCTTATGTGTTTAAAATGAAAGAAGGCTGCTAAAAGCATTTTCATCATCTTAATGTTCCTGTTACAGGCTACATTTCCAATAAAATCTTAGAAATTCATAACAATTATGATAAAATTATAGCTTGAAGCTAATTGTTCCATAATTATCTGTACCAGGGTTTTCTATGTTGTCCTCCAAAGCATCTTACTGGATGCTGCCCGAGGAGATGGCATTAAGGACTGTAGGTCTGTCCAACTATGCGATTCACAGAATTGCTAACAAGTTGGTTAGGAGTGGCAACAGGAGGTCTGCTCTAGTCTCCCTCTCTCTCTCCTGCAGCAGAGTATTCACTATGCTGGGTCCAAGGTTAGCCTCGGCCTCGGATTTGTCTAGCTGTGTCTTGGAAACCTCAAATGACAGAAAAGTTATTACGATAACCTGCCGCTTGCTGTTATACTCCCCAACTGAATAACATTCTCTATTGCACAGCCTGACTTTAAACTGCAGCGTATAAATCCTGTTTCTTGTTTTACCATCAGCTAGCACAAAGAAAAGTATGACTCCATCATATTTTCAGCTCCAAATTGTTGTGTTGGGTCAGATTGCCTCAGCATTCAGTTTTGCCACACTTAAGGGATCAAACTTTTTCAAGTTTTGCTCATAGACCTCAGTCATGTCTGCTGATATCTGATGGACCAGATAATTTCTGAACAATCTTTAATGAACTATGTGCCCCAAAAGTGCAGTATCCCTTATGGTGACAGCACATTGTTGAATATATTCACTTGTCCTAACCTCTGGGTCATTTTCAGCAGAACAAATATTCCCGGCCTGTACTGGTGCACATACTGATCCTGCCCCAGGTATGGAACTCTACTTATCTTTGTTGATTGTAATGATTGACTCCTGTGATCAGAAAAAGGTTTATTTCCATAGTTCCCTTCAGTCTTCTGTACAAACGTGTATTTGTAACCATGGGATTGTTTGCATATACTTTCTAGAGTCTTTCAATACTGATGCATTTGTTATGAAAGTTCTGGTTCAAAGAAAGTAAGTCATGTTAGACTTAAAAATATCTACCAGATCTATATTGTTCAAGTTTTCATAAAGAAAATGCAATCAATTAATTTATTAAAAGGCTCCCATCTTTCCAGGAAAAGATTAACTGATCATGCTTAGTTGGAAACTGAAATCTGACTAAATTTATAAGAGGCCAGTGGACAAGGAAGTGTAGGTTTCCTCTCTCTGGTGACCAGTGATAGGATGTGAGGAAATGGAATGAAGCTGCATTAGGGAAAGTCCATACTAGACATTAGGAAAAGACTCTTCACTAAGAAGGTGATCTGTCACTGGAAGAGGCTCCATAGAGACCGGCAGGGATGACTTTCCTGTCCCCAAAAGCAGGTGAGGACAGCCATCACAGGAGGCACATCAGGCCCATGCAAGCAAGTCCTGTGCATGTCCTGTCAGCAGATCAGTGGGCAGTGGACCCTGCCAGGAGGATGGGGCAGCACCTGCCTGGTGAAAGTGGCAGAAGGCCAAACAGCAATGGAAAGGAAAAGACTGTGAGGCTCAAAACACAAGAAGCACATTGCCTCTTAAATCTTTAATTTCCCTGGCACTGTGGAGTTGGTGAGATATGTCAGCTGACCTTTCTTGCAGTCAACAGAAATTCAGACACAGTGCAGCCTGGCCCACTGGCCATGGGGGTTGCCTGATTGTACTTGGAAAGGCACAGTGGGAGAGGCTGAGGTGTCCACATTAATTCTGCTGATTGCAAGATCCTCGTACAGCCCTTATTCTGTTTGATGAACCAAAATAGACCCTGTTCCAGGAGGAAAGAAGCATGCAGAAATCAATTCCAGAATGGTTTCAGTTGCTGACTCCAGACTCACTCATTAGAAAGGCAGGGATAAAATCATCTTTCAAAGGTAATAGACTTAGAATCTATTGCAGTTACAAGACAGTTAGAAATTTTGACTAAAACCTTTCATTTTGATGGACTGCGCAGGAACATTGGTAGAAACTCTTGTTCTTATGACCAACATAAGAATATTGTGCTCCTTCACTCTCTTCTCCTATGAAACTGGTCATTGTTATTGGCTAAAAGCAATTTATAACTGATCAAAACAATTAGAATTAATAACATGATTAATAATTATGTTGTTTTCTAGAACTTGTGTCATGTTATAAGGTAGCTACCATGACTGTCATGATCACTAAATGTGAATATTGATACTTCATTTTGTAATCTAATGAAATAATTACAAAATTAAATCAAATTACCATTTCTTTCACCATTGGGATATATGCCCAGATACTGTATAAAACAAAACAATACCTTTCAAATGTAGAGCTCTCTGCTGATAAAATCAGGACATTAAAATAACCACTTGCTATCTATTGCTGACTTCATCTTACAGTATTTCATACTCATATTAAATGAACAGTACAATCACCCAGGCTGAGTTACTCTTTCCATAAACTATGTATTTTAGCAGCTCTGTACTTTTATCTTTGTGTGGAAGCGACGTTTACAGCCTTATTTTGAAATGTTTTCTCATCAGGAAGTTTTGGTAGTATTGGGAGCTTTTACAGAGGAAAGCATAAAGGACTTGCAGTAGCTAGCAAGCATGACATCATTAAAAAGCAATGAATGTTAGGAATATTCCTGTTCTAATCCAGGCCACACATCCTGCTGCCCTGGAAGACAGCCAAGCCCAACATCCTTTTAGGGTTACAGGGCAGGCTGTGGCCTTTCACAGTTTGCTTTAGTAATCTCTGCATGTGGAATATTCACTGGCAGGCATTACAATAAAATCTAAAATTACTCCATCAGAGAGCTGGGGTTCCACCCTTCCTGCATTCTTCCCTGACAGTGAAATTGCCCAAAAAGAGCTCTACTGCATTTCATAGATTTCTATGAAGGACTATGTATGCAGAGATGATGGGAGGGTTTGCAGATAGGTTCAACAGCACGTTCTACTTAAGAAAAAAACATTAATCAGTCTGATTAAAAAGATATTGAGCTTTTATTCTTATGAATTCCATTGCATTAACCCATTTAGGGTCAACTCTGTAAACTTTTGTCTGTGTTTTCAGTGAATATTGTAGCTGACCAGAGGAGAGATGTTCAGAGCTTTCCCTTCCTTTACACAGCTTGGCTGTCACATTGACTGCATAGGGTAGGTTCTCTGGCCCCAGGTGTTCTGCCATGCTAAATCCCTTTACACCATCCCTTTGGGGAAAAGGAAACTGCTTTGCTGCAGCAAAATGAAGAGCTAAAGTCTCCCAGAGCAGGAGTGTTACTTAGTTGACAAAAAATGAGGAGCATAACTGATTTCACAATGCTGCATTTATATTCCCAGTTAATGTTCTCAGCAGCATTTTTAGGAGACAATCACATGTCCAGTACCTAATTTAGATGATTAAGTAAGAACATAGTGGGGACACAGTCCACTTCATATGAGAATTTTAGATGTTTAAAGACTAATTTAGGTACAATTATTTTTTGACCAGCTACTGGAGGAAAACATGTATCCACAGCCCTCACAATGAGTCTGTCTAAATATAGAAAGCAATTAATATTTGGCTTTCTCTATTAACTATATTTATTTTCAAGTATACACTAAGTCTAAAATTCATGTGTACTATAGATTCTCTGGCTAGGTGACTTGATAGTATCCCTTTCTTCCTAGGCTTCCTAAAATGCTAGTGAAGTGAAATAGCTTCTTCATAAGGCAGCCAAATTTGGCTTGTGTTTTGAATCTTTCAATATTTGTCACGGTCCGAAAATTATGGGAATTCAAGACAGTGAGGCTGAGCACTCCAGTACTTCTGGAGTACTGTAGAAGACACATGTTTTTGAGAGAGCCTGAATTAAGAATTTTCTAACTTTCATACCATATGGCTGCACTAACCAAAGCAACATTTACTACTTTGATTTACAAGGCATCATTAGTTTATCACAGCTCCTGCTTGGCTTGCCATTAATGTCATCAACTAAACCTGTTGATCAGATCCAATATGAGATTAACGCATTAATTTAGTTAATGTTCCAATGGACAGAAAAGAAAACAACCACAGATGGTTCAGCAACCACCTATAAAGTCACAGGCAAAAAGAAAATAAGGCTGTCTCTATTTGGGGAAAAAACAAGACACATTTCATTGATGTAACATAAAAACCCAACAGGAAAAGCAACAGAAATTAATCACTGTGCTTACATAACTGGTCCTGTCTGCTACCTCTACACCTCAGGGGAAAAAAACCTCCAGCAATTAATTTCCTTGTGGAATTGTGATGTCTATCCATTCAGCATGTTCCAAAGGACAAGATGGCTGCTATGTTCAGCTCCAGTGACATGTGCTTCTTCCCAGAACAAAGGCCCAGACAAAACTGGTTCCCAACAAGAAACAGAAAGCAGGAAGCTACAAACTAGTCACATCAGTTCTTCTTCCTTCCACTTAAAAAAAAAAAAAAAAAAAAAAAGAGGCTTGTTTGCAGAGTTACTGATTGGCCAGATTTAAAGCTAAGGGAGAACTTCACATTCGAAGCTCCTTATCAACAGTTACCATAGCAACTCCCAATCCCATAGTCTAAGACCCACCAAATTCAGACTACAGCACAAGATTATACAGCAGCTGAAGAGGTGAAATGATCTGGTTATATATATCTGGTGTTCCTCTCTTAATAGATTGGCCTATGACCTCTTTTACACCATAGTTTCACAAAATATTAGGTCACCACAGCTGCAAAGTGGTCTTTGATTCCAAAACTAGAATCTCCTGAAGCTACACCTATAGGCACATAAATAAGATGTCTAAAATAAGGCAGCTGAACAAAATCCCTTAGTTACTATACTTTCATTTGGTTCTATAGAATAACTAGTAATTTCACATAGACCAAAATATTTTACAGAATGTTAGACAGAAAAGCACCGTTTCATGCTCAGAATTCTTCAGTAAGTATTCAGTTACAAACCTGATATGAAAAAGTATATTTGGAAAAACTGTGCAGCTTTTTTACATCTGAATCAATTCCCATAAACTAAATGATTGTCTGGAAGAAAAGAAGTTATTCACAGACAGGCATACTGGGAAAGGCAGCAGGAACTGAAATGCCCCTAGGTGTTTTATAATAAATAGCAGTGCTTACCAGTCATGACAGTCCCTAGGAGACAAGGTGAGGGAAATGCAGACATTCTGAAATGTATTGTAACACTGGTAATTGCATCAATTCTTTGTCTTACTGGATTGTAACTATTATTTTGTATAACAGGAAAGGAAGTAGACTACAAAAGCAGCCTTGGATTTTTGTCTGTGGCTACCATTTTAGTGCAAGATCTATCCCTTCGCTTGGCTGCAGAATATATATGATAAAAAAACCCTATAGCAAAAGCTTTTGAGAGTCTGCACTTTTTTTTACATCACGATCTAATGATCTCTGATATTCACTGCCAGAAACAATAAAAAGCAGTAGAGTTGTCTAAAGATTAACTATGACAAACTGCTCTCTCCTTCAGCTCCTTATATCCAACAGGATCTGGAAGATTCATATATTATCATAGACTATAATAATAAAGTCATAGTATAGAATCATAGAAGCATTAAGGCTGGAAGAGACCTCCAAGATCACCAAGTCAACCTTCGACCCAAGGTCATCATGCCCACTAACCCATGTTTTCAATTGTCAAAGCTAGATGGTTTTTGAACACCTCCAGGGACAGTGACTCCACCACCTCCCTGGACAGTCTGTTCCAATACCTGTCCACTCTTTCAGTGAATAACTTTTTCCTAATGTCCAATCTAAACCTCCCCTTGTGTAACTTGAAGCTGTTTCCTCTTGTACTATCACTAGTGACTTGCGAGAAGAGACTAACCCCCACCTACCTACAACCTCTTTTAGGTAATTGTAAAGAACAACTAGGTCTCTTCTCAGACTCCTTTTTTTCCAGACTAAAAAATCTCAGTTGTCTCAGCCTCTCCTTATAAGATCTGTCCTCCAGGGCCTTCACTAGTTTTGTTGCTCTTCTTTGGACACACTCCAGCAGTTCAATGTCTTTCTTTTATTAAGGTACCCAAAAGTGAACGCAACATTCCAAGTTGAGTACAGGGGAATGATCACTTCTCTAGACTTGCTGGCCACACTATTTCTCATGAAGGTTATGATGCTGTTTACTTCTTGTTCATCTGGGCACACTGCTGGCTCAAGTTCAACTGTCTGTCAATCAGCACCTCCAGTCATTTTCCACCAAGCAGTTCTCCAGTTGCTCTTCCACAAGCTTACAGGATTCCAAGGGGTTGTGAATGAAGTGCAGGACGAGCACTTGGTTTTGTTAAGACTCATACAATTAACCTATGCCCAACAATCCACCCTTTCCAGGCCCCTCTGCAGAGCTTTCCTACCCCAAGCAGATTTACACACCCACCCTATTTGGTGTCATCTGCAAACTTGCTGAGGTTGCACTCAATGACCTCACCCAGATCATTGCTAATGATGACAAACATCTTCCTTGACAAGGAATTTCTTACTGCAGGAGCTGTCCCCTGTCCCCTGATAACAGCCTTGCAATGCTCATTAAAGCCACATGAGCTTGAGAAGGTGCAAAGAATCCAAACAGCAGTACATGTAGGAGCAACTGTGAGGCTAGACCAATCATCTATCACCACTGCTATCTGTACTCTTGAGGGCAAAATAAGGGCTTCATAGTGATAAGATAAAAACCATGGCTATTTGATTTGGCTTTGTGCATCCACGTGAGTCCAGACTGCATACTCATACCTTCATATCTAATTCCAACACTGGGATGTAGATGAAGGTTCACCCAGGGGGTTGCCAAGGCAGAGTCAGTCAGCATCACACATTAGGACTGTTACTAATAAAAGGAGGTGTCCCCTGTTAAGCTGACATTGGCCTCTACTACAGGAAATTCGTGGCAATCTCCTGTCACTCCAGAGATCCAGGTTAGTCTCTTCTATGTCCTGATCACATCAGCATACACTGTGCACCACTATCTACCAATGCCATATAATTCTGTGGATCCAGTGTGTCAGGTCATCAAATCCATACAGTCTGGAGGCAGGGACCTTCTATTCCTGATCCTCATCAGAATATCCAGTCTGACCTTTGTAGTGTAAGATTAGAAATACCTTCATCAGGGTCAGAGGATGTTCTTTTTCTGGGAGATCTCCAATTGCCTCACTGAGTCTCCACAGAAATTACATTGACTGCCTTCTTGGGTGAGTGTTTCTTAACTGCTGTTTTCCTTCAACACACACACAAACAAGCTTCCAACTTAAAGGTCGGTTGACCATCCCACATCTTCGTGCCCTCCCTGTGGTCATGCAAAAAAAAAAAAAAATCAAAGTCCTTCAAGGCTGAATTACATGCTAAAGAGAGGATATGCTGCCCTTAACTCACCCAGGAAGAATGTTGCTCAGCTAGCTCAAGACAATTCTTGATGGCCAAAGGAGGTGGTCCTCCAAAACTGACGTAAACAATCTTGACCATGATTGGAACTGGAGGTTTGAGCATTAGAGGGGTCCTTCCTGTAGCCAGGTAGAAAAAAGGGATAATTAAGTATAGAGGAACATATGGGTTCAATGGCCTGGTGTATCTGAAGCTAAGAAATACAGAGCCTTAGTGGAAACTGGTGTGTAACGCACCCTAGTGCCTTCAGATTCTAGAGTGCTGAAACCTGTAACTATCCTTGGAATTACAGGGGGTTCCCAAAGACTAACTAAAATTGGAGATTGAAATGAGCCTAACTGGGAGTGATTGGAAGAAATTCCCCATAGTGACTGGTCTAGATGCTCCATGCATCCTGGGCATTGACTTTTTTGCAATGGGGGACACTTTAGAGGCCTGAAAGGGTACAAATGGACATCTAATGTGGCAGCTGTAGAAACTGAAAGCTGTGAACAGTTATCTATGTTACCTGGCCTCTCAGATGACCCCTCTGTAGAAGGCCTAATGAAAGTGTATGAAGAAGGAGTACCAATTGCTTCTCAGGTGGTACATCATCAACAATACCACACCCACAGAGACTCCCTGATTCCCCTACAGCAACTGATTCATCAATTAGAAAGCCAAGAAGTTATCAGCAGAACTCACTCACTGTACAACAACTCAATATGACCAGTATAAAAGCCAGAGGAAGAATGGAGACTAACTGGACTACCATGCTTTAAATGAAGTCACACCGTTGCTAGTGCTACTGTACCAGACATGTTGGAGCTCCAGTGTATGTTGGAGTCCTGAGTGGCTAAATGGTATGCCACAGTAGACATTGCTAATGCATTTTTCTCCATTCCTATTGCAGCAGAGTGGAGGGCACAGGTCACTTTCACATGGTCACTTTTACATCCAATACACCTGTAATCTATTGCCCCAGGGGTGGAAACAAACCCCAACTATCTGTCACGGGCTGATTCAGATGCACTAGAGAAGGGTAGGACTCCAGAACATCTACAGTATATTTATGACATTATTGTATGGGTTTACTCATGCAAGGAGGTCTTTGAAAAAGGCAAGAAAGTAATTGACATTTTACTGGAAGCTGGTCTTGCATTCAGGGGAAGCAAAGTGAAGGAGCCTGCCAGAGAGATCCGGTTTTTGGGAGTTCATTGGCATGATGGGTGGCACCACATCCCCATAGATGTAATTGGTAACATCCATGGTGCAAACTACTAGCAAGAAACAGACACAGGATTTTTAAGGATAGTGGGCTTTTGGGGAATGCACATTCCAGAGTACAGCCAGATTGTGAAACTCCTCTACAAAGTGACTCAGAAAAAGAAGGGTTTCAAGTGGGACCCTGAGCAGCTAACAGCTTTTGAACAGATCAGACAAGAGATACCTCAAGCCATGACCCTGGGTCCTGTCTGAACTGGACCAGAAATCAAAAATGTACTCTACACAGCAGCTGGGGACAATGGTCCCACCTGGAGCCTCTGGCAGTAGGCACCAGGAGGAACACCTGGTCATTTCCTCAGATTTTGAAGTTGCAGATATCAATACAAGGACACTTAACACCCCCACAGAGAAGGAAATACTAGCTGCCTGTGAGAGAGTCCAAGATGCACTGGAGATGATTGGCACTGAGGCATAGCTCCTCCTAATGCTCTGGATTGTTAGAGGAGAGGCTGCATCTATGCATCATGCCACTGACACCACCTGGAGCAAGTGGATTGTCCTGTTAACTCAGAGTGCTCAAATTGTGAGCCTTCACCTCCCTTGGGGAAAGGCAGTATAGGTTTCTCCTGCTATGGGTGAATGTAGAAGTGTTCATGTGGTTGTCCTCACTCAGGATCCTGGACACACTTGGTAGGTGATGGAAAAGGATGGTGAAACACATTGTATACTACAAAAAAAATTAGCAGAAAGGCTTTAATTCTGACATAATTGTGAAAAGTTAAGAGTTCCTTTACTGGGCAATGAACTTTATATCATCTGTTGTAAGACACTGAGAGACTTTTCCAAATATGATGGAAGAATGTGTTAAGGAAAATGGTACAGAAGTAAAGGATGGAATGTGTTAGATTGACATTATTTGTATTTGTATCTCCCTCTCATTTCCCCTCTTGTTTCTGTGTGAGTGGTTTGTCAGTCACGAAGATGGGCGAGTGGAGAGGTTGCTAGGGGGGAAGATATTTAAGGGACCACTGACTTTGTATGTGAGATGTGACAGCAAGGGGGACTCTGGGAAGGAGAAGAGAGGAGAGGAAGAGACAGATGGCATTTTTCTGACATGGCAGTCTGGATCATCTCCTCTACATTTTGTCTTCCTCTAAGCCCCACTTCAGGACTGCAACCTTCCTTCTGGCACCAGCTGTTCCAAGGCTGTGCTCCTTTGTGCCTACTTCACCAGTCCCTCCCTCAACATCCAGCATTTATTGTCCTTAAAAGATTGGCATTTTGTTCTAGCTACCTGATCTCTCTTATTCTAAGATTCTCCCATTAAAAAGGGGTCTACCCTGTCAGGGTGCTGCCTTTGACCCTAGAACTATGACATCTCCTATGATAGCTTTGGTAGATTCCATGCAGCATCACACACCAAAATACTTCTGTGTCTTACAGTTGTCTTAAATGTCTTTAGAAAAACTGATGAAAGGTCTTGGTCAGTGATGCATGTGACACAGATACAAGAACTGAAAGAACCCATATGTTCTTAGAATCATAGAACAGGTTTGGCTGGAAGAGACCTTTAAGATCATCGAGTCAAAGACTAAGCTTTCTAGTTCTGTTGTGTCCTTCAATGCAACATCTACTCTTCTCATAAACATCTCCAGGGATGGTGACTCAACCACCTCCCTAGGCAGGCTGAGCATTCATTTTCATTTTGATTAAGAGAATTATGATGGCAGCTTGCAGTAATTCTCTGAGTAAGAGAATGCACCCATATTTTTAATAGCTTTTCTGCACTGGAAGATTCGCTGTATAATTGCCTTCTTTTTTGAATTCTCCAGATGTCCATTGTTGACCATTGTCAAATTATTACTTTTAACAGGCTATTACATCACAGGGATTTTTTTTGTATGACACCACATAACTGTTTCTTAAGTTTTCTTGAAAAATCTCTGCAAATTCTGATGCTTGTCTGGGAATTCTATGATTCTATGATTCTATGATTAAGTATTACTGGGAAATGTGGACAGTCACATTTCTCAGTCTAATGCTACTATCAATATAATCAGTATGAGCCCTCCTTCACCTCACTGGGGACAGGGAACATAAGACAAACTTTCATGCAGTAACTTCTTTTTCATTCATGCAAGCAAATAAAGCAATATCAAGGCACACATGCATGTTAGCACACCATCAATTCTCTGATTTTATACATTTAGCTGAGCTGTGTAGATCTTGTCACAAGTGCCTAGGAGATACCTGCGGAATATTAGAGGTTTCATGTGGCTACAAGATAGTGGAGGCAAGGGACTGTTTCATAGAGACAATATAGACAAGGTGATCCTGTTCTGCTGGGAAGAACATTTAGCTGCCTGTATGCAAGTTGTCCCATTCTGCTTATTCTTTGAGTCAGAAAGCCTAGTAGTTAATATATCTATCCTCAGAGCATGGATTTCACAGAATCACAGAATTACTGAGGCTGGAAAAAGACCTCTGGGATCATCAAGCCCAGCCTATGACCTAACATCACCACAACCAACTAGACCAGTCTTTTCAAAAACACTTCCAAGAATGGGGACTCTATCACCTCCCTGGGCAGCCCATTCCAATGCCTAACCACCCTTGCCTTGAGGAAGAGCTTCCTAACATCCAACCTAAACCACCCCTGGCACAGCTTCAGGCCCTGCCATCTTATCCTATCACTAGTTGCTTGGGAGAACAGCCCAACCCCCTGTTGACAACTTCCCTTCAGGTAGTTACAGAGAGGGATAAAGTCCCCTGTAAGTGTCCTCTTCTCCAAGTTAAACAATCTCAGCTCCCTCAGCCTCTCTTCATAAGACTTTCCCTCCAGTCCCTTCACCAGCCTCATTGCTCTTCTGCACCCACTCCAGGACCTCAATATTTTTCTTGAAGTGAAGGGCCCAGAGCTGCACATAGTACTCAAGTGAGGCCTCCTCAGCACCCAGCAGAGGGGAAGAGTTACATCCCTAGTCCTGCTGGCAACACAACACTATTTCTGATACATGCCAGGGTGCCATTGGCCTTTCATGCCACCTGGGCACACTGCTGGCTCATATTGCTGGTTGTCAACCAGTACTGCCAGGTCCCTCTCCACCAAGCTGCTCTCCAGTCACTCATCCCCCAGTCTGTAGCTCTGCTGAGGGTTATTGTGGCCAAAATGTAGGACCCTATACCTGGTCTTGTTAAACCTCATCCCATTGTCCTATGCCCATTGACCCAGCCAGTCCATGATTTTAATAATGTGCATACATAAATGTGCATGTATACACTGAAGACAGAGAATAAATATATTGAGTAGATCTCTGCAAGCAATCATCATCTATCGTGTGTAATGAGGTAGGGATCCCATGGAGCAATAGTACAAATGTACAATTCAAGACTGTATCACGATCACCAAGGGATATAAAGTAAAGGGATTGAGATGTCCTAGAAAAATACTTCTATACTTTGATATAGTTTATCTTCCATCTGAATAATAAGACTCAAAAGAACTTTGTGTGTTTTTCATATGTGTGATTCATTCAGTTAATACATGCATATGGATGCTGTTATGCTTACAGGATACATCTAGCCTATTAAATTGTTTTGACCAATAGGAAAAAGTGGGGATGGTCAAATACTCGTTGCTGTCTGTGAATTGACTTCTTTCAGAGTGCCATGGAAAATCTGTACTCAGTGTTTAAATTCTGTGGTTGTTGCAGTAGTTTATGAAATTGTCACCAGATAAAGTTTTGGGCTGCCGTCAAAATGGTAAATGAAACCTTAAGCATGCCATCTGACTGACTCTCAGTACGACATGTTGAACATTGAAATTAGCTCGTGATTACTATATCACTGTCTGAATTCTAAATGCATAAATGTTTCCACACCAATTCTGTGCAATTTTTGCTGTGTTTTGTGAATTGCTGCAATTTGAGGTTACTAGGGAGTACAGCAGAGTATTTAAATTAATAGCAATAATACGTATTTCTGAGCACTTGTTTTCATTTTGATTAAGAGAATTATGATTGCAGTTTGCAGTAATTTCTGTGCTGGAGTGTTTATGTGCATGTGGCCATTCATGTGGAGAATATAAAAATATTGAGGCCTTATTAAATGTAGATTTATTTTTTTTTTTAGTATTTAGTATATTTAGTTAAATCCTGTTTTATTGCCTAGGTAACAGATTAGAATATCTCTCATTGCATAGTAAGATACTTACAAATGGAATGTTAATAGCACCTATTAACTTTAACTCCAAGATCTGTGTCTTGGAAGTGCAGAAAATTAGTTTCATGTTAAAAGGCTTTCCTTGGCATAAAATTAAGACGTGTAAATGCACTTGTGTGCACCTGAGTGGACCACACTTCTTTAAGGATATAGCTGAATCACTGTAAGGGAGGTGAGCACTGAGTGCTGTTACTAGTTGCCATTCTGTATTTTAAGACAGAGAGATTAACAGAATTTACAGATTCTGTGAAAAAAAAGAATGTCTGCTGCAGTCATGGTAACACACATTTCAAAATGTGCAAATGTTAGCACACAATATTTCAACTGCAAAAATTAGTATCATGTCATAGAATCACAGAATCATTAGGGATAGGTTTCAGTTAGGTCTTTTTCATTTGGGTATTGTCTGCCTGTGAGAAAGTCTACAACATCTTTGTAATTCTGGAAAAGTAAAATTATATCCCAGATCCCATAGCCATGATTACTAACAATATTAGCCCTTCAGAGAAGATATTATAGTGTTTCTTTGTTTCTGTTTGTTCTGATTTATTAAGCACAGATGCAGACTGGAGAGTAGCCCTGAGGAGAGGGACTTGGGGGTGCTTGAGGACAAAAAGCTCAACATGAGGCAGCAGTGTGCACTTGTGGCCCAGAAGGCAAACTGGATCCTGGGCTGCACCAGGAGAAGTGTGGCCAGCAGGTCGAGGGAGGTGATTCTTCCCCTCTACTGCACTCTGATGACACCTCACCTGCATCCACTTGTAAGAGCAGGAGCTCTTACTACAAGAAGGATGTAAACACGCTGGAGGAGTCCAGAGGAGAGCCATGAGGAAGATCAGAGGGCTGGAGCACCTCTCCTATGAGGCCAGACTGAGAGAGTTGGGGCTGTTCAGTCTGGAGAAGAGGAGGCTCTGAGGTGACCTTATTGTGGCCTTCCAGTATATGAAGGGGGCCTAAAACAAGCTGGGGAGGGGCTTTTTAGGATCTCAGGTAGC
>VZRI01004703.1:22912-97607 GCA_013397515.1 Upupa epops
ATGATTCTATGATTTATCCATGCAGGATCAGTAAATCCATACACTCTACCCGCTGGCATTGCTGAGCTCAGGGCACTTGAATTAACAATGTTTTGTATTAGTATCTTAGTAGCTGATTGCAGTGATTCTGCTTTGTAGTTTTAGTGCTTCACTGGTTAGTTACACTGAATGCCAGGCTTGCTTGTGCTTCTTTTGTGTATATAATGACACTTTAGAATAATCCAGCTGGCATGGTAAAAGGGACGTAGATTGATGGAAGCAAGTATTGTGGGGTCATACTTCTTTGTCTTCAAACAGATTTCCCACTGATGGGCTGGGAAATATAACATGATGGTCACAAAAAGGAGACTCTGGTACACATCATTATTTACTTGGGCAAAACCAGAGAAGACTGTTTTTATCTTTCAGTCAGTAAGGTGGGAAAACTAGATTTGAGATCCTTGTACCAAAGCCTGTCATAAGAGACCACATAGAAGAACCTGACATGACAATGCTACATAAGAAAGCACAGCACAGAGTTGGAAGTGACTGTGACTGACTCTGGACTGGTGGTGGAACAGTGAATGCAGTGCCAGACGAGGATATAAACCCTTTAGAGAGAAAAAGCCTACTTGTGGCATTACCCTGGGCAGCCTGAATGGCCATACCCTGTCCTCCTAAGCCTGTGCTGGGGCTCGAGAATGACAGGTACCAGTTTAGAGACCCTAGTGAATTGTAGATACTGACCTAAATTTCCTCAGCTGGCAACAAGCACTCTGTCTTTCCAAAATCTCCATTCAAATTAGGCAGAATCATGATTCAGATAAAGTCGTGTTCTTCAGCATCCTACTAGATAGAGAGCATAAAGTAGGTTGATTCAGGCAAAATGAGCTTGCAGATTCAGTTTTTCCCAAATCCAGGCTGCTTTTAAGGACGACTGTGGAGGGTACTTTCAGCACTGGTTTGAGAACCCTGGCTGGCAGATGCTCAGGTGGCAAGTTGATGTATAAATGTAGGACCTCAATGGCTATGGACCATGTATTTTTTGGTTTTGTAACCAGTTCCCAAATCAGCTCATGAAGACGGTTATAGTTTTTGGGATGCACAAAACACTGAGCTCCTGTTGGGAATTGGTTTGAAAATCCTCTAATGCCAAAATGCAGAAGAATTTTATCATTTGAGCTGATTGATACAAAATTCCACAATTCACTATTCATTACATACAGTACCTAGTAAGATGAATTACTTACATTTCAGGCACATGATCTGGTCTAGACAGTGTTAAGTAGAAACACTGAAGATCAGAAATTGAGCGGTGTCAGGGCCATACAGCCCCAAACATATGTGATATGAGGCTCGTTATGAGCTTGTGTGCTGGGAGTGTTAGCACATCTGCTGTATCAGCCTTGTGTAATTCTCTGAACTGCCCAAGCAGTCTGCACCTCTAACTCCTTCCTTGCTCACCATAAATTTCTGTCTTTGTTGCCTCCAACCTCAATGTTCTGCAGCATCCTACTTCTAGGAAAATGTATGGCTTTGGAGGTGTATTAGCATCTTAATATAATGAGACAATGGCTTAGGTTGTAAGGGACATCAGAGATCATCTAGTTACAATCCAACGGCTGTAGGCAAAGACATCTCTCATGAGACCAGGTTACCCAGGGTCCTATCCAACCTGGCCTTGAACGTTTCAGGGGAGGGTGTAGTTCTCCGGACAGTCTGTTGCAGTGCCTCGCTAACCTCATAGTGAGGAATCTCTTCCTTATATCCAATCTAAATCTACCCTCTTTTAGCTTGAAACCATTCCCCCTTGTCCTACTAGATATTCTTGTAAAAAGTCCCTCTCCATCTTTCACGTAGGTCCCCTTCAGGTAGTGGAAGACTGCTGTGAAGTTCCCCTGAAGCCTACTTTTCTCCAGGCTGAACAACCCAAATCCCTTCAGCCCTCTGATCATTCTTGTAGCCATCCTTGCTTCAACAACTCCATGTCCTTCTTGCATTGGGGACTCCAGAATTTGACATGGTACTCCAGGTGAGGTCTCACAAGCACAGAAGGGGAGAATCACCTCTCTTGACCTGCTGGTGATGCTTTTTGACACAGCCCAGATAAGTTAGCCTTCTGGGTTGTACTCACCCCTTGCCTAAGGTGACACCCTTAATCACTACATTTACGTCACTGCATTTAGGGTTTTCATTATGTCAGCATCCAGATATGGTAGTTCCCAATACTTTGTGAAAATCTGTGTTCCTGTGCAGGTATTGTGTCTCAAGCATTGCTTTTATAGATAATAATTTGCATTTTTATCAATATTGAATGACATTCTGTTATTTTACAGTTATAGAGGTTTCTGGAATCCATGTGTGGATTAATTGTGGGAGTGGAAACAAAGAACTATCTTTTGTTTGCTGGGAGCATCTTCTAAGTGTCCATCTCTAGTCATTCTGCTGCTGAGTGAATCTTACAAACATACTGCTGACTATTTCATTTTTTTGAACGATGGGTGAACAATACCTACCTAGGAATCGTGAAACTGTGGCTCCTATGATGCCATACTTTCAAAGACACCTTTGTCATATGCCTTTCTAGTCACTGTTCCTGCCTCTAAGAAGGAAAGTTTCTGAAATTACATCAACATGTAGATAAATGTATGGACAGGAGGTTGGCACGTCTGTGGAAAACTAGTGAAGTTTTTCCAAGGACTTACCAGAATTTTACCCTTCCTTCTATCATATAAACCTGAAATGTTGTAGTCTATAGAGAAAGTTCTTTTACTTTGAAATGAGGATCAAGCTGAAGAATAAACACATTGCAAATATTTTGGGAGTTGTTTATTTTCGTGTCTGATGAGGTCAGGAAGAAAATGAATTTTAAATGCAATATAATTATGCTAATTGGATCTGTACATAGTAAAAAAATTGCACTGACTTTCTTCTAGTTCTTTTGATCCCATGGGAGAAAAGCCTTACTATGAAAGAAAACAGAAAAACTGGTAGCATAATAGGATATTCAAATAAATGCTTCCAAATGATTTGCAGGTGTAAGCCAGTCTACAGTCTGCACGGAAGACTGTGCTGTGACCTTCACGTTCATGAGTTTTTTCCAGAGCAGTTAACATTTTGTAATTGGATCAGCTGCTAATGCTCTAGAATTTCATCTTTCATTAATTATGAAAGTGTTGTATGTTCCTATTTTGTATCAATTATATTGTTAATAAATTTCATTTACTTTATTACAGAAGACAGTATTTTTCTGCAAAACATTTTGTAGATGGGAATACATGCAAAGCATGAACTTACCTTATCCTTCTGTTTAAATGGAATATCAGCATTAACAAAGGGGTGATTGGATTAAGGTTGTGTCTTTCTTTTTGAAATACTTGCTTTAACTGCAGAATAGTGCAGAGTAGTATCAGGCACCTTAACTGATTAATCTCTTCTCACCCATTTACACATTTTGGTGCTGAAAGGAGTTCTTAGTAAATGAGGGGAATGATGTAACAAGGATACAGGAAGCTGTTAGACGCTTATCCATGATATGAGTGTTTTGATCATATCTAGAGGTCCCAGATGATCTGAAAGAAGCAAAAATACTTTTTGTATGTGGATAGAAGATAGGAATAGTAATAACTTTAGGTTTGACACAGAATGGAAGAACAGAGAGATTGAAAATTGGATTCAGGAGGATAATTTTAGATACTTACTTCTAAATTTAAGCCACACTGACATGACCTGATAAATTTCTTTCATTTCCAGTGCGTAGCAAACAGATATCTTTAGAGCAGTGGGATCTTAGGTGTAAGTTTTACATGGTAGAGAACCTTGAAACAGACTACTATAGATATGTAATAAATACCTTCTCCATTAGGTACCTAATAGGTAAGGAATTTCATTAAAGAAATAATCTTTTTTTGTATTTAGAACTCTTAAATATTATTGTGTTACACCTCAAATAACATTATTCTGCTTTTTTTTAAATTAAAATTATCTGTGTGCAGGAAGATCTATAAATAATTGATTTTAATAGAGATACCTACTTTAAGACTTTATCTTCTCTGATCTATGAAGAGATCCTATCAGTCTCCACTGTAGGAATGTAATACAAAGATGGAAAATCACCTGGGCAATTGTAATACAGTAGCACATGGTTAGACATTATGAAAAACATTTGGTGGGTGCTATACTGAAATACGTGCAAGAACTGGTTTAGTTCTGTTCTGTCTGTTCTGTCTGTCTAATTTTGTTTCTCTAAGCCCATGGTGTGCACATTATGAGGTAGATAACCATTTAAGAAAGCAATGTATTTAAATTTTCACTATCCATTGCAAAGAAAACAGAAAGACACACAGCTCTTCTGTCTATAGTGTTTTTAATTCTTCCTTTCTAGACAATCACAGTATCAGTATTATCAAGCTATGGAGTCTGTTTTAAAAATCATAATTGCAAGTTATCTATACAATTTTTTAGAAGAACAGTATTACTGTTCCCTTTTATTCCAAACAAGGGAGCTAGGATTAACCTGCAGCTTCAATGAATATTTAATTGCCAGATGCAGAATCAGACTTAGTAGATAACACTTGTAAAATCTATCATAATCTCAGAAACTGTTCCATGAGTACCATAGTGTAGTATTTGAATGTTCCCATTCACACACCACAGATGAGTCTATCCAGCTGTTCACTTCTTGCCTTTCCAGTATACGTTACATCACTGTCCAGCTTTGTCTTGATATTTAAATTTCCAATAGTCCTTATTTTCATATTCTTGTTTTGGTTTTTTTCTTAGTATTGCATTAGATGTTGAGGCATCAAGCAAGATAAGAGACTCGGTATATGTTAGATAGTGAAAATTCAGCCAGTTTACCTGTGATTTTGGTAGGTAACAGATTTCATCAAGCATACCATCAGACCATTCACAGTATATCATCCTTGGACATACAACACGACCTGCATTGCTGCATTCTCCTCAGTAAAAGGTGTTACAGTTTTCTATTGTTCATGGTGTTTTGAAGAATACTCTGTGTCAGCTTTTGATGTGTGTTTCTGATAGAAATACACATGTGCTGACAAAGATCAGTGGGACTGAGTAGAAGAGGTGACAGTGTTTAGGCATATTCTGGTTTTATAAAATTAACTGACAATTCAGAGCATAAAAATGATATGAGCCATTGTGGTTACGATGTTCTTGTCCAGCACTACAAGGTAAGAAAACAGAATACAAGATTAAAAAGATGACATATAAATCTTGTCTTTTTGGCACTGTTGCAGCTTGATAATTATCAAATTTGCAAGTGTTAATTTTGGTGCTTTTATGCTGGAAAAGCATTTTAATTTGAAGCTAGATGTAGCTTTCCCATCAACTCCTGTCTCTACAGTCAGTAGAGACAGTGTCCTGACCCTACAGGTGACTGATGGACAGAGTCTATAAAAGAATGTACTTCCTGTTTTCTGCCCTTCTTTTCTGGTACATCTTGTAAGACAGAGAGCTTCCACCCCAGGGCAGGGTGGAAAAAATATATTTTTCACTGACTAGGGCTTAATAGTATATTTTTCTTCTTTAAATGTAAAAGTTTTAAAAGTTTTGAGAAGAGATACATAGAAATAGAATTGTTCTTCCCTTTCATTCCAATATAGGCTTTCTATATTTCAGAGAAATTCTTCAAAATTTTCATTGTGCAAATGATGCAGAAAAGCCTTGTTTCCATAAACCTTATGTCTTTTCTTTGCAAGAGCTGGAAACATCTGCATATAGTATTAGTAGACCTTGGTCACCACATGCTATGGCAAGGGTTAAACATTGCCATGGAAACTCGTTTCAGAATTAGTCTAATCAGTGTCATGTTAAACATCTTTGTGTGTAGCTACTTCAGAGGTTTTAGTGGATATAAATAGACTGTGGGTTCAGCAAAGTCTCCACATAGACAACCCCCAAATTGTGTTTTATAGGTGAAAAAACACAGAGACATTCATCCTCATGTGAAACATCTCATAAGTGGAAGCAGTATATCTTTGTTTAAACTAAAAGAGAAATAAGGCTAGAGTCTGTTGCAGGTACATGCTTGCAATACTTTGACTCAAATACTTGCATATGAATCTCTGCAATTGCATTCACTTGTCCAATTATTTTTTTTTACTAAAGCAGTTATAGTATGAGAAGGTTGTGGTGTAGATTTGCAGGCTGAAATACATTAAATACACACATAAATCTGAATGTTAAAGTTGAAAAGGTTAGCATATTCAAAGTGTAGTGTAAAATACTATTTGTCCTCTTTGGAGGAAGAAAATTTCTCTTCTCCTCTATTTTTTTCATATTTTTTCTGAGATTTCAACCTCCTAGCAAAACCCATATTTATAAACAGAAATCCTTTCTTCTCCTTGTATCCACCAGTGCACTTCGATACTCATTTTTCTCCACAGAGTAGGTACCCTGAACAATATTCAGACTTTGGCAGAAATAAAACAAACTCCCTTTTCACTGTTCCCTTTCTCTGATTCTCCCATGCACCCTCTAATATTTGTTCTTAAGTGTAAGTAAACCACAGCCCTAACCCACTTGCATGGTCCATTGGTGATAAATGCCCAGAAGTCACACAGGATGACATGAGGCCAATTGCTTCTTCATGTGCCTTTCAGGAAGTCCCCTATGGCTCCAGATAATTTATAGGAGATCAATGTCCTATTTAACACCAGCTTCTTTTACAGAGAGGTTGACACAGTTGATTGCCAAGCTAAAGAAAGAAGCCCAACCAGACAGAGTTTACAGATATAAAGCTTTCTCTGTTTCTTAGAACCTCAGACATACGGAAAACATGGTCATTTGATTTCTACAAGAAAATGTACACAAACAGATGTTATGGGGCACTCAACCAGTGTTAAATGCTGTATGCAGTCAGAAATATTTTGAAGGTGTCCAATGGAATGTATAGTGAGTTTTTCATAAAATAAAAGATAAATAATATTCTCCAAGAAGGACTTTAATCTGTGACTTCTGATTGGTCAGCTTCAGCCTCAGATTCCAAAATCCTACAAAAACTAAACCAAAATATATTTAATTCTGTCTTTGAAAAGGTAGATGAAGAACAGGAACCAAAGAATGGTGTTATCAACAAAGCATACTTAGACAAACCAATCTTGCCAACTCAGTGTTATTGGTTAAACTTCTTACTGCAATCTGAATGTCATTTTCTCAATCCTGATCTTGCTTCCACCAAGTTCTCTCAGAAAACTACACTGTGTGTGGAGACCTGGGCTGACAGCACAAGTAGCTGAGTGTAGCTTAGCTCTGTGCATGCAGAAAAACAGAATATGTCATAAAGAGAACAAGTGCTTTTCACTTCAGGTAGTCTGTGCCTTAAGTACTGGTCCAACCTTTCTCTAGCTATGCAGTTTGGTGAAAGAAACTCTATATATTTTTTTATGATGCACTTCCTCTCTTCCTTGTGAAAACTACAAAAGCTTCTTCACAGGTAGGGAAAGTTCCAATGGGCAACATAGCTGGCTAGCAAAGGAGCACAGGACTTGGTGGATGTCAGAAATGCACCTGCATCAGTTACTCTATGAGTAAAATGAATCTGATGTCTCAGGAACCCCCTTCCCAAGCAGGTATGACTCAGATTACAAACTAGTCACAAAAAAGAAAGAGTTTGGCTTCCTAAAGATATCTTGAATCTTAAGAATATGTTCTTTATAGAGACTAACTTCATGAGAAAGATCCTACGTCTTAGCTTTTTACACATGCTTGTACCTGATAGGTCAGAACAGCTGTATTGCCTCAGGAGAGAAAGAGCTTTGGCTTTTACCCAGCTTTGGTTGAAATTGCATATCCATTTAAATAGTCTTGGTTTTTCTAATAATATTTTTGTGTTTCAGCTGATATTAAACCTAATATTTTCATAAGGGAAAGTCCAAACAAGCAGTTTAGCCTACGCAGCTCAAGGTAATGTCACAGAGTTTATGGAAATTTTGGGGGGGTTGTACCGCATCTTTACCCCTGCTTTTCAAATTCATTCAGTTTGCCTTACTACTGGATTTAACCACCAGATGGTTGGAGGAAGTGTAGCAGATTGCACTGTTTGTTAGGGAGTACCTTTACTGCAACATCCTGCTCCTGCAAAGGTCAGGGGCCACATTCTCCTGCTAGGAGACCTGCCAGGAGAGTTTGTGCTGTGGTCAACAACAGGTGGAAAAGGTTAACCCTTTGAGAATCATGACCCTCAGCCCACCAGGGGTCATGACATGGAAGGCATGGTCTGTTGTCATCAGTGAACAGTCAAGCTCCACCACTGGATTTATTAGATACATCACAAGACACTGTGGAATAACAATTTCCTCTCTGTGCCTGTTTGGTAAATCCCAAGAGTTGATCCAGCCAAATTAAGTGACTGAAAACCCAGTAATTTATTTATTTACCAGACGTAAATTTATATGCCTTCCTTCTGGAATTATCTTTACTCTTCTGATGGCAAATTGGTTTTGCTTTTTTAAAACTCAGGTGAAATATGCTAACTGAATTTTAAAAGTTCATTTGGAATATTATAATGTGTTATAAATTCATTCAGATATTGATCCAGATCATGATCTTTGGAACATCAGACACAATTATTTTATCTTTCTGATTTTTAAAGATTGGAAGGGTATAATGTAGTTTGGCACCATTTTTGGTGGCTTAGCTTTGCAGTGTGACCTTTAATTGAGGTCCTTCCCATTAGGAGCTGCAACAAAGTTCATTATGAAATACAGTGCAGGGCTACACTACCATTCTTATAGGAGTTCTTACAAAACCACACTGACTTTGTTCACTACCTTGCCATAACCCTTTCCTGTATGAATGCTTCACTATCTTGGAGATAATTTGCAATTCAATGTTTTATAAAAACATAAATGCAGCATAACATATAAGGTAGTGTTTTTAAAAACCTTCCATTGAAACAGGAAAAAACCTAGTAAGTGTATTTTAAACCACTGGTTAGAAAGAAGGCATCTCTGACAATAGCTGTCTGTGCCAGATTTCCATGCCACTTTTAAAAGAGAATTGCCATGTTCCTAGAAATGAAAAACAAAATGATGGGAAAGCAATTCCAGCTGTCATCACTTTGTTCATACTACAGTACCATGTACATAGATAGTTACTATTGCTTAGTTTCCTCATTGTTTGTTGAGACCTTTAGTATAGCAACAATATCTAGGGAAATATTGCAAAGAATAAGGAAAAGGGTTTGATACCAATCCATATACCAACAGGATGACTTCAGCTTATGACTGAAGTATCCATATGATCTCTTTTTCCAAGCTCTCAGTCAAGCAGACAGCCAGGCAGCCTCTGCTTGGTAAGGGATTGTGGCTGGGGAGTTGCTCTCTTTTCATTTGAGGGCTTTTCAGGGTGGATGGGGTGGTTCCCCTGCCTCAGAGACTCAGCAGAAGCCGGCACTCTGCAGGGAAGAGCCAAGGAGTGGGTATGTAAACGCGATTCAAACATGGGTCCGGAAGCTCACAGTCAAGTGAACAGCCAGGCAGCTGCTCTCTGGTTGGCACAAGGTGGGGGGGGAGTCCAAAAAAACCCCCACCAAAAACACAAAACCAAAACAAAAACAAACCAACTAACTATGGTGAGTACTCACCAAACAAAGACAGCAGCTATGTCAGGGGACAGTGGCTATGTCAGGGGGTAACAGTGCTTCCACACAAACAGCTACTGAATGGAGAGGTAGCTGTGCAGACCTTGACCTCAGTCTGCAACAAATGCCTTGAGCTTTCTCCTCAGGATGAGGTGAGGACCATGCTGGTCTGCAAGAGGATCTTATGCAGCAGGTTGCTGAACTGCAAGAGACCATCAAAAGACTGTGAAGTATCAGGGAGGTAAAAATGGAGAAAGATAGCTGGTTTCAAGGGCAATCTGCATCAAACCCACAACCTACAGCCAAAAAGTCCCCAACTTCAGCACCAGCACAGCCACAAAAAGGGACAGGTAGTAATAGTGAGGAATGCAACTTGTGAAGGCAAGGTCTAGAAGAAAGAAGAGTTCACCCTGAAAGCCTGAGGGACCCCTGCAGAACTGATTTGCAGCTCTGCAGTCAGAGGATGGAAATAAGCCTGTGACTGGCAAGTTCTCTGACCTGGGAAAGACAACCAAACCAGTTCGCTGTCATATAACAACCAGTACAACCAAGGAAGAGCAACGGGTGGCAGTGGTGGGTGACTCTCTTCTAAGAAGCACTGAGGTGCCTACTTGGTGCCCTGACACACTGTCTAGAGAGATATGCTGCTTACCAGGGGCCTGCATCAGGGATGCCACAGACAGGTTACCAGACTTTGCACGCCCCACTGATTACTATACGTTACAGCTGCTCCATGTGGGCAGCACCAGTACCGCACTGAATAATCTGAAGAACATCAAGAGGGTTTATAAAGCACAGGAAGCAGCAGTGAAGGACTTGGAGCACAGGTTATCTTCTTGTCAATACATTGAGTTAAGGGGAAGGGGTATGAAAGTGCTGATAGAATAAGGAAAATCAATAAGTGGTTGAAGGAGTGGTGCTATGGACAGGGATTTGGCTATTGAAATTATGCGAATGCCTTGGAGAAACTTGATCTTCTAGGGGCTGATGGGGTACATCTATCAGAGAAGGGAAAGGATGTCTTTGGCCACAAGCTTTCCAATGTAGTGAGGGGGGCTTTAAACTAGGTTTGTTAGGTGGAGGGTTTTTCCATGCAATTTTCCATTCCATTCCATGCAATGGAAAATTACAGCAATAGATATCCTGGGTCTGGAAATAAACCACAGGCCAGGAAAAGAATGCTTGATGTGGAGCACAACAGAACTCCAGTCAGTAAACCAGCTTCAATAGGGGCCAGTCTTAAATGACTTTATACAAGTGCACGGAGCATGGGGAACAAGCAGGAAGAGCTGCAGGTCTGTGCATGTCTGTAGGGTTATGATGTCATTGGCATCATTGGTAGGATGAAACGTGGTAGGATGGTTCTCAGGACTGAAATGCAGGAATAAATGGGTACAGAGTCCTTAGGAAAGAGAGGCAAGGAAGAAAGGGAGGGGATGTTGCCCTCTACATCATTGAACAACTTGAATGCATACAGCTCCACCTGGGGAGGGAAGAAGAACTAACAGAGAGCTTATGGGTGAGGATAAAAGGGAAACAAGGGAAAGGGGAGATCACAGTGGGGGTTTTCTAAAGGCCACTTGACCAGAAAGACCCGGAGAATGAGTCCCTTTATAAATAGATAAGAGCAGCTTCAAGTTCACAAGCCTTGGTCCTCATGGGTGGATTTCAATCACCCAGATATCTGTTGGAAGGACAACACAGCATGGCACCAACACTGTAATCCAAGTAATAGAGGAACCTACAGAAAAAGTGCTGTCCTGGACCTTGTCCTCACCAACAAAGAGGGGCTGGTGAGCGAAATTAAGCTCAAGGGCAGTCTTGGCTGTAGTGATCATGAAATGGTAGAATGTAAGATTATTTGGGTACCTAAGAGGATGTGTAGTAAGCTTGCAGCCCTGGACTTCACGAGAGCTGATTTTACCCTCCTCAGGGATCTACCTGGCAGAATCTATCATGGCATGAAACCCTGGGAGGAAGAGGCCCCCAAGAAAGCTTGTCATTATTCAAGGACCAATCCTTCCAAGCTCAGGAGCAGTGCATTCCAAGAAGGTAGACAAGAATGCCAAGAGACCAGCATGGATTAACAAGTTGTTCTAGGACTTATTTGGGCCCAGGAAGAAAGTCTACAGGCAAGTGGAAGCAGTGACAAGCTAACTGTGAGGAGTACAGAGGGCTTGTCCGCACAGCTAGAATGCCAATAAAGGGAAACAAGAAGGGCTTCTTTGCATACATCTGTAAAGAAAGGAAGGTTAGGGATGACATACGGCCTTTCCAGATGGAAAATAGAGACCTGGTCACAAGTGATATGGAGAAGGCTGAGGTGCTTAATGACTTCTCTGTCTCAGTCTTCAGCATCAAAGGCTCTACCCACTCCATCCAAGTCCCAGTAGACAAAGACAGAAACAGGGGGAAGGGTGATCCAACCACTTTCAGTGAAGATAAGGTCTGAGACCATCTGAAGAAGCTAAATGTGCACAAGTCCATGAGGCCTGATGAAACCCACCCATGGGTCTTGAGGGAACTGGTGAATGAAGTTGCCAAGACATTAGCCATGATATTTGAAAGATCATGGCAATCTGGTGAAGTTCCTGCTGACTGGACAAGGGGAACCAACACCTCCATCTTTAAAAGGAGGACCAGGGGTACTGCAGAGGGGTTGTTTGCAAGGGTTTATAGTGGTAGGACCAGGGGTAATGGTTTCAAGCTGGAAGAGGGGAGGTTTAGCCTGAAAGTCAGAAGGAAGTTCTTCACCATGAGGGTGCTGAGACACTGGAAAAGGTTACCCAGGGAGGCTGTCATTGCTCCCTCCCTGGAAATGTTCCAGGTCAGAATGAATGGGGCCTTTAGCAACCTGGTATAGTGGGAAATGTCCCTGCTCATGGCAGGTGGGTTGGAACTAGATGATCTTTAAGGTACTTTCCTCCCTGATCTGTTCAATTAAAAAGTCAGATTAACTAACCACATAATGACATTATTTAGGCTTGGGCTTTAACATTTACCAGTTCAATGCAGGTATTGCTCTAAGTCATCATAATACAATATCATTTGTAATACTCTTCTTTAATTGTTAACTGCAAACATGTTTTCTCTTGCCTTCTGCTGGTATTACAGATAATGACCACAGCCTTTTAAGGCAGTTCAAACTCAAATGGCAAGAAGTGTAGTCAAGATAAATTTTTAGTACAAAATTTATTCCTCTCTGGTGGGTTCTTTTGAGGACGCAAGACTGGACAGCCAAGAAGATGAGACTAAAGTAAAGAGTTTATAAACCTCTGCCTCCAGGAAATATGTGATTATATCAAACTGTGCTTTCTTTTGAAAAGAAAAAGGGAAGTCATTGTCCCCTGTACTCAGCACTAGTGAGGTTGCATCTTGAACTCTGTGTTCAGTTTTGGGCCACTCACTGCAAGAAGGATATTGAAGTGCTTCAGCATGTCCAGAGAAGAGCAACAAAGCTGGTGGATGGTCTAGAGCACAAGTTATATAAGGAGTGGCTGAGGGAACTGGCTAAATAATCCAGGAGAAAAGGAAGCTAATGACAGACCTTACTGCTCTCTACAGCTACCTGAAAGGAGATTGTAGTAAGGTGGCAGTCAGCCTTTCCTCCCGAGCCACAAATGACAGGATAAAAAGAAATTGCCTCAAGATGCTACAGGGCAGGTTTAGGTTGGACATCAGGAAAAATTTCTTTACTGAAAAGTTTGTAAAGCCCTGCTTGGAGGAGGCTTCCCAGAATAGTGGTGGAGTCATCATCCCTGGGCAGACTTTAAAGATTGGGTTAGCAGTTGGATGTGGTGATCTTAAAAGTCTCTTCCAGCCAAAATGATTCTGTGAGTTTGATTCTGAAGCCAGCTGTCATGGAATTGTGCTTGCCTATGTCATTATCATCTTCTACAGATGTTCTCAAGCTACGTTCCTAACCATACCCAGGAGCTTTTTGAGAGATTTCTATTTGATCTGGATAAAATTAGTTATCCCTTCTAACAATTTACTTGCTTTTATCATTGATTGTTAGTGCCTGGGAATGCTACCAGGCATGATTTTCTTTACTAGTAGATGTCTGGTCTTTAGACCTCTATTGTGCAACACCACTCCACAGAAAATTTTATGTCATCTGTCAGTTTTATGTGTCTATGGCAAATCCATCACTTAACTCCATTATTGAATATATTGCATTAGGAAACTGGTAGAGAGCTAGTATGTGACCACATAGGCTTCTGAAGGAAGGAAGTGGAGTTTTAAGTTTGATTGTAAACTGCAGACCCAAATCACATCTTTTTTGAGTGTTGCTCAAACACTGTTTCTTCTGTGCTAATACAAAAATCCCAAAGTTTAATCAATTATATTCTTTAAGGAATAGATGTACTAAGAAGATCTGTGCAGGAATATGAATAGAAATAGCAGGGTAGTTGTAAATAATGATACTATCACAAGTGGATTTGTATTACCTTGAACATGTCATCTAAATGATGTAACTCCGAGTTTCTCTCTTCACATTGTCATTACTAGAATACTCAGATTACTAAATTTACTAGATTTACTATTACTAAAATACTCAGATGGGAAAGAAAGTATCAAGGCCACTAAAATATCTTATATGATATCTCCATTTTAAAAAAAAAATTGTTTTTGTTTTTTACACCAGAAGAAATAAAACAGATTAAAATTTTTTTTATTAGCTTTAAAGAAAGAAGAAAACTGTTGAGTGGCCGAAGCACTGCCACTGGAATAGCACAGGATTTGAAACACCTCTTAAGAGGAGTTGTGAAACTTAGATGAATCAGTTCCCTGATGTGAAACAGAAAAAGGAGGTAACTATCCTTGATTTTTACACATCCCTGGAAATTTTCTTTGGGATACTTTTTATGAGACCTTTTGTAACGTCCATCAAGTTGTATAGGCTAGTGTCCTAATTTTAAAGTGTTCCTCTTCATTAGTGTTACCAACAAGTTTCATAACTGAGTTTCAAAGGGAAAAAAAAAGAATTAACCAACTGCACAAAAATTCATAACAAGCTTAAACACTATAGGCTCAAATATAAAGTCATTGGCAAAGTCATATTCATTGGCAAAGTCATATGCAGTTCCCTATTGAATTAATACTTTAAGTGACTTAGACTTCTGTGCTGCCTTCTCCAGAAACAGCTGCATAACATCTCTAAAATATATCCTCTCTTACCTAGCAACATGGTTAAAGCTATTTTCAGACTCCATTTGTACTGTTTTGATTGTTACTGTGTCTTTATTTTGTATTTGATCAACTGTTGTTTGTCTTGTCCTTTAATTTAGAAGGCTGATAGAAAGGAATTTTGCACTTTGCCTTGGCTATATCAGATGTTTAGTGACTCCCTTTTCTGTTGGCTATCTTCCTTTAACAGGTATTTGTTCTTACCTAATAAAATATGCCATTTCTTCTTCAGATCAGACAATGATCTCAATCACCATTTGCTAGCCCTTCAAACAAGTACTTCACAAGCAACGTGCTGAAAGATGTGCATTTCTATGACATTTCTACCTACATTGGGAGAGATGGATGTGACAGCTCTTGGGATGTGGAGTGCCCCATTAATTTCTGAAGATCTGTTTATGTGTTAACATTGTGTGGCAAAGAAAATAACTAATTTTGAATTGCTATGCTTGATTCAGAGCTAGGTCACTCTGCTAGAGAATGTTGTGGTGGCTTCACTAATTGAATCTAAATGTATACGTCCATTAACTGGTGAAGATCTATGCTGATCAGAGTCCACAGTAGAATTAATAATTCAGAATGATAAATTAAACATCAGCAAATATGCTGTTGGGCTCTGCTTTCTTCCTACAGCATGCCAAACATTCAAGAAGAAAATCTATCAAAATTCAAGTTATGATTATATCATTAACAAACTCATTAGAGGAAGGATGAAAGAAGGAAGAGACCAAGAAATGATGATAGAAAGGAAAAGACAGGTGGTTCAAAAAATCTAACGAAAGATGACTGCTGTTTTCTCCTTGTTATTATTTTGCTGTTATTATATATGATTAATTATTTACACTGCACTATATGTGTGCATGCTTTTCAGAAGTGAGGTATTATTTACTCAGTAAGTACTATGTAAATCTTCTTGCAAGAACTTTTAAATATTTATAGTCTGTCTGGAAGGTTGGAAGAAGTGCAAATTGTAGGGATTGTAACTACATACTCATCACAACAGTACAACCAAAAGCATAAACATTTCAGAGGTCAAAAACATTTACTGTTTTCAGCATTTTTTGCCTTGTCCAAAACCCCAAGACTTTAAAAAAACATTCTTTAAAAATATATGTTTTACATTCCACTGGCCTAGTAAATTGCAGTTTGCTCTTACAAAGCTTTCATGGTTGAGATTTGGGCTGAATTCTTTAGCACTTCAAAGCATGATTGAAGATGAGTGTGTCAGTAATTTATTGTCTCTTTGCATCTGTCATCTTGATTTTCCTCACCATAAAGCTTTAAATCTTGGACCTGGAAAAGGTAGAAGCTCTCTCCTATTTGCACTATCCTTGTGGAAAAGAAGGGAAAATACAAAACTCAGAGCGTAACTCCTCCTAAATAAAGACTGGTTTTTGTTTCAACATAACTCTTTCAAGAGTTAACAGATGTTTCAAATTGGATCTTCTAAAATGCTGATAACTGTGCATATATCAGACTCCAATCCCTTCCAGAAGTCATTTTACTTCCGAAATATTTATAAAAAGACCATATGTTGAATCTGTTCTTTGAGTTGGGGGGAAGGGGAAACACAGAAATAAGTTGATTTTAGCTGATTTTCATTTGCTTTTATTATTGTTGATCTATTATTAACTTCCCAGTAAAACTGTAGTATTCTTCATTTCCTAGTCTAAAATTATATCCTTGCATAAACACTTTGAGCCATTACTGATTTGTTCGCATTGGAATTCTCAAATATAATAACCAGTAAGTAAACATGCATGTGAACAAGTGTAAAATACATAAATTTTTGCATATTTATCCTTTGCTTCTCTAATTTACAGCTGTTTGCCTCCCTGCTGCTAAATTATACCCTTGTTTTATGCGCAAACTGAGAAACCAAAGTGAAGAATAGGCTGTCACTTCATTAGATCAGAGCTGATTCTTGCTTAATTACTTGAGAGGTGTTGCCTTCTTTCTTGACACACTTTTATATTCAGGAAACCATGAAAAATTACAATAAATTCAGCTTCCACAAGTGGAATTAGGAAGATAGTGCCTAACTAGGCTTATGTCACTTTATAGTGTTAAGACATTACATACATGATGTGATCTAATGCAAGCTTTGCAAAACAGGGACCTCTGTGTTTATGGTAAGCTTCACACAACAAGCCATCAACTGAGACCTAGCTATTGTGACATATTATAATATACAAGGAGAGGCCAATTAGGTCCGTATGTCTGGGATTCCTTTCATCTAACTTCTGCCAGATAAAAGAGCTGCTTTGTCAAAGAAAAGTTCCTTTTCTAGTCAGCGAGAAGAGATAAGCATCTCCAAAGGCAAACTGCTCCACATATTTTACACACCTAATGTGGTGACTTGATAGGAGCCATCTTCCAGAGATGTTCATCTCTCTCCATTGCCTCCACAAGGAATCCCAATGGTTGACTCCTCAGGCAGTTGAAGGAAGAAGAAATTAAACTCATCCAGTCAGAAACAAGGAAAATGATTGAGGTATCAGTCTGGCAGGCATACAAAGAGAAAAAATATGGCTTATTATATAGGATGCCATGCACCAGAGGTTGCTAGGTAAAGATCAGACAGAATGGCAAACTCGGTTTCTGATTGTAGTTGACAATGTAGCACAATTCTAAGCTCACTTGTCTCATGTGCATAATATTAAAAAAACTATAGGCTAATACCTGACCTCATTTTTAAAAAGGTTTTAGGACCATTTTATTAAAAATTGCTATTTTTTATAACAGACCTTCCAAATACCTGTTAATGTAAGATAATGGTATCACCAGGAAGTTGTTTTTCTCATTTCTCACTGGGTTTCATCTTGATATGATAATACATTAAGAATGTCAATTCACACAGCAGATGAATTTTGATAATGCATGTGTTTTTTAAGAAAAAGTTTATATTCAGAGTCAAGGCAAAGTCAGAGTGGTATCATAGCATGTTTCATGTTATAAATGACAAAAGAAAGGATTTCATCACTGGATCTGCTTTCCAGGCATGCAATTTGAGGAAAAGAACTAGCAGTGCAGGGAGAAAAGACAATAGTGACTTTTTCTCCTTGTGCATTCATTGTCTTGAATCAGCCTATTATCTGGGGTTGTATGTGTGTGGGAGTGCAATTCACTGGTGGTTGAATTCAACATTCAGTTCTTTCATCTGTATTTTGAAGATCAGATTTCCTATATCTCTCTCTGTAGTTTTAATAGTGAGGGAGATTTTAGGACAATGTGTTCTATATTTTCTATATTATTGAGCTCTCTTCATGTTCTCTCCAGCATAAAAGCAATAAAGCTGTGTCTAAATCTCTACCAGTCTGAAAACAATGCATATAGATAAGTGTCAGCACTAAACAAACCAAGAGACTCCTGGGAATGCACCGTATTCTAATATCTATATAATGAAAAAATGTGATATTCATAAACATTGTGCAATCTTAAAATACTACAATCTTAAAATAGTACAAAATACTACAATCTACCAATACTTAAGGTATTTGTTTTCATAATATCTCTACCCAATACCTTTTTTAGTCCTGGAGGTCTCTTGCATCTTACATTGGTCTTGTGTTTTCTGACTATCTGATAGCATTGCCATAAAGTCAGTCTCTATCTTTCAGTGACACTCAAGTACACATGTGCAGATTTCCCTGCATATATGTGTGTATTTCATCTACAAATTCATCCATGAATGTAGAAATGTACAAGTAGTGGGTCACACACTGGCACATATCCTTTTTACGGCTTCCAGCTTGATTCAATTGTTACCTGTGTTACGTGACTGAAAGTGAGGGAAATGACAGCTAGAGGTAGTGGTGACAAGAACACTATACAGAACTAAGATAATCTGATAAAAACTGACAAGATCCAGATAAAAGCAAGATGAAGCAGATGCAAGCTAGAAACAAGCAGCAGTTTCTTTGTAACAGTAGGAATAATTGACTTGACTAGAGCACCCTATTAGAAGAAGTTCTGGTGATTGCTGAACTTAAAGTCTATTAATTGAAACAAGAAACATTTAAAACATTTAAGGAAATAATATTTCTTTTTACCCCTTGTCCTGTCACTACAACAGGCCCTGCTAGAAGGCTGTCCTCATTTTTCTTATAGGCTCTCTATAAGTACTGAAAAACTGTTATGAGGTCTCCCCAGAACCAGGCTGAATAATTCTGACTCTAACAACCTGTTCTTATAGGAGAGCAGGTCCTATCCTGTCATCATTTTTATGGCCCTCCTGTAGGCTTGCTCCAATAGGTTCATGTCCTTGCATTGAGGACCCAAGGTGGACACAGTACTCCAGGTAGTGTCGTTCCAGAACACAGTAGAGGGATAGACTCACCTCTCTTCACTTGCTGGACATGTTCCCTTTGATGCAGCCTAGGACACGACTGGCCTTCTAGGCTGTGAGGGCATATTGTTGGTTCATGTCCAGATCTTCATTGACCAGGACTCTGGAGATACACTTTCAAATGGGTCAGTGACAAATAATGAATGATCTCTATAGTAGTTGCTCAATGATTGTAACTGGAATATGCTTTAGTTTCTGTTTTGCTCTTCTTGAGCATGCAATACCATTATGTAACCTCGTTCCAAGTTTTAACTTCACATGGGTTCTGTTCTGTGTGATGTTGTATTTTCACTGCAATTTGCAGATGCTTACGTGACCAATCACCTTACAGCTACCAGTTTGTGACACAGCTTCCAAATTAGAACCTCCCAAGAAAAGAAAAGCACAAATGGCAGTGCCTTTTATTACAGGAAAGCACAGGATTTAAATTATATCTGTGGTCACAGCTGAACTTGGAAAATATTACACTTGGATCATCCAAAACGCAAACATGTAGAATGGGCTGTAGAGGTGTGGGAGAGGGTCCCACTGCTGAGGATCTCAACAGTTACTACATAGGAGTGACTGCTGCAACAAATGTGGGATCAGTGTATGTACTTCACTCAGGTTGTTCACCCAGTGGAATTCAGCAAACACTTTTGCTGACAGTAAAATTTTGAATAGTAAACAATATGAAGGCTAAAAAGTTGAGAGTAGATTAGGATTTATGAACAGAACTGGGATTCAGGAAACTTATATTTAGTTCCTCCTCCATTTGTGAGTACCATTGTGTGGCTGAAATTAAACTCTTAAACATATATTATGCCAGTGTTCTCCAGATATCAAATAGAGCATCTTAATGCTATGAGAATTTCTAAAGAAAAATTTGTTACTGAAAAGTGCCGTTTTCAGATGTGGCAGTTAACAGGATCGGTATCTTTTCCTATAAGCAGAGAACATAAGAATAAACGATGGAGAACGTATCAGAGGTTTAGTTACCTGAAACCTTTATAAGGCATGTGTGGTGACACAATCAAAAGAAGAAACATCTGTTTCAATTGCTTTCTTTTTAAAATGGAAAATTAAATCACAGTCACAAAATATTCTGAAAGCACTATTTATTAATTGATTTAAAACACTCACTTTCTAAATCTGAAAAGTTGCAAACAACCTCATTCTGATTCTCTTAAAAGAATGCTGCACCATATGTAAGCTGTTAGGCATCTGTTTTGTCCCTGTGTACATGTCAAATCATACTGCAGTTTAGTCTTGATTGTCTTATTGTGGATTGAAGTTATGTTTTGCAAAAAACGTGTGATGCTAAAGCAATGCTCACTTCCAGCCTTGCTGTTAATGCCACCAAAATAATTTTTATCAACTTCCTTGCTTCAGCAAACAGCTGATATTTCTTTTGGCAAAGTGAACCACAATATTCCTGATCTGACGTCAACGAGCTGATGAGTTTGGAACAGATGAAGCTATGTATTCGGCTGTTCACTGCTGAAATGGGTACTGTATATCCAAACCACATGTAACATTTCTGCTTTGAATTATAACAGAAGTTTTCACAATGTGAATAATATTCTAGCTTTTCTATTCACACAACAATTTGGAGCTGCGCACTTAAAATCAATTCTTTTGATTTTCAAAGAAATTAACTTTTCAAATATCAGTGTTGAATAACCTGCACATCTGACTTATAGCCCCTAGATGGGATTTTTCTTGAGAGTTAAGATGTCCTGGTTAGATTTGCTATTACACTTTCCTGGTAAATTTATTCACCAAGAACTTTCTTACCTTTCTGCGATTGAATAGGTAGAGGTGAACTACTTCATTTTATACTACTTTTATTTTCTTCCCTAAGCTAACTTCCTAATCTGATTTTTGCCATATTTTACCTGAGTCATTTCTGTAGAAACAGCAGAATATTTATGTTGTCCTGCTTGGCTTTAATTTGAGGCAGGTTGTTTTATAATCTGCAGTATTCTTTGTAATAAATATAAATATTAATGAGCTTTCTTTGTAATGAATGCAAATATTCTGCCTGAAAATGTGCCCTAAACCAGTTTTTAATAACATCTTTATATAAAATTGTAATGTTATTTAGTTAATGTGCATAATTCTTATAGGGATCTAAGGAATACCAGCAGAAAAAAAGAAGGATTTTAACTCTAATCTGGAATTTTACATTTTAAGTATACTTGAGAGACAAATGCACCTCACATTTACCCAGGTAATTGCACCTGACTTGAAGTCCTTCTTACAGTTCCATCAGAACTTTGTCTGCAACACTTGCTGGTCACCAGATTTCAACATACCAGTCTAAGTTTCATTTTATCGGACAGGAAGGTCAGGTTAGATTGCACAATGACCTCTTCATCAGGCTGGACACCAAACTTTCAATATCATAGGACCCAGCACTCACTAACATTTTGTTTATTTTGCTGTTTCATCTGTTCCAGCTACACAGCATTTCCTATAAGTTTCCTAAGACATGGTCTTCATAAATTACTTAGTCAGGATTCTTTTCATTCTACTTGTAAAATGGACCTTGTTCTAATTCTTTTCAAGTAATCTTGAACTACCAGGAATGTATGTTATCCATCAGAAAACTTCCTAACTAATGTGATAAACAACTGTCCAGTAAAAGATTGTCTTTTCTTGATAAGCAACAGGTGTAATAGCTTAGGAGTAAGTAATAGCTCCACAGTGCAAGTTCTGTGCACCACAGTACAGGAATATACTGTGCTGAGTCAGGAACTGGTTGGATGGACGTGCCCAAAGAGTGGTGGCTAATAGTGTCGCATCCAGTTAGTGATCCGTTACTAGTGGTGTCCCCCAGGGGTCGGTGTTAGGTCTGGTCCTGTTCAACATCTTCATTGATGATATTGATGATAGGTTGGAATCCATCATGAGCAAATTTGCAGGTGACACCAAGCTTGGAGCCTGTGTCAATTTGTTGGAGGGTAGGAGGGCCCTGCAGAGGGATCTGGACAGACTGGAGAAATGGGCAAAGTCTAACAGGACAAGTTTTAACAAGTCTAAGTGTCGGGTTGTGCATTTTGGTTATAACAACCCCAGGCAGAACTATAGGCTGGGAATGGAGATCTTGGAGAGTACTCAGGTAGAAAGAGACTTGGGGGTACTGGTGGACAGTAAACTTAACATGAGTCAGCAATGTGCCCAGGTGGCCAAGAAGGTTAATGGCATCCTGTCCTGTGTCAGGAATGGTGTGGCCAGCAGGGAGAGGGATGTTATCCTTCCCCTGTATTTGGCACTAGTTAGACTGCACCTGGAGTAGTGTGTTCAATTCTGGGCCCCTCAGTTTAGGAAGGATGTCGAGGTGCTGGAACGAGTCCAGAGAAGAGCAACTACAATGGTAAAGGGCCTGTAAAGTAAGTCCTATGAGGAGAGGCTGATGGAGCTGAGTCTGTTTAGCCTGGAAAAGAGGAGGCTCAGGAGTCTCTAAACCTCCATCGGGGGAGGTTTAGACTTGACATTAGGAATAGGATTTTACTGAGTGATCAGATTTTGGAACAAGCTGCCCACGGAGGTGGTTGGGTCACTGTCTCTGGAGGTGTTTAAGATTAGTGTGGATGAAGTGCTGAGTGGCATGATCTAGATGCCAGATGTTTAGGTTTACTTGGTTGGTTTTAGGTTGGACTGGATGATCTTTAAATTCTTTTCCAGCCTCATCATTACTGTGATTCTGTGATACTATGATATATATTTGTATTGAGGTCTTCCTCCTTTCTGAAAACTTAGGAAGCCATCAGCAGTCTTTTAGAAAATTACTACATGTCAAACTAGCATAATTCAGATTTGTCTAACATCTTTTTCTGATCTGTATATCTAGAACTACGAGAAAGATGCATTTGGCCAAAAGTATTGTGCAATTTAACACTATAAACACTTAAAAAACAAGTGTGTGGCCATCACTACCATTAGGATGTTGAAAATCATAAGAGAACAACTAAAAGTTCATAGAAGTATTTCACAGAGAGGTTGGCAATAAGTAGGAGTTGCTCTTTGACTATGTTGAAAGCAATAAGCATAAAACAGCCAGAAATGGAGCAACATGTTTGTGGAATAGTAATTATATGCTTTTTAACAATGAAAGTAATTTTATTTTATTACACTGAAACCTTGTATTTTCTTTGTCATTCTTCACTGCTCACTTGGTAGTAATAGAGAACAGAAAACACATACAAACACAAACACTTACTTGGCCTTCAATCTTCATTGCATGAGACCGTAAATAGCATGAGTTCATATTCTGAGTTATCTTCAAATTCAGAGCCTCTGAGGAGTTAAGGATTGCAGTTCTAAAGGCAACTGAGGGGCTTTTATGCCAAGTATTACAGGCCTGTCTAGATATAAGCTTCAGGATTCTGACTCCCACTTTAAGAAAATTCTCATTTTTGAATAAATTATTGGTTTTGACAACATTCAAGCAAACTTACCTCCATTTTTCAGAGAACCAAGCACACCATGTGTGTGTTTGGCCACCAATTAATGACATAATTGCCTAATGGCATCGCTGCATAAACAGGGCAGTGGGAGGAGGTCAGATGAAGAACAAAAAAATTATCAAAGGCTATGATCTTGTTTATGAACAGATTGATTCATAACTTCTTATTGTGGCCTTCCAGTATCTGAAGGGGGCTACAAAAATAGCTGGGGAGGGGCTTTTTAAGATCTCAGGTAGAGACAGGACTAGGGGGAATGGAGCAAAGCTGGAGATGGATAGATTTAGGCTTAATGTGAGGAGGAAGTTCTTCACTGTGAGAGCAGTGAGATCCTGAAATGGGCCACCCAGGGAGGTGGTTGAGGCCCCATCCCTGCAGGTGTTTAAGGTTGGGCTGGATGAGGCTCTGGCCAGCCTGCTTTAGGGTGAGGTGCCCCTGCCCATGGCAGGAGGGTGGGAACTGGATGATCCTGTGGTCCCTTCCAACCCTGTCTGATTCTATAACTTCTTCCCAGAGAGGGGAAGCCCCTCTGCAGGGGGCTTCCTGGGGGTTTTATGGAATCTTTCTCTGGAGACGTTTGAAACCCACCTTGGTCTGAGTGATCCTGCTGAGGTAGGGGGGTTGGATTGGATGATCTTTTGAGGTCCCTTCCGATCCCTGATGATTCTATGATTCTTAACTTCACTTGAACTTAAGAATTGTGTAATGATCCTGTTATCTGCTATCCACATTGTTTGCAAGCCATTAGTGTAAGTACTGAATCTTCATCTTACATGGCTGCCTATGTAAAGCACATTGCATGACTTCGTTCCTTGGTTAGCAGATTTAGGCTGAAGAAAGTGATTTTCCTAGAATATCAACCGAATTTCATTATTTCACTACCAGACAAAGTTCTTCATGAAAACAAGCCACTGCAACAAGCTTTAAATATTCATCAATGTGGGTATTATACTTCCTGGATTACGACTGCATATTAAGTGTAACTGAAAAAAAGTTTATGGGCTATTTGTGATTTTTTTCTAATAAAGGATTCCATACATTTGCTGTCAGTGTTGTATTAACCTTCGTCACCAGATAGATCGTACCTGCTCTCACATTTTCCAATGTAGTATACTCCCTGTCTGCTTTATGTGCTGTCTTTCTTTAGGTCTCATCTACATTGTATATTGCTGTTGACTGCCACAGGTAATGACCAGATTCCTATTTGCACCAGTGCAAAATTTCCCAACCGAAATCTTGTTCCCTGTTCTATTCAACATCTTTATTGATGACCTAGATAAAGGAATAAAATTTACCTTTAGTAAATTCATGAATGACACCAAGTTGGTGGCAGAGAGATCCGGACAGGCTTGGTCAATGGGCAGAGGACAACAGGAGAAGCTTTAACCAGGCCAAGTGCAGGGTCCTACATTTTGGCCACAATAATCCCCAGCAGAGCTAGAACCAGGGGGATGAGTGGCTGGAGAGCAGCCTGGCAGAGAGGGGCCTGGGAGTATTGGTCAACAAATGGCTAAATATGAGCCACCAGTGTGCCCAGATGGCACTAAAGGCCAACGGCATCCTGGCTTGTACTATGAATAGTGTGGCCAGCAAGACTAGGCATTTAATTTTCTCCCCATACATGGCACTGGTGAGACCTCACATTGAGTACTGTCTGCAGCTCTGGGCCCCTCGCTTCAAGAAATATATTGAGTTACTGGAGTGAATACAGAGGAGAGCAACAAGGCTGGTGAAGGAACTAGAAGGAAAGTCTTATGAGGAGAGACTGAGGGAGCTGGGGTTGTTTAGCCTGGAGAAAATGATACTCAGGGGGCACCTTATCTCTATAACTGTCTGAAGGGAAGTTGTAGATAGGTGGGGATCAGGCTCTTCTCTCAGGCAACTAGTGATCGGACAAGAGGGCAGGGCCTAAAACTGTGCCAGGTTTAGGTTAGATGTTAGGAAGCACTTCCTCATGGAAAAGGTGGTTAGACATTGTATGGACTGCCCAGGGGTGTGGTGGACTTGCTACCCCTGGAGATGTTTAAGAAAGGACTGGACTTAGTACTTATTGCCATTGTCTAGTTGATTGTGGTGATGATGGGTCATGGGCTGGGCTGGATGATCTCAGAGGTCTTTTCCAGCCTCAATAATTCTGTGATTCTGTGGTTCTGTAAAGGAAACATAGGAAAGCAAGCACAGGTTTCAGCAAGTTTCTAAGGTTCAGTAAGGTCTAAGATAGATAATCAGTATTAAAATTTAAGCCCAGGTTGCGCATTCAGGTGGGAAGAAGGAGTAAGCAGAGATAACTCAAGTTTTGCCTAGTGCCTATGTGGAATAGTACTGACATTGCTTTGCAGAGCTGCTTAACATTTGCTATTGAAATGAAGACCAACACAGCAGCATCAGACTATCAGTTTTACCCTGTATAGAAATTTGCAGTGCTGAATTAGGTGTCCAGAAGTCATTTTACATATGTGGCTGTCCCCTAGTCCCATTAGCAAAACAACCCTGTTGATTCACGGAAAATGTCATGCAACTATGAGTGTATAAATGCAATGAAACATGAAGGGCATCACAGACTAAATTATTATAATACCTACCACTGCATCTTACAGATAAACTGCTCTGTGCCGACCTGACTGGGAACGCTTTTATTTCATAGTAGTGCAGATAATTTTATGTAAGAAAAGACAGCAGCAATAGAAAGATTTTCATAGGGGAATGACTGGGCGGATAATGAAGGTTATAAAGCATTAGCAATGCTAAGAATTCTCAAACAATCCTTAGAAGAATAGGAGTTTCATAACAGAGATGGAATATGTCTCAAATATCTTGCTGACATTCTCCATCAATGCATTTCCCACACTGTGGGAGTTTTAAAGAATGACTTACTGGCTCATTGGCCTTCTCAGCCCATGCATGCAAATCCAAAGAGACAGATTCACTACACTTGCATATTCTTAACATTTCAAAGCCTTAAAATTCAGATATTACTGCTTGCAGGTTGGTAAGCACACAAATGACAGAGTGTTGGGACAGTCGCAGCACAACCACAGCAGAAGTTCCAAGACAGCTCACTGTAGTCCTCTGTGTTACAAGGAAGCACAGAATAAACAAGTCATTCAAAATCAAGCACCTCGTTCTGGAAATTAAGAAACTTTAAAGGATCAAGTGTTAATGTCATAGTTGTGAGCTACTTGAGTAGGATTTTCACTCTGTAATTTTTAAGTAGTGGGGAGACTTGTCAAAAAGAATGCCTAAATCTCCTTGCTTTTCCATGTTTAATCTTGGATTGTCAAGAAACACTAGTGTTAAAAATCTCTTTTTCAAATTTTTCTCTTCTCATCATGAAAAACAGTACTCTCTGTTCATGGTGAATTATCATGGCCTAGTGGCCTGTCCTCTGAAACACTGTGACAGCATGTCTACACAGACAGCCTTCAACTACCACAGTGCAGCACTGCAGCCACACAGTTAACCACTGGCTTCATGTACTCATGTACTGTCAATTATCCAAAGATTATTGATTTCAGAGAACACTTCAAAGCTGTCAGCTGGTTGGCTTCTCTTCAGCTCACTGATTCTTCCCACCCTACACCCCCACCCCCCCACACGCCCTCCCCAGCCCCCAGTGTGATTCAGCAACAGCCCAATACCAGCTCTCTAGGCATATCATTAAAAGTGGAGGACAGATGAAGCTCAGTCAATAGCTGAGATTAAAACTGCTTCTGGACATCTGAATGTAGCCTGGATAGCTTGACCTAGACTGTTTTAAATATTTAGATCTCAATGTACTATTGAAAGTGACTAATTTTTTTCTGTGATCGATTTTTTAATGTATTGGTTGAGAATTTGTTAAACATTTCATTATTTAAATGAATATGCAGTAAATTTTTGCTTTGATTCCCATGCTTTTCTTCTTGTCTCTCCTTTCCCAAGATTTTCCAGTTTAAAAGATTGATGATGGGAAAGGCAGAAGTACAAACTAAAAACTGAAATGTATTTACTAATTAGATTAATACCAGAATGATTTTAATTGTTTTAAGGATTCTTTAGTGGTGAGGAGGAAAAGGTGCACTGGATAGCATATAATCTACACTTTCAGATAGATTATTTTACATTTGAAATAACTTTTTCAGCATAACATCTGTTTGGATGTGAAAATTAGGAATAAAAATTGCACAAATGCATGAAAAATAAATCCCCAGTGAAGCTATTGTATTCAATCCAGCCTAGTATTTATCATCTCTATGTAGGTCTACTATACAAAAATAAAAGTTTTCACTAAAATAAATAATTTGTATTTGTTTATATTTTTTCAGGTCAGTTTGTTGTTGCTTCACTGTTAAGTATTGCCAGGGTTCTGTGAACTTGCAAATGACTGCAGGATACATAAGCTGAGGGGCTTAGAGGACAGAGGGATAATGTCAGAGAAAGATGAACTGGTCAAAGGCAGCTCAGAAGATGAAAGAAAGATAACAACATGTGGATGGCTCTCCTGGGTACTTATAAACAGATAAAGAACAAAGCAAATAATATATCAGTGGCAATCAGGAACAAAAGTTTCACTGTCTACTCCTAGAATTGGGCACCTCAAGGACAGTTACGGCTCAGCAACTGTACTGCCAGCGCACTACAACAAAACAAGCTTGTTCTATGGTAATGCTATTCTGTTAGTGACACCAGTACTATTTTTCTCCATTTGATGTATTGGGGGTTAATACCAGGTGAGATTTTTCAACCTATTTAACCATGAGTTGTGAAGTTCGTTGACCTTTGACTGCTAAGTGCTGACAGGGTCCTGTGAAGCCTGGAAATGACAGCACAATGTTATTTTACTGGTGAGGTGCAAACAGATAAAGAACAAAGTAGCACATAAATCAGCAGAACCAAATCAGTGCGTTCCCACTCAAAAAAAAAACAACCAACCAAAACCCAACCAACTTGCAGGAGAGGAAGAGATGAGCCATGACTGTTGTGCACACTGGAAATCTGTCACAGTCATAAATTTGAAATAACAGAACTATTGCTTCAGGAACTGGGCAGGTTGCCAGTAAATACTCTTGAAACCAGGAATGGGCAAAACTGTACATCACAATCAATGTTTTTCAAGGGTAAATACATCCAAGAAAGACCTGTTCTTACCACATCTTCATGATATTTTGACATCACGTATCTGATACAAGAAAGTTTCTGCAGGTTTTTTACAAATTATCCTGGTGGTGGGGACCTAAAATAAAATAGCACTGAAAAATGGGTCAATGATGTCCTGATTCATCTCTTTTTAAGTTTGATTAGGGTTTCTACACTAGTAACAACGTTTAAGAAAGACTGAGACAGCGTTGAGCCCAACAAACAGCTGCATGCTGCTTGAGCTGCTACAAAAAGCTGTATGTAAAATGAATGCTTAAGGAAAAATCTTCAGTTTCAGGTGCCAACCGTTTTGTGGTTTCATGCA
Source organism: Upupa epops (assembly GCA_013397515.1). NCBI lineage: Eukaryota > Metazoa > Chordata > Aves > Bucerotiformes > Upupidae > Upupa > Upupa epops. Next base: position 51,928 of record VZRI01004703.1, read on the forward strand.
TTTAAGCAAACAGTAACCAGTTACTATTAAATTACTTTTTATTGAAACCTCCACCCCCCCGCTAGAGATAAAGATGATTACATAGAAATATAGGTATTATTTCTCTCATTTTACAGGTGGTGAAACTGAATAAGGAAGTGTTTCCATGGACTGATAGAAGTCATAGCAATTGTAACCTAAAGACACCAAGAAAAGTACCAATGCACTGCTAAAAGCCAGTGCAATCCTACGGAACAGAGATGAAGAAAGATTACTTTACAAACTGGCCTTATGGTCTTCCTAAGCACACTGAATTTGATTTCTGTTAAAGCATAGACAGAATCACAATGACTGACTCAGACCTTCAGATACAATTTTCAGAGCATCTGAGTGACATCTAGTTTATTTCCATCAATATTCGTTGGATCTTGCTTGTGTAGGCAATGTTATTTTCTCTCAAGGCTATTACAACTACATAGCCATGCCTACGTTCTAACTTGCTGGGTCATTCACTTGTTGATCTCCAGGAAAGAAATATAGAAAAAGTCCAGGCAAGTCAAGTTCTTACTTAGAATTTGCATATATACCAAATATTTGGAGCATTGGTTCTAAGAAATCCATTTACAAAATACACAATTCTTGTGCATGACAGGAAAGGGAGTATTTTCTTGGCAGAAAAAATATAAAGGTAAGGGACACATTACCTGATCATATAGTCACACAAGGTGACTGGAAGCTGGATGGCATCTAATTTTTATTAATTTTTCTAACATTTTATTAGTATATTATTCAATTGTGCTTTATATGAGACAATCTCCAAAATGTTTGGTCACAAAAGTAATTACTAATTCAGTCACCACAATTTGAAAGTAGAGGGGCCAGCCCCCTAACTTCAGATTTGCGCATAATTAATACAAGCAATACTTTTTGTGAATATATTTAGCAATTCTCAGCACATCTTTTGATAGTTCTGTTACTAGTTTTGGAATAATGCAAATATATGGGGCATGTATATGTTTTTCCTTATGTGGCTTTGGTGTTGGGTATGGTTTTTCTCCAGAGATTAAGATAAGAACCTTCAGAGAAGTTGAGAGGTCCATCAATCAAAATATTCATTTTCAAGAAGCCCCAGATGACATGCAACTGTGCAGAAGGAAGAGTATATAAATCAGACAATCACTTTCTGCTGTTTCATTCTGGGTATAAAGATGATTACTAATACCAAAGAAAAGTTAGGCAGGGAGTGTAAGATACAGAGGGAATACCAAGATTCTGCTTATTTTCCTTTCTTTCTGCCTTACAACCTTTCTACACTTGTTGAACTATGGTGTGTCGTATTTCCCACCACCTGTCAACAGCTACTGAATACGCCACCCAAGTGGTGGCACATCAGTGCTTTCAGTGATGCTGCTGCTATAAGAGAGAGGAAAAGTTTGTTGGTCTACATAGAAATAAAAATATAACAAGTGAATGAAACCTTTGTCTTCATTATACTGCAAGTCTTCCTTTTCTCAGTGAGAGAAATCAACCTCTTTTGGGCTGAAATTGTGAACACGACATGAAATAAAAATTTCTATGCTGAAGTTATCAATGAAACAGTATATAACCTAAAGTTTCAACTTTCTTTATTAAGAACTTTCATACTGATTTCTTTTTAGTAGGGAAATGTTATGTGAAGGGAAGTTAGTAACATTTGATGTATCCATTTCTGTTGTATTACCTACTAGGAGCTTCATTTATGGATTGGAAGGCACTGACCACGACACGGAACAACATGTGGTGAAAAAGGGTGACAAGATGCACAAGTTCAAAGGTTACAGAATGCAGCATAAAAGCAGCCAGAGGAAATCAGATGTGCCCTATAAAGATGCAAAACTATGTATGACTTTGAGTATTCCTCTCGACTGGACAATTTTTAAAGCCCCATCTGGGGCCAAACACACCTGTCTGTTTTCCTTGTAATTTCATGTTGCACCTTTGCCCTTGTCACCAAAGGCAGAGACTTGCCTTCGCACAGCTCCCAGGAGGAGTCACTATCCAAACTGAGGTTCTGGGCCATATGGGCACTGTCTTGTTTATACATAAACGACAAATGTATTGCACAGCATGATGCCCTTGTTGTCCAAGTTTAATCCTCCATGTGAGTTGTGACTCCTCTCCAACACTGAGCAAGGCAGATAACATCCCTTTTCCCTTTCCTTGCACTTCGATATCCACACACTCCTCTGATCAATTTCTTGGTCAATTCTGTTCATTGTGCACAGCTTGAAATGTCAGTTTGTCACTGAAGCTCTTCCATTGTTTGTGGAGTGTCACTCAGGCTGTGTCTAAATGCTTCAGATTTGGCATTAAAGGGAGAAATCCCCTCTGGCTCTTTCTGATCAACAACAGTGCTCCAAGCCAAGGGCTGACACAGCCACTCCACTTCCAGGATTTAAATATGAGTCACCTACCCTGATTCCAAGAATGCTTTTTGGTAGTTAAGGGACTCAGTCCAGATCTTATCAGAACCATGAATCCCTTCACATTTCTACTCTTTACAATACCATGCTTCCCTCAGAAACACCGAAATAGTTGCTATTGATTTAACACATACCCATGGAGGTTTCCTTATTCCCAATTTTGGACTAACAAATATAATTCCCGCTGGGTTAGCAGACTGAAAATAGTCACAAAATGCCTGCAGTCAAAGGAAAACATGATATAAGATCAGAAAAACTCTACTTTGCAGATGCATTTGATTCAGATAACACAGAAAAATATTTAATGTATTCATTCCTTACTCATACAAAAAAAAGAAGATAAAAATATACTTGGAAATGCTTGCATTAATTTTGGAACACTAGGTACTCTCTATGTAGTGAAAGTAGGTCTCTACATTCAAAGCATATTTCTCTGCAGTGTGTGAGGACTTGGTAGTAGGGTATCTGATGCAGAACTCTGTATTGGCAGGAACATGAACAGGAAACTGTTTTTTTAAATGTCCTTAAAAATGATTTTACCTATACCTCAATAACTTACCCATATAATATTTTGATAGTGATATGAACTTCTAATGGCCTGTTCTAGTTTACATCTGTTGTAAAATATTTAGTAAAACCCAAACTGATGAATTTCTGGCTAAAAACAACCAAACAACCAAACAACCAACCAATCAACCAAACAACCAAACAACCAGAAACAATCTAAAAGAATTATCCTGGTTAACCAAGACAGTTCAAATATCTTGTCAGTTAAGAGATACACAAGTCTGTGGCTCATTCAAAGGTTATCATAGTGTTTTCATTTGATGTGATGAACAATTCAGCTATGTTACCTTTAGAGTAATAGTCTATTCTTCAAATATATAGACAGCATAGATGTACCAGCAAATCAGAACAACTCTTTAAGGAATAGCAGTGAAGATGTGATTCCTCTCCATTCATTTAGTCCTTAGGATGGTGCTGGAGGATGATGGACAGGTCATCGCATCTTTTTCCTCTAATCCTAAATGCTCCCTATAAGTAATATGGTTTGTACTGCAATCGTTTCTAGATCACTCTGATGAAATATATAAATAAATATGACGTATATATGCAGGATTATCAAGAGGTTTGAGATTTACTTTCCCATTGAAAGAAAGTTCATCATTACCCAATGCATTTTTCAGTCCAGTCCTCCAGTCATGCAGTTACTTGACCTTTTGTTGATCACCAATGATCTGCACCTGGAAAACTATGCTTTTTACGGCTCTCATTTTGTATTGTGAAAGACACATTGTAGAGTCCAGGACAGCTTTCATTTTTAACCAGTTTGTTAACAAACCTTGCACTTTTCTGCTTCATAAACCATAGTCCCACGCTTCCAATCAATGAAAAATATGTCTTGTGAATACCAAAACTCAAAATACATAAAAGTAACATAGAATCCTAGAAACAATAGAAAAATAATATAGTATATTTTGATAATGAGTTAAGCCAGCCTCCATTTCAGACAGAAATATGTCTATAGGCACATTGATCTGAGCTGTATCATGAAAGTGATATAGGACTCCAGGAAAGGATTCCTGGAAGAATGGGTTAGAGCTCTCCTCACTCCCACATTACATGCTGCTAGTGCTTAACAGGAGTAGAGTAACTTCCTCCTGACCCATTGTTTATTTTCTTCTGTCTTGATATATTCACTGTTACACAATATCTCAGGCTGACCTGTAAGGGAGAGACTGTGCCTCATATTAGGTGGGTCAATAAAAATGAGTTTGACAAAGAAACCACCAAGCAACCTCATTACAGACAAACCATTGGTAGCAGTTTCAACAATGGTGGTAAAATCAGAGAGGTGACAGATTTAGACAACTTGGTCAGGCTTTCATCAGCAAACTCTGATCAAGTGTCTGAAGGTCCCAGTCAACCTCTTAGGCATCTGAGCAACAAGGACAATATGCAAATGAGGCTTTCATCATGCAGTGAAATTAGAATAAGTAATAACAAATAAATGTATAAGTGAGCACAATATGTTAAAAGCTTTCCTGAAGGTACTTCTGCATATAACAGAGAGCATCTTTCCATCTGTGTCAAAATGTCCTGACCAGGTTGACATTTACATCAAGAATTCCTTTTATTGCTTTGTCAGGGAAAATGCACTATATGTAGAAAGGAGAGTAAGAAAGCCTTAACAAAAATGAGACTTGGAATTCTGATGCTTGGTTCTAGAAAAACAATCTATATATTCCCAAGTATGTTTCTTAGACCAGCCCTGAGAAGCTTCCCCTCAAGTATCTCAACTCCCAGTTTGTCTTGCTGCTCTCTTCCAAACCTATAAAAAATTCATCAATCATTATTTAAAAAAATGAATAATAAAAAGTAACTAACAATATCTAAAATCATAGCAACAGACAAGGATAAGATGACATGTAATCGTGTTTGAAACCTCTCTATACATCAGAGATAGCCAAGTTAGAAAGTTTCAAAACTAATTTCAGAATGAGTGAGATAGTAGTGGCAAAAGCATGAACTACTCTAAAATAAAAAGAAATTCTTGGACCTCACAAATCCCTGTCCAAAGATCACCTACACCAAAGCAAGCAAACCACACTGCTTCAAGAATTAATGACTCACACTTGATTTTTAAATGTCAACTGCAGTTACGTGTTGCTCCACTAGCTTATCCTTGGATACAAAGTGCTTTGCACACCAGTCAAACTAGCAGCAATCTTTGGGTCATAGCTAGTTGTAGGCTTAGTTTATTTCACAGAGAATATCAGATACTATTCCACGGGAACCTCATAATGGAATATGTTTCTAAACCATTACGCTAAAATTGACAGATATAGGAACAGGTATAGGAAAGATAGCTACACAAAATATCCTGTGCATAGCACATGACTGCATATGATTGATAGTAATGCTTGTCGAACTTCTTTTACTGAGTAATAACATTGTTCTTCGCTTTAGTGAGAAAAGACCAGGCTGCAGCCAGCCACCTGTGTCACCACATGTAAAGGAAGGTGATGAAAGATTGAAGTTTATTATACATGGAGTGCAACCAGAGGCGCACAGTTTGTCCCCTTGGTTCATTTTGACAGTGTTCACATGATAGCAATTAAAACTGTATTTTTTATGCTACACATTTTTATTCCTCCCACTTTGAAAGTTCTCTCCCCTGTGTTATCAGGTAGAAGATATTTGTCTCACCCCAGCCCTTTGACCTAATGAAGACCCCTTTCTTTCCAGCAGGAAGTTGAAGAACTGAAATCATATAAGGAATTTCAAGAACATCTCTCAAAAATGAAACCCACTCAGAGTGCATTATAGGAAATAATTAATCATTCCATCTCTTGTATACAATCAATAACACTAAAAGACTGTCTTGTCATCTTATCAGGCTACATAGGTTTTAGCAGTTCCTTTATTAAGCCTGGAAAAGAAAGCAAGCAGAAAGGGATTCTCTGAACATCCAAACACAGTGTCACACTGAGTGTGATCCTGACGCTGCCCAGGGCATTTGCTATCCTTTGTTTATAGATGGATCTGTGATAACCCGACAGCTCAGATGGAAGGTCATCCTAGAGGATAGGCAGGGTTTTCTTTTCCATCATCCCTGAATCATGGAAGCAGTGGGTTTGGCCACCCTCAATATCCGGGCTCTCTCTTAAATTCCACTTCTCTTGTTGATGGAAATATGTGGACTGTGATCAGGAGATATTTGGGCAATCTGCCTTCTATTACAAGTGGAAGGGAGAGGAAAGGGTGAATAAACTCCTATGAGCTATCTGGAGAGTATCTTATTTCTGTAAAGAAAATTATACAGACATAAATCTTTACAGGTTTTTGACTGTTGAGCTATTGTGAAAGATAACCATATGTATCTGCACTAGCAGGTGTAAACAGTCATTAATACCACATCTGCTATCACAACTGCACTAGAGGCAATGAGTGTCACCCCATTGAATTCAGCATGCTCAGACCAGACCTCAGTTCCTGAGTCCATGGATGTATTCACAAGTAAGAATTGGTTTACTCATCCCTATTCATGAAAAGACAGTTTGAGGAACAAGCTAGAAGTTGCATCTCTGATTTCTGAGTTTGATAAAATCTTACTGTCCTTCATCAGAAAATCATCAGAGATGTACTCTTCTCTGGTAGATGAATAGTTTATCTTTGTTATCCTGATTCATACTTCTAATGAAAATGACATAAGGAGTTGCCTTAGAAGAATACACAAAACCATCTCCAGGAGTGATTATTCTTATGGATAGGTGTCACATTAGCAGCCTTCAGTCATCTGGGACATCCCCTGTTAGCCAGAAGCATTGATAAATGATGGAGAGTGGCTTGGCAATTTCCTCCACAAGCTTCCTCAGCACTCTGAATACCATCTGGCACACAGACTTGTGAGTATCTAGGTAACTTAGCAAGTTGCTAACTGTTTCTTTGCGGATTATGTGAAGTGTATCCTGCTGCTTGTCCCTGTCTTTCAGCTCAAAAGGCTGAATAACTGAGAATAACTGGACTGAGACAAAGAAGACATGAAGTGCCTCAGCCTCTGTGATAATATTCCCCTCCATATCCAGTAAAGGGTGGAGATTCTCCCTGATACTGTTTTTGATGATACATTCATAGAAACATTTCTTGTGGTCCCTCACTACAGTGGCCAGATTGAGTTCTAACTAGGCCTTTGCTTTCCTCATGTTGTGTCTACATGCCCTATTTAGATCCCTTTTTTTCCTGAGGCCCAGCAAGAGATCCTTGTTCAGCCAGGCCAGTCTTCTTCCTCACTGGTTCATCTTGTGGCATATGGGGACAGCCTGCTCTTGCAGTTTTAAGACTACATTTTTGAAGAATGCCCAGCCTTCCTGGACTTCTTTGTCCTTCAGAAGTGTCTCCCAAAAGACTCTCTCTGAGTGCTCTAGTCATGACAGTAATCCCACCACATTTCAGTGATGACAACTAGGTCATAATTTTCCTGTTATACAATGGCTTCCAGCTCCTACTGCTTATGATTCATGTTATGTGCACTGGTGTAGATACACTTGAGCTGAGCTGTTTATTTAAGCCCCAACAACTGAATGACACCCCTAGGTTCTACTTTACTGAGCCTGGTTTCATCCCCTTCCCCCTCTGAATCTAGTTTAAACACCTCTCAATGAGCCCTGACAACTCATTCAACTACCAACAAACAGACTCTTGACATCGCTTTATCAAGTCACCATCAGTTTAGGGTTTGGGTTTTTTCCTTTATCACATTTAATCTGTTTTAGAGGCATCTTTCCATCAGGATTGTTATTTCTTTCTATAGCCAGAAAGGTAGCTGCAATTAATCTAGAAAGGGAAACAAACACAGTTTGAAAATAAATGTGGATAATAAACCCATAGGTTAATGCATTAGGACAGGTTTGTTAAGAGCAGAGATTTTGTTACTGTAATATCAACAATCTCATGTACATAGCAGCTCACAGAGAAATACTGATGCAAAAACAAGTGTCTTACTGAATTAACCTAGTTAGGGAGTCTGTTGCATACCCCTAAGTGAAGGAATTCAGCTAAGGACAATACATTTTACTGGTTAAAATCTTAAGTTTATGTTTCACATAAGGAAAGGTCAACAGATTTATTAATTCTTTCCTACTCAGATGATTTTAAATTAAGGAAACAATAATTCCTAAACTTTACTCCTCAAACAAATTAGACCCTAGAATCAAAAAAAGAACATTCATTTTACTACACTGAGAGCTAAGGAGTTTATTTTTAGAGAGAAGTTTCAATTCTATTTTTTATAAGGATAAGAGTTTAGGATTATAACAATGTCTTTGATAAGAAAAAGGAAAACATGAGCTGTAGCTGAGGAGCTGAGCATTCCACCTCCACACTGCTTTGTTTCTCATTTGTTTCAGATAATTTTTGGTGTGTTAATATATAGTGGCATGTAACATCAGATCTCGTATGACTGGCTGAAGCATATGTAATTGGAAAAATAGTGCAAAAGTAATGATAACTTCACATTCATATCCTGATCATTATGCAAGAGGCTGTCTCTCTTTAGTTGTTACCTAGGTGGCTTACTTGCTATATTTGTATTGTAGTTTGAAAACTTCCCAAATTTTAAGGTGTTTGATTTTGTGCTTTTATGCCGAAAGTGCATTTTATTTTAAAACTAGAGACAGCTGTTCCATCAGCCCCCTGTGCCAGTGACCTGACCCCAGAGGTGGATTAGTGGGCAGAGACTATAAAAGGGAGTGGACTCAGATATTGTTGCTTTTTCTTCTGTCTCTTGGAAGACAGAGAACTCTTCCTGACTGAGCACCCCCCTCCTCAGGTGGGGGAAGGGCCTAACCTGGTCATCGCAGCCCTGCTACCACCCCGGCTCCACCTTCACTGAGGGCTGGGGCACAGAGTGAACTGAGAGCTGCCCAGCAGCCAGATGTTGAAGCAGGATGCTGACACTCCCCCACTCTTGTCTTTGAAGATGCCAAGGACGTGGTGAGCTCCAAATCCTTTCCCTCCCTCAGAACTGTAACCATTGGGAGAGAAAGAGGAAAGAGAGAGAGGCCCTGAAGCATACCCTGTTCACGACAACATTCATGACCCCATGTGACTACCACCATGTTGCCTCTGTCTTCACCACAGGCACAGTCCCACCAGGGCCATAGGGCTGATGCAGATGCTGTATCTCAGCTCTGCCACTGAGAGCATGGAAGAAGCTGAAATGAGTGAGAGACAGGGGTCCTAAGGTGGGCTTCTTAAGATTCTTACTGCTTGGCCAGAAGTTTTGTGCTAAAAGAACATATGGCATTGATCTCTTAAACCTCTGGCAAACAGAAAGATACTGGGGTTCTGAAGTGTCTGTTGTGTTCCTGCTTCTGAGATGCTGTTGTGGCCTGAAAATCTTAACTATGATCTGCTGCTCATAATCACATTGTGAAGAACTCCCAAGATGAGAGGAGTTAGAAGTAAGTCTGAGATGTACAGGGGAAGTTGTCATCTGCAGAAGGACCGGAAAAGGGACTTTTCCCGAAGCATCATGACTTAAGAGGGCCTCAGGAGCCCTATTGAGCAAGATGGATGGAGCAGCTGGCCAAATTCCTCCTCTGATTAGAGTATATTTTTTCCCAGGTCTCTCATCTGATGCATGATATGTTAGCTGTCTCCCATTTCTCTCAGAGTGTATGTAATGGCATTGGGATACAGCTTCTGTTTTATTTTTGTGTTTTGGGGTTTTTTTTACTTATTTGGGGATTTTTTTTCCTTTGCTTCTTGGTTGTGGGTTCAATAAGTTCTTTCTTTTTAGCAAAGTTGCTTCATTGCCTGTTGAATTCTTAATGAGAAGTGTTGGGTGTGCTTGAGTTGCAGGCACCAACCCAGAACCAATCTAGACCTTCATTTGAATCCAGGACAGCTTGTCTGGTGGCTAGCCCTAACCCTCAAACAGTTGCTGTCCATTCACAATGTCTCTACTTCTTCATAAAATGTGAATTGATTGTACTTTCATTTTAATATGTGGATCTAATGCTAAAGTATTACAGAATCACAGAATTATTGAGACTGCAAGTGAGCTCTGATATTACCAAGCCCAACCCATGACCTAACATCACCACATCAGCTAGTCCATGGCACTAAGTGCCACAGACAGTCTTTTCTTCAACACCTCCAGGGATGGGGACTCCACTGTTGCCTTGGGAAATCCATTCCAGTATCTGATCCTGAGTAAGCTTAATCCATTTGAACAGATTAATTCACTTCTCCAACTTAAGAACTTCTACAATGTTCTTCAAAACAACAGCTGAGGCTTTGATACAGATAGAATTTCCCAGTGCTTGAAAGAGGTTCATTGGGTTCAGCATAAAAAAAGCAGGCAGCTAGTATGGAGTGCCAGACATACAAAAGATAATTGAATATAGCACATTGTTTTGATCATTGCTTGCAGTTTGTCTCAATGCTGGCTGATAAACATTTCATGGCTTGAGTTTCTACCATAAGAAAGCTTTTTTATTTTAAGAAATCCTGGGACTCTACAAAAAGTTTTTCTGGCACTAGATTCATTAGTGTTTCTTCTGATAAAATGTTACTGGCTTAACCTGACTTTCTTCTATTTAATCACTTTCAGCAGCTCATTAGACCAAAAGGAAATAAGCCTTAAAACTCAAACCACATGCCACATTAAAGAAGACAACAACAAAAAAAAATAGAGCCTGTGTCCTCAGTTTCAACATTCTATGGATTCTCAGTAATAAGAATTTTTTAAGTTTTAGAAATAACCTTTTCAAGGGAAAATGCATATTATTTCATGACTATTGTTCCTGTTAACCTACACATAATAGGAATTTTCAAAGGTACTGCACAAGTGAATTCTTGTCTTATGACGACTTCCACTCCACTTCATCAGTAACAATAAAACAACGAAAAGATGTTTTAAAATTAATAAAAAAACCCAAAACATATGAGATAGGGCAATGTCAGTAACAGATTCACTAAATTGGGTGGGGGTTTTGAATTAGAAAAAGAAGTATATGTATATTTTTATGTATGTGGCTATATGTATAAAGAAAACAAGTATTAATCTTTTCCAAACAGGCGTTCATTAGCCAATTGTGGTTGACATTTTGGAGTGTAATTTAACTCATAAGAAAAAGCTCAGAATATTTCTCAACAATGACTTTGTTTTACAAGTCTACTAGCTGAAAACAGAAAAGATGCACTGAGCTATTGTCCCACTGGGGTCTGCTGAAAGTATATCACTAAGGATTCAAGACAGGATTTAGGAAGGTGAAAGAGGAGGCAGGCTACTTTAGCAGGATGTATCGCTGCTGTGTTCTCTAGGGCAGGCATCATTTCATATGAAAGGCAAAATGTCAATAGAAACATGCTATTATGTCACACTGCAGAGGAGATCTAAGAGGTTTAGTGCCCCAGAATGTTTGGTATTCCTTTTAAGCCTGCAATGCTGAGAAATGTTCCAAATCCCTCATGTTTATTTGAATAGATGTTGGCAGGATAATTAAATGCTCCCTTCAAACATCCTGTTGGAAATATTAAACAGCGATTACCTTACTCAACTTGGTGAGAAGGGGAGCCACCTGACTGCCAGCTTTCGTTTGCTCTGACACAGACGCAAAAGCTCTGCTGCCTTTCTGATCTGTTCACACAGTTTCTTCCCATGAGAAAGTAAGCACAGATTGAAATGTGGTATTTTCTCCCAACTTGCACACACAACTGCTGCTTGTTTCAGAAGGATGTCAACTAATTTGAACAACCTCTCCAACAGACTCTACAAACAGAAATGTCTTTCATAGGTTTCCGGGTCAGCAGCCCTTAGTAACCCAGGATGACTATTCTAGTACTGGAGGCACTGAAATAGTTCCATATAAATAGAAACAGCTTGTGTATCACATTGTTGCCTCAAGCACAGTATTCAACACCTCCTTGCACATTAACATATCTCTCCATGACACAACTTAACACGAAAGAGTGTCTTGGCCCTTATGGTGTCCTTTTCCTTTACCTTTTCCTTTTCCTTTTCCTTTTCCTTTTCCTTTTCCTTTTCCTTTTCCTTTTCCTTCTCGTTTCCTTCTCATTTCCTTTCATTTTAATGGCTTCTATGGACTTTTGACATGCTGAATTTATTATTTGTCTATCAAAAATATTTTACAAGTATAGATGGCTGCTGTGGTTAGAAAGAACGGCAGACAAGATGGGTGGGCAAGAGGCTCTGCATTTTCAAGTTAACTGTAACTGATCGACCCAAAATACTCTCCTTACCTCTACCTTTTCCCTTTACATCTAACGGGGCCAACCGGGGTTGAAAGGTGTTTTGACATTTTCTTCAATGCAAATGTGGATGTTAATTCATTATCTAAATTGAATGGTTGTAACAATTTATAAACCAATGTGTGAATCACACTGATTATGAAAAAATGTTATTGACACACGTTTCCTAGGTACATCAGGGTTTGAGAGCTCCTGTCCAAAGGCTGTACTTGTTAATAACAGAGCAAGACAGGTAGGCTGCTCAAACTACATAGTGTGAATGCAACCTGGAACAAGTCCTTCAGACTGAAATTATCTTCTCACAACATATTTCAAGCATAGCTTCTTAAAAACAGGATTTTCCAATGCATGTAGGAACTTTGGCCATTTCTGTAATGAAATTTTGAAAATTTTTTTTCTCTTACAGGTAAGTAGCAAGAATACTTTCACTCTTGTGTATTCATCAAGTAGAACAACTGTTCTGAAAATCCATAGCTAAGAAAAATGCTATTATCAATAGTATTGGTATTTTACTTGAGGACAATAATGAAGATAATGCAAAATTGTGCTTCTGGCTTAAACTGATGGTTAACAGAAGGAGCATTGTATTTGTAGTAAGGTACCATGTAATTGCTTAATTATCTTTCTTTTATTACTCTGAGACACTTATGATACTGCTAGTTAAAAGAAGGATGCTGCTGTGTACATATCACTTATTTAAATGCAGCCTTAGATCCAAAACTATTTCCTAAGGATTTCTTTTGCTCTCACTTTGGCTTTGGAAGGACAGCCAGCATTTAGGCTTTCTGCATTTAGAACCATGATTCCTACTGTGAGATCTCTCACCTGGCATTAGAAATCTGACATTTAGGCAACTGTTCATAGCTGTTTAACCTCCTCCTATAATCAATGGTGAAGAACAACCACTTCTGCAGAATGCTGCTGCCTACATAAGATAGGTATGTAAGATATATGGGAATCATTTGCCTCTGGGTGAGCCTCACTGTTTTTCAGATGCCTCATTTATGAGCATATTCTATATGCTGATATATCTCTAAGGGATATGTAAGGGGATAAATCCCTAAGGGCTTAAATCACCACCTCACCTTAACAGGAGCTATGCCATGCATTTGATGGGCCAACAATTCTTACCCTGCATTCAATAGTTTGAAATGGTTTAAAGAGCATTATTCTAGTATTACAATAGCACCTAACACTGATGGTCCTTACCTTCAGTTTACTGAATCATAGGAATGAATGTCTCTCCTGGTTCAGCTAAACAGAGCCTAGATCTGAGGAACCGAAAACAGGAATGGATCATTTACTTCTTTCCACATATACAGGAACAACAAGGAACCTTGTCTCAACCAGCAAAGTCCTTCTATTTCATCCTCCCCCTAAACCACAAAATCATGTAATTAGTCTAAGACCACTTGAACCACAAGTTTGGCTGCAAGTTAGCTATCCTGGCTAAATCACAGCTTTGAGAAAACTATCCAAGCTCAAGCTAAAACAATCTTCTAAAGTTAGAGAACATAATTCCCTTAGAAGTCTGTCCCAGCTTCTAACCATCATCTGCTAGGAAAGATATCAATTTAATTTAGCAACATTCAACTTCCAGCTGTTAATCTCCAGAAAGGCCATTATTGTTTCTTCCTAGAAACAAATAGTAAGTTTAGCTTCGTCTCTCCATTGTAGTCAAACCATCATTTAGTGTTCTTTTTCATAATGTGTTGTCAATACTGACTTCAGTGAAAACGAGATTGAGTTGTTTGTTTCAAATAAGTCACTGAAAATATTTTTCTTATCAGCAGTTTTCCCCCATCATATGCACCCTTTTACTTATTACTATTGGACTGCTCACATGCTGGGCTGTGGGTTGACACTGTCTGGTTTTGTTTTGTAGAAGGAAGCTCTGAAGCATTTGTTTTTGGGAAAAACGTGCTTCACAGATTTCTTAACCAGGGAGGAAGAAAAACTCAGCAGAAACTACATTTTGAATCTGGGTGGAAGACAAGCATCCATTTTAATGTTTACATCTGCCTTCATCTGAGCCAAGCCATTCGCAATAGCAGAGCAGTATTTATCTCTGGAAATCATTAATGAAGTCATGTATTTAAAAGTACATCTGTTTCACTATTTCTGAGCTTGTAACACTAACTCAGATTGTCCTTAAATGTGTCTAGGTGGCACAGTTCAGATAACCGGAAATAGTTCATCATATACAATACGACTGAGACCTGATAAGAATTGGGGTTTTTTATACCTTTTGCTGTGATGGTGACAGATGCCTCTTACCAGAAAGGAGACAGCAGACTGAACCAAGGAGATACGATTTAGCATACATTTATGCTAGAAATACAAGTCACAAAGGCAAGGGGTAAAGTTAAGTTACTCTCTTCTTTAGAACAGAAGCAGGAGAACTGAAGATGAGAGAAAATTATTCCAAGAACAAGCTCTGAAGACCTCACCATGGAGAAAAGCTGCTCAAATACAATCTTTATACTCTGGTCTTACCTATTTCCTAATAGTTGAAAGATAGATGTAGCAAGACTAATGTGTCTTTGAAAGAAGTCCCAAAACACAGCTGAATCTTCAGAAATAAGCAGAACGACTTGTGTTCTATTACTACCTCTGACTCCAGTTACCAGATAAGTGCCAGACTTTTAAATATGTTCACTGCCAAATATGGGCTAATGGCATCTGGGAAAGGAAGTGGAGACACACTTAGAGCTCAGGAGTTCCATCCTTTCAAACTTGATACCAACTGGACAATTCTAGTTTACCTTGTCACACATTATAATGCACCACTTTTTTCCAAGCTAAACGAAAGGTAGTATTTCTCTAAATGAAACTTTGCAGGTGCCTAATTTAACCAGTGTGAGAATAAAGACTTTAAAGCACTTGAGCAGAGATTGAAACAGGAAAAAATTAGACAGTAATAACTTCATTCCAGTCTTTGCTGTTGCCATGCATGGTCCACACACATTCAGGTACTTTTCAGGTGTATATTTGCTAGTTTTGTCTTGTGTTCATGCTAATTTTTTTTTCTGGGAAAGGAAATATCCCATTTCTCTTTTTACTTTTCTTATAGAAACTAGTCCATATGTATTTCCTTGAGTAGAATTGGCATCTACTCCATAGGAATGAGAAAACATGGTGATGGAGCTGGACCTCTTGATTCAGCACTAAGATCACCTACGGCAATCTACAAAAACCATCCAGTTAAGTCTGCAAAACAAAGCGTTACCTTACAAAACACAACTTCCAGGCAATTCTATAGGCTTTTCTAAAATGGATCACACAGACTGATGAGACTTACCAGCAGTATTAATGGTAACTGTCTTAACAGCATTGTCTGAGACAACTGTCCAGGAGCATGCATGGAATTGCAGCATGAGCTCAGTGCATTAATCAGCATGATTAAGGAAACTACCTTCTGGAGCAGTTCAATTACAAATATTTTGATGGGATAAAGCACCAGATCTTGATTTTTTTTTTCTGTTTCATATTCCAAATTGCTATTTCCAAAGTGGTTCTATTTACTTACAGTGACATTGTAGTAAGTCCAGAGAGGACTACAAAACCTACACCTCGCTTATTTTAACTTAATTGGAAGGACATGAATAGGTGAGAAAAGATAAACAAGGGGATAGGAGAAAGAAGACATTTACAAAAAGATCCTCTTGGCTAGCTGCAAGGAAAGGGAGGCAGTTTATTCTGTTCCTTTTATATCCTCAGTAGACATAATTTTCCATGCAAATATTTGTTATGCTTTTTCCTCTGCAAGAATACCTGTTTAGTGTTCTGCTCCTGTGCCTGCACTATAGTCACTAGGGTTTTAGGATTCTATGGGTCTAACTGATTATTGTTTGCATGGCTGAAAGTAATTATCAGTAAATTTGCCAGGCTGTAATTGGGCAACATAAAATTTAGTAAAAATGTATATGTTGAACTTACTCAGTTAAATACATTATTCTTCAAATAATTGCTTTGAAAATTGAGAAAGGTCTTTTTTTTTTAACTTTCCTTTCAGTGACAGGTACCACAGGCCAGAAAACTTGTGAAGGATTCTTCAGTGTAATATAAAGGGAGATTAAAAGGAAAACTCTTGATTTTGTCAGGGATCAGAGACTTCTATAAATACCTGCTTCTAGAAGAAAATAATCACCACATTTTTGAAAGTTTGCTTGACATCTCTTCCATAATTTTTGTAGGGGAAGCAGGAAAGCAATAAAACAAGGAAAATGGGAGAAAATCCTCTCCCTGTTGTAGAGCAAAAAGTCTATGACTTGTTCCTAGTGACTTTAGCGACAACAGCTTAGCTAGCAAAGACCTTCTATGCAATGGCATGTACCCAACAAAAAGGACATAAAGAGCAGTTTTTAATTTAATCTTGAGAGATGTCAGACATAAAATTTTTATAGTAAAATAGAAATTTGCCTTAAGATCTTGGAGGTTTTCGTTATCCTGGACTTTGACTTGATCTGTGCCTGGCCTAAAGACTCAATAGCAAAGTTCACTTCACAATGTATGTTAGGTTTGTCTATAATATAAAGAAAAAATACCCACTCCCCCTTTTTTTTTCCCCTCTTTCTATTTCTGAGGCATGTAAAATAGGTATTTTTCTTTTAATCATCAGAGTAAGTGAATTCTGCCGATTTTCCTCTGTTCAGGAAATCTGCTTAGCTGTGGTACCAAGGGCTAAACAATGCCGTGTGCTATTTGTGCCTGCTTGCCTACTGATCTCTTTATCTCCCATTATTCCATCAAGCATTTGAAATTTGTTGTGAATTTGGACTAAACTCATCAGCTAAGAAGAGATCTACAAATTTTGGATTTCCTGTAAAAATAATGAAAGCTTGTACCTGGATAGATAGTGATTCCACTTGTGGGAAAGTTGGTAAAAAGGTGAAATATATAAGTCTAAGAAAAGTTCCATTCTGAATCTGCCCCTCATGATACATCAAAATCATTATTCTTGAACCAAGATTTCTTGTCTTAGGCACAAAACAATGTGAACTCCAAATGATTGTTTTCCTGCAGTTGGGAAAGACATTACCTCCTCTTTTTCATCTTTCATATCTTGTCTTTCCTTGAGCTAATTTCACTTCTTTAATATCTACTCAAAGGTAAGCTCATGCTAAAGCTTTATTATTATAGTTCTTTCAAAGTCACTTAAACATGAGACATAGAATAACTAGCAATCAAGCTTCATTATTTTCAGTATTTGGGAAAATGTTTTATTTTGGAACTATTTCTCAGAATAAATTGCATAAAACTCTGTGATCAATTCCACTCTCAATATTCTAAGTTGTGTAAAAAATATACAGCACTACTATTTCAGGAGCTCTTTGAATGGGGAAAATATCTCCCAAGTTTTGGGCTGATCATGATTCTGTAATCCCTATGCAAATGGTGGGATTCATTTCACCTCACCTATTTGTAGGTACTTCTAATATAGATCAGATCTTTGACACAAAAAAAAAGTATGAAGTACTATTCATGCTTCTTATGTAAAAATAAAAGAGGTCTTTATTACGATATATTTTTCCCTGCTAATGTCATCAACAACTAAGAAGGGAAGACAGACTATCTTATCAGATGCAAATGTCATGCACTACTCAGTTTTGCATTTAACCAAACAAGTGTCAACTAAAGGTTCTCATCTTCATGGGTATAGGACTCTGCCTTACAACTAAGAAAGCGTTGTCTGTTTCACAGCATCACTGATTCGCATCTTCTTCCAAGCATGTATGGAAGTTCTCTATGGATATAGGGATTTATATGGACAAATGGAAAAGGTGAGAGCTACTGTCTAATATGTCTTAATATAAGGCTAGGCAAGGTGTCACTGTTTCTCTCCTTTCCACAAAGAATTTGATGGAAATATGATGTCTCCTGACCAAAAAGATGCTTTCTCCTGATTAATTTTTACCAGGCTTGGTGTGTAGTCAGGATAGATGATCCTATATTGGCCACAGCTTTCAGAGACAATGCCTGAGCAGGTTTAAAAGCCATACTGCCTGGTGTGTGAGGGTCTAGGAAGACCCCAGGAGACCTACTACTGATAATACAGACTGTTATCACCTACCTTAGAGGTAACTTGTTTCGTTTTAAGTTCATTCATTCTCCCTCTTTGAACAGGGACATTTGATAATCCGCCTTTTATGCCTACAAAATCCTAATTCATTAGACAAACCCATGTATTGCCCTTTAATATATTTTCTAGGTGCTTTTTTCCTCTTAAAAAGTAGATGTTAAACTGCCATCAGCATAGCAGTTATTCTCTCTTATGAATACTTGAAATCAAAGACCAGCTGTGGTGGGCTATGGAAGTTTTACAAGCACAAACTAGAAACATTGCTAATTAACTGAATGCTACCGCAGTATGTCATCTGGTTCAGGTCTAGAAAGAGCAGTTGGAACTGTCAGCTAATACTACTTAAGAGCACTTAAAGGTTCAATGGATTATTCAAAAAGTCACAAGGCAGACTTTTCTCTAAGTGCATAGCTGACACTGTAAAACTGAGAAATGTAATTTGAGAAGTTACAGGGCTACTTCAAATGTGTCACTGGGCACAAAGCACAGGCAGCCTCAGATGCTCAAATGCATTCCTGACATAACATTGGCAACTGGAACATTTAGCAATTGTTAAGGAATAGTTATTCACTTGACTAGGTCTATGAATTTAAGAATCTGTCAAAACAATACAAATGTTCAGCCTTCAAAGGGAGGACAGTGCCTCTAGACAAGTGAATTGAGTGCCCAGTACCATTCTCTGGATCTGAGACCAAGTGACACCAAGTGGTCTAGGTCCATATGATTAAATCCTAAAGCCTCACTTTTCTGTATCATTTTTTATTGGTATGGACAGCATTTGTGAATTTAACAAGAAAACAGTCTATGAATATAGTGAATAAATTAAGAATCAACTTGTTCAGTGTATCAGTAATGAATAATGTCTTCCAGGGAAAAGGTGAATATGGAGACTTAATAAAAAGGAATATTTGTGCAGCAAGATACGATGGAATAGATTATACATATTTCAGTAAAAGGAGTTAAATTACCAACATAAAAAAAAAGCCTTCTACTTTCACTTCTTTCTTTGGTGACTGGAGATGTATACTTATAAAAATCTACCTTTATAAAGAGAAATCTACCTTTTATAAAGAGAAACTTTAAAAAGAAAGTCTCAGAAAAGGGGTGAGTTTCCTTAATTTACTGTGTTGTTTTCATTAAAAACCAGAACTATTTCATACCATCACAGATGAAGGCAAAAAGTAATGTCAGTAGGGAAAAGCAATCCCTAGATTATAGTCACCAGAAAAGAGAGGTTCTGATCCATCTGCCTACTGCCTGTCTACTGAAGAACAGCGCAGACTGTTCTTCCCATATCTCTTGAGCTTACAGTTCAAAATGGATGTTGATAAACATAGAATTTACAGAAAGCCAGAGGCTGAAAGCTATGTGTCATTATAAAAAAACTTCAGAGAACTTAATAAACTTAAAAAGCTAAATGATGCCTTACTCGGACTCTCCAAGTCATGGGAGACCCCAAGCTGATAATGTAAAGGCTATAAACCAAAGTCTAAAGTAAAGAAAATCACTACAGCTAAACAGAGGAAGTCATCAATGGCAGCAGTGGAGCGCCTCTCACTGGAATTTGTTCATTAAATATTGATCGCTTTATTCTGAAGTTTCTCATGGAATCTAATGTAAGGATGTCTTAGATGCTCTTGCTGATTTAATAATTCATAACTTTGTGAAAAATCACTCAACAGCCAAACAAACCTCAATTATTAATTTAATTATTTTAAAAGTTCTTACGTCAGTGACAGAGTATCTGCATCTTTTGCTGGCAATGTAAAAGTCTCATTTTCCTTTTATTTGTTTTATTTTCAATCTCAATATAGCAAAACCAGATGTTAACAGGCTGGAATTTGTGTTTTATCTGAAAATGGGCCAAAAATTCTCCTAACAATGAAAATTACATTCATTAATATTTGCCAAAATTGTGAACCATGCTTGCTACTGTTTGACTCAATGTATTAATAAATGACAAGCACTCTAGCAAAGTTTTTGGGCAAGAATGAAACAAAGGAAATTAGCCAGAACTAGTGTAATCCAGGAATGTAAAGAAACTTTAGGATGAAAACATGGTATGTTTGAACTTAGTATGAAATATTGACAGTTTCCTCCAAGATTTCTGCAGGTGGAGGAAGAAATCTGCAAATCGATGGAGAGGTGGCAAGAAGAAAGACAAGTCTTCACAGGGAAACAATGGGAGCTTCTCACCCACTCTGTCAAGCTCATGTCAGTGCAAATGTCTCAGCACTACGTTCTGGCATGGAACAGTTACAGGCTTTCTTGCATGCTTTCAATTAAAAGAATTTTAAAGATTTTTAGACAGTACGTCTAGTGCTGTAGACGCTGTTTTGCAGTTATTTCATTTAAACGTCCCTGTAATGAGACAGGGACACAATCATTAGTGCCTTTAAAGACAAGGACTTTTCAGGAGAGCTGGGTCTTTTGCTCAAGGCATGAACTATTGCTGTTCACTAAGAATCTGCTGTCCAGATCTACCAGACTTTGCAATGCTTTTTCTGACATCTTGCTGGTGTCATATTCAAACTCATCTAAAATTATGAGTTCTGCAAGTGACAAAATTCTGGTGTTTTCAAAGCTTGATGAATTATGTAACTGGTAGCTACCTGTAGTAAGTATTTTGGGTGTAGTAGTCAGCCACTTTATGGCACAATGTGTCGTTTCAAAACCGCAGTTTTTTAACTACATCTATACACAATCTGTTTATAGCGCTAAATGAAATAGGTAAGGACCCACACTCTGTTAGAAATTAGCTGAAATGGTGTAAATCAAATATTTATTCTCTTATCCTCTACCCATTAGGAGATGACATCCACAGTGCCTGTTGGAACAGGCAAGCCACAAAACAAGGCTCTGTCTGGAGAAATGTTTGCTGGTCTACTCCGAACTTTCTTTGGCATGCACAGATCAAACACAGCTGATCTTAAATCACCTTCAGCCTTCCTAACAGGCAATAGATAGAGCTAATGCAGCTTTTGTAACTATGCAAGGATTACTTTAAACCTGCCCTTCAGCCTGCAACATGGGCAGAAATTTAGAGGCTCAGAGGTGTGGATCAAGATGCTTTTCCTTTAAAATATCTCTACTGGCTTCAGCAGAGTTTCGCCAAGCAAATTCATATCAATTCATGTTCTTACATGAAAAATTGTTTGCTGGAACCCCAGCTCTGACAACTGTACAGACAATTTATCAAGTTCATTGTAGTTATTCGAGGGATATAAGGAGGTAGCACTGAATATGGACACCAGCTCAAAACTGCTGCAGGCAGCCAAATCACGCTAACAAAGTGACTCCTGTAACATGCATTTTCTAGAGTGCCTCCACCATAAATATTTCATATGATGCAATGAGAATCAATTTTTAAAAAGCCGCTGAATTTGAGACATATCCTCTACAACTGATTAATATTAAGATTAGAACTAAAGAAAGTTGGAAACTATAATCAATTAAACACAATTTATAAGCTTAATTTCCTGCATGTCACTCCCAGATAATAAATACTTTTCCTTTGGCTTGGAAAAGCTGTGGAAAAAAAAATAATTTAAGGCTCATTAGTTTATTTTTAGTAACTTAAGATCTGAGGGATTTGAAAACATTTCCCTTTTCTAATAGAACATGCCTTCCTGTATATCAAGGATGTCCACTGACCTCACTCCCTCCTGGAAGGTGCCACTGATCCATGACAGAAATCCTGTGAGAGCTTTGAAAGCTAAATAGGAACAAAAAAAAAAAAAAAAAGCATTATCATGCTTAACTGATTATAACGTTTGAAATAAAGTTCAACTTTGAGTTTCGGGAGAGAAGGAGGGTGCCTAACACAAACAAGCACTTCCCGTGTTTGCCTGGAAGAAGGCAATCTTCCCTCTGCTTGTATAATAAGAACATTACTCGCTAATTTGCCAGTAGCTGAAAGGGATTTCTGTTTTTAGCCCAGGGTTTGTGGCAACTGTTTTGTTTTAAATGAAAATTAAATGGGAACATACAGCTAAAAAACCGTTGAGCCATAATTGAAGTGCATTAATGGTAATTACTTCTTTCTTTCACTCATCATTTTGACAGAGAAATCCATTGCTCCTCAATCTCCATGTTTCCACAAATCACTCTTCCCTATGGATGTGCAATGACTGAAGGAAATCATGGCTTTGTCCTATACATATTTCTCTATGTTTTCCCTGTACTTCTTTCCCTGGGGATACAACAAAAATACCAATACATTGTATAAACAGTTTACAATTTCGATAGGGATAAGAGGAAAAGCAATGAATCAAGTAACGAAGTGAAACTGTTGGTGCTAGTTATTGGGACACACTGGTTTTGTTTACAGCCATAAATTTATTCAGCTGATTTATTTCAAGCATTTTTGTCTTGTCAGTAAGAGACACTTTCCTGAGAGAGTAGTCTCTCTAGGCAAGATTCTTTTACTTTAAGCACATTCTCATCTCTCAGCTTAGGATCTTCTTTTCAAATGTGCTCTAGCAATCAAGGAAACTGAATTATCCCCACAGGTCCAAGGCTGATGAACTTTTGTGGACCATTATAGTGAAATATTTATAACTTACAGACAAGAGGTCTCTGTCACTATTCAGATAGATAGAAGAAGTTTGTAACCAAGGTAATTTTCCTTGCACTGTGGTTGAGATAGTATGAAATTAATTTCATGTGTGAACTAAACAAAACTGTTGCTTGAGGTCCTTCTCAGGATATGATCACTTGTCATTGACACACTTCCCACTCTTGTGGAGAGACAATAGTTAGTTCTCCATTTGCATTTGAAATTTTTGAAGGTTATTTTGTAATAAAATGTCAACTATTTCTGATGTCAACATAAAAGGAAACAGATTAACCATAAAGCTTGATTTCTGCCTATTCATTCAATAAAACTGAAACATGCATTCAAATTGTGTATTCATTTTAGTCACTTGTGAATATTGTGATAAAACATGAAAATCAATAGGATTTCTATGACAGCATCACATCATACCCTGAGAGTACATTGATTTAATTTTTCCAGCTCTATTGTGAAGTGTTCTAGAAGGAAGAGGTCATAACTTTGAAGAGGTCACTGATTTTCCCTTATTTTTGCAGTGTACAGAAATAATAACTCTATAATGTTAAACGGAAGTGTTCAGCTACTCTCACCGCAGTTTTCTGTATTTAAATTTTGTTCAAATAGTTCCATAATTTCTCACATGGATATTCTCTTCAGATATAAGATGGAGAACAAATGCATAGACTGATACAAATAGAGTGAAAACAGTGGGGATGAGGCATTTAGATACCCAGTTGACTTTAATTTTTTTTAATTTCAATAGGAAATATTTAAGTCTGGTGCAAAATTTATTCCTTAGTTACTAGTTATATCAGAAAAATGACATGGGTTATTGACTTGGAGTCTTTGGACTGTGAACAGTCTCCACTGCATCAAAAAGCTCGGCCTTCCTAAAAATCTGATCTCATGGCAGCTTCTCTATATCCACTTGAAAGAAAATAATAAAACATTGCAAACCAATATACTATTGAAAAAAATGCAGTCTTAATTTAACACTGAAATGATCGGTTTGAAATATCACATCTAAACAATGATTTTTACAGTAATATTAGAATGAAAATAGAAAGAAAAGGAGAGAAAAAAAGTTAAGAAAACGCTACCCAGCTGAAACAGAAAAGAAGAACAATTATAAAGCATAGTGATGGTGGGACATCATGGCAGTGTCAATGAGAACTGTACTAATCCTGACAAATACTCCTGCAGTCAAAGATGTCTGTTGCTTGCCTGGGAGCGCAGTAGAAATTACACAGGCTGTTCTTTCCACATTTGGTATATGGCAAAAATGTTTCCAAAAGCTCATCTTTAGTTCCTGTGCCACAGGACTGATCCACTCATTACCTGTTATCCATCTCTCATGTGCACCGAAAGCTGATTGTTCTTCTTTGCTTTCACAAGTGTGTTTCTCTCAGCCTTCCCTGTAGACTAAACAGCCTCAGTACACTTACGGGATTTGTTTTCAAATCTTTAAGTTTTTAGTTCTGGGCTTCCTGTGTTAGTATCAACAGGCAAGAGGATTCTCCCAGAACACTATGTGCCCTCTAAAAAGAGAGAGCTCATTAGAATTTACCTTGTTAGTCACATTAATGTATACCCAGAACAGGTACACAAGCATCTCTCTTTCTTTTTAATATAGAGGTCCAGTGTGGTGGAGAAGCTTCTTGCTTTCTTCTACAGGTAGCATAAGCCCCAAGTGCAGAAGCTCTGAATTTTTCTGAACTTGGCCCCTCTAAAACTTTGAGCCATGGTTTAGCCTGTTATACGCTTGGCTTTCACCTGAGTATATTTCCAAAAGTTACAAGGCTATTTGCAAACTCTTAATTAAATCAAGGGAAATCAAATGCCTGAAATCTGGATGTTAGGGTGTTTTTTTTATTTCTAAATCCCCCAAATGCCTTTCAAAATCTTTTGGTATCAAAACGTTTCTGTTCATCTGTCTCCAAGTTTTTGAAGCCTGTTGTGTTAGTGGCAATGGCAAAAACAGTGATTTGGTGGAGCTCGAGTAAACAATCATTCAGTAACTTGTTTCCTAAATGTGCATACCATGCATCACATAGTTCTTTTTGCTGACATATGATAAAGTTGATGCTCTGACTTTATGAAAGGCACATTTTAATATTTCTCTGTATATATTGACACAAATAGAGAAGTGATTCTTCCATGAATTTCCTGTTTTACATTTTGTCTCCTTGCCTTACACATCTTTTTCCTCACCTACTGCAGTTCCTACAGGAAATAAATTTCCTCCCACAGTCGCCCACAATCCTTCTGTCCCACCAAACAATACGAGCTCAATTACATCATTACACAAATTAAACAGAAAATTAAATAAATAAATTTGCATTGCAACCTTTTGATTTCAGTGTATTCAGAATGAACTTCTGACACCTAATTTAGTATGACCCATTTCCACAGCGTTTCATTGTTCCAATGTTTTGAACCATTCCTCAGCACAGATGTCATGTGCTACCCACAGACAAGGACATGGGAAGACTGTGAGCAAATAAGGACTGGAACTGAACTCCCAGATCCCAGTTGCTGTTAAATTCAGCAGAGGATCTTTTGATTCTAGTTCCAAGAGCTTGTATTGCACCTTTCTGCGTTGAAAATAAATAGAGCATTTTCTATGGTAACTTCTACTGATTGGAAAAGAAGGAAAATCATCTTCTTGGTAGGTAAGCTAAGGCCAGAGACTAACTTAAAGTATTACACACTATTTTAGGGAATACTGAACACAGATCCTAGACCACATTCGTGTTGATGAGCTTCAACTGCCTAAGTTCTATGTGTTTTGTCTAAGCTTGTCATCCAGGCTCCTTCTTATAATTGATATGGCCTGAGGGAATGAAGCAAGATTAATCTAGCTCTCAGTAACTTCAGTAGATTTGCAATTGCTGTTGAGCAATTATGTCTGCGAGTTAGTGAAAAAGTTCAGAAAAATAGCATCTCCCTCTACACTGATCTGGGCTTTACCCAACCATCACACAAATACTCTCGGAGATTTGTCTGTATGACACATTTTCAGAGGACTTGTCTGTCCAACATAGAAATTACCTGAGACGGGTGAATGTCTGAGAACAAAGGTGGTCCTCTGATGCAATAATTTCAGGATTTTTTGTAAATTCATAAAATTATATAATGTAACTGTTGTTGCCTACTGATTTATACTGGTGGCTCTTTAAGACAAGGCCTGTCACTTGATGATTGTACAAATCATTGAACTGCAAAAAAGTCATTGTGTCTCCTGATTCATGGGCTGATCATCATTGTGTTGCCATGCCATCCACTTTTCTGTACTTGTCTCCAATGTTATAAGACCACAAACTTTTAGAACAAACAGTATCCTACATTGTATATCATAAAACGCATTCAGTCTTTGACTGGACGCACTCTCATGCCTTTAGTATACAACCCAACAAAATTACCGTATGAGTATCATAGACCAAGTAGATGGAAAGAGGAAAGAACCATTAAAATATGCCTTCTAAAACTGTAGTGGTTAGATGCTCTGCAAGAGGACCTAAACATTTAGTGGGCTTTGCTCCATGTGTAGCACCTGAAGTGCTATTGACAGGCAGTACTAAGGAATGCTTTCAAATCTATGGAATATTTTCCAAGCATGCCACGAAACCCTAAACAGGAATAGAATGTATGGTACACTGTGAACATCATAAAACTATCTGTTTATGCAACACAAATGTCAAATTGGCACATTTTTGATGTTTCAGAAAAAAAAAATATTCCCTTCTTCACTCTCTCCCTATAAAGAGTTGGCAAAAAATTACAGTCCCTGGTACACAGGAAGAATAAAACCTGGGTTCTGGCACCAAAACTGTCTTAATTATACTTTACACTTGCCAACTATTACCTTATAATCTAAATCTCTGCTCCAAATCTCACAAGCACAAGAATGGAGCTGATTTAATGCACCAAGTGTGTTTTGCTCCCCAGCACAAGATGAACAAAATTTAGTGTTCTTGGAGGTCAAAACTCACTCATTGTAGTAGACTTCTTGTAAATCTTTTAGGTAAGTCTAGGATGGCTGCTGTTATTTTTGTAACCTTCCTTTGAACCATAACTTCCTCATCAGGTTCTTCATATTCTACCTCAGAGACATAAAACTCCCCAAAGCCAAGCTGTTTCTTTCAGCTCTTTTACAGTACAAAGCAGCCATCAACCATCCCCAGGGTCATGCAATATTGCTACCTTTTGCATCAGTATTTCAGAAGGCAGAGCTTGTCTCTTATAATTTTTCATACTTAAATTGACAGAATCTACCTGGAGGAGTCACAGGCTGCAGTTCACTTCAAATGAGGGCACAGGGGCACACACTCATTGGCTGCCAGCTCAGTTGTAAGCATGAAATAAAACTGTGGTGTCATAGCATCCATTATATGGCTAATACAATGTTCAGGGGGAAAAGTCAAGCTCTAAAATAAGTTGAGGACTGAAAAACAGACTTTAACAAGAAGCTGAAAACCATAAAGTCAAAAAGAGGACTCAAATTATTAAAGCTTCATTGCAATTTTGCACGTGTAATTTTGTGACCAATATTTTTATGGTCTATGTGGTTTGGGTATCTAAAAGGCTGGATAATAACTGGGTAAACATTTTACAACTGGGAGCTATAAATTATCCATTTTCCTATTTTCAAAGAGTTTTGTGAACCTAAATGTATTTAAAAAATCATGAAATGTTTAAATACTATAGTGCTGGAGGCCATAGGATTTTCTCATTACCATTTCATATTGTGCAGAAATCATCACTGTATTACTCATAAAGTAATGCTACAGTCTGGAATGCGTTTGTTTTATTTCTGTCTTAAAAATAAAAAAAAAGCAAGCATTTTTGACTGGTCTTAGTCACTCCCCTCACGAAAACATTCCCAGGAACATTAACCAGAACAGGTCAAGCACGTCCATTACCCTGGTCCAGAATAAAATGCCCCATCCAGCCCCTCTACACTCAATTTGTTTTTTCTCTCTGTCTGAAACCTGAACCCTACCCTCTTGGCTTCTTGGTATTGCTTCAACATTCTAGAATGGGGGTGAAGTCCTCAACACAATGCATGTTTTGTCTTCTGTCCTAGCTTGTCTTCTTGGAAGCTGGAAGGTAGATTTCAACTTCCCCATGTTCAAGCAGATGATGCTTCCATCATTATTCTGGATGAATATTCCAACATCAGACTAACAAGCAAAATGTTCTATTCTTTGTGTGGTAATATTTTGGGCCTCAGCAGTTGAGATGTCTTCATTTTTTGGTGAGTCCTGGGGTTTTGGGTCTTACTAGATGCTCTCAGAGCACATTTACCAGACTTCATTCCCTGGAGACTTGGATGTTCTCCTTTGTGTATCCTAAATGGCATAATGTTACTAGGAACATAAAGGTTCATCAAATATTTGTGTTCCTGTCACAGCACAAAATAGTACTAGCTTCTAATTGTCTAATTAGGTTTCTAAGTGAACACCTTAGTGCTTATGCACCACCTGTTCCATCAGCAGGTAGGCAGAGTTCATTTTAAAGTTCAGTTTTTCTCTGGAAGAGCTGCACAGTAGGCAAGTGATTGCTATTAGGATCTCACTCCAGATATTAAACAAATTTAGAGATGCTGCTGTTGTTGCTACCTCAGCCACATGCACAGAAATTCCATGAACGCTTCCTCAGCAATGGACTTTGTGTTGTTTAAGGCATTAACTGAAATCCAGAGCTTCTCCAGAGTTACTAGAAGAAACGTATTTTTCAGCAGAAATGACAAATGACAGTCACCTTTTGCATTTCAAAAAGCAGGAATGTGTCTGTGATATTTTTAACATGCCATAGGAGTAGAGTGGGGGCAGATTTGTCAAAGCTACTTATTTTATAGGGTGACATTTAGCATGAACAGGTTAGCAAATGGCTTAAATTTGTCTAAAAAGAGAAATCTTGAAGTGTAACAATAAACATTCCATCAAAGATAAAAGCAGTGTTTAAAATTGGTTTCATTAAACTGTTATTGTGACTTCTGGTTCTAAGTAGCTTCATGGAGGCCTTTGTAGTGCTCAGCCCCCAACCCCAATCTCAATTTCTCCCATCCCACCCCAAAAAATAGGAATGAAAAGGACTAATACTCTAAACTGGGAAAAGGTAAAATATTAACAGTTATGCAGACTTGTATTTACACCAGGTGTTGTAGTTTTGAATTCGTTCTTACTACAAGAATCTCCAACTGCAGGAATCTGCAAAAAAACCATAAAAGTATCTGTGCATATACAGAAGTGGTTTAAGATGTGCATGTAACTCATAGCTCTTTCCTGAATGGCCTTGGACCAAAACATATTCCTTGGTATAATAGTTTCTATTTCCAGACTGTGCTGCTTACCAAGAGTAATCAAAGTGGCTGCATACTCTCTCTCGCACAAGAACTACTTCCTCTCCTCCAAAGCTGGTAAAGCCAGTTCCAAGTGCCACATCAATTCAGTGAGAAGGGGGAAACCTCCTTTGACCAGCTGCATGTTCAGTTTCTTGAATATTCCTTACTGAGATCTCATCCAGAGGAGTCTATATATGAAGCACAATTAACATTCAAATGTCATACACGTCTGAGATATACAACTGAAATCAAACCATTAAGTTGCCAGAAAATTACATGTGTCAATTTCTTAAATCTAAGTCAGTCAATATAGCTGTCTTCACTTCAAGCAAGCTGGATTATAGCAATGCTCAGAACCGTCATAAACCCTCTGCACTCCATCAGTTTTTACCTCAAATGAACTCAGCTATGGCACAAAGAAAAGTCATCATAAACTCACACTGTACTGCCTGCTGAAGAATGATTCAAAGAACAGCTCAATCTGTTCTTAGCTAGAACAAATTGTTCAAAGAAACAGACTGTCTAAAAATTGTATGCACCATTAATGCAGAGTGCACAATTGCCCAACAAAGTGCCTGTCATTCACCCATTTTATTTAGGCATAAATGACAAATTCCATATTAAGTATCTAATCACCAAAGTTACATCTCTAAAATAATAAGTTAAAGAGATGTTTTGTCAGTTGTTGTCTACTGCAAGATCATCTCAAATGCTGAGGGTACAGATAACTAAAGAACTGGAGATGAGGATTCACTGTTCTCCCTATAGAACTATCACTAAGCATATCCATGTGTTTGTATGTGTCAGAGGCTGCTTCTCTGTGTTTCAGATTATTCTAGTTCCAATTGCAGCTTGCAATTAGAGAGGAAGTTTAAAATAGAAGCCTCTTGTGAGTGAACAGCAGTGGCAATGGGAGTCCAGAGGTTTCTTTGGCTCATTGCACTACTTACCAATCTATATCGACACCTTGCTATATATACCACTCAAGGCAAATCGGGAAAGAGCAAAGCAGAACTGAAGTTTGAATGGCTGATAAACAAATAAAATGAAAGTTTGAGAAGCAAAATGCAGTCTGAGCAGGAAAGCACCATACAGTAATTTTTCTTGGGAAGAAGGAAAGAACAGCTCAGTTCAGCAACCAACCATGATTAGAGCTTTTCTTGCAAAAGTAATTTATAGAATAAAAGGGAAAACACTAACTAGTTTTATGAACTCATTTTCCATTGAGAAGTATGTGATAAACAGCTAGTAGATTATGAATAATTTTTCGACATATTTCTAGAGCCTTACCACACTTATAGTCAGTGTAAATAAATTCTCTACAAGATCTGTAATAATGAGTTGTATCAGAGAAGATACTCATTTCTATGAGTATTTGCAAAAACCTTCTTGCAGACCTATACAAATGGGTGAGAACCCTTGAAAACTCTTCAGTACTGCCAACTTACTCCACCATCATTTTCTCCAATTTTAAAGCCAATAATGGCTTTTCATTCATGTTCATAAAAATATTGAATTATTAGCATATGGGTAGAACAGAGCCCAGACAACAGTCTTTATGAATATTTTCATCAGTTTCAAACCACCCAGTTGTCAGTTATTTTAACAAGATTCCATTTTGTTTGATATGTGTTAACATAGACTATGATGGGCTTTTGGTTTGGTTTTTTTTAACCATAGCTTTTACATACTGTAAGCAAATTTTACATATTTCGTTGCTTGGAAACTGATAAAAAACCAAGTCAAACAGAATTAGAAGGAGCTGTCCAGTTACACACACACAAAAATGCTGTTAACATGGTGTGAACTGAATATAATCCCAGCTCAGTTTCGTTTTACAAATTATAATGCATCATTTCAGAGTTAGCTATGCAGCTGGATTAGCAGAACTAGTGAGAATTCAGATAAAATATGAGTAACTTTGTTCACCTAAGACACAGAAATACTGCTACAGTGTATTGTGGTTTTAAGAGGCCTTTTGGTGAAACTGTTGGTATCTTTGTAAATTTTTCCACTAGTTTATTTTTTCGTCTCAGTTTGAGAAAAGAAGAAAAAAACCAATGGCATACAAGGCTTTGTGTAAGATCTAGCCATTAAGAGAAACCTTTCTCTCTGATATCACCTTCCATTTTGGCATAAGTAACTGTAAGGAATAGGGTACCTGGTATCTCTTTAATTGCTTAATTCTAATGAAAAATAAACCAAATAGAGAGGCAATTAAAATTCTATCCAAAATTGTCTTGTCATAGAAATAAAAAATTAAAAAACCCCTTAGAACACAAAGGCACTGATTTTGCCTTTATTTTCCCCAAAAACAACAAAGTGTACTGATTTTGAAAAATTATGCCTCCACTTTCTGAAATTAATATTTAACATTTTTGTTAAATGTTTTGTTGTGACATTTATTAGATTTTTATGTAAGAGAAAGAAAAACTTTCTAAAAAGATAAAACATCATCTAAACACTGATCACTGAATATTGAAAATCAAAACTGAATGCTAAAATTAAATTATTGTAAACATTTTTTTGTAAAATCTTGGAATTTATTCTAAGTCAGAATCAAGACAAATTCCTGAATTACCACCTCTGTCATCAAAATAAATCTTCCCAAATCTATCTAGAAAAGATCATAGAATTATTTTGCTTGGAATAGATATTTAAGATCAAGTCCTGCCATCACTTCCACATTCCACCATAAATGATACCTGCAGAAATGGTGAATCCACTACTTCCCTCAGAAGCCTGTTCCAGGGCTTTACAATCCTTTTAGTGAACAATTTTTTCTTGATATCCAACTTAAATGCCCCCTGGAGCAACTTGAGGTTATTTCCTCTTATCCTGTTGTTTGTTACTTGGGAAAGAGACCAACACCCACCTAGGCATCACCTCTTTTCAAACAGCTGTGACAAAGTCCCCTCTTGACATCCTTTTGCTCAGGCTAAGCTATCCCAGTTCCTTCACGCACTCCTCACACTCCTCATAGAATCAAGCTTCATTGCCATTTGAGCACTCTTGAGGACCTCTCTTGTAGTGAGAGACCCAAAACTGAACACACTACTTGAGGCATAGCCTCACCAGTGCCAAGTACAGGAGGACAATCACTTCCCTACTCCTACTGGCTACGTTATTTCTGATACAAGCCAGGATGCCACTGGCATCTTGAGTAATGACATTCAAGATTATGTGCTTCGAAACCTTGCCTGGCACTGAGATCAGATTGAAAGGCCTGTGGTACCTGTAGATGGGGCACACATTTGCTACCCTCCAGTATAACCTACCTTTTTACCCAGGACTGGTAACAAATGAGGGAAAATGGCTTAGTGAGTAGTTACACTATCTCCTTCAGTACCCTTAGGTGTATCCCACCCAGCCCCATAGACCTGTGTGTGTCTGTAATACGTCACTGATCATTTCCCATGGATTATGGGAGCTTCATTCTGCTCCCTGTAACCTGTCGTCCAGTTTAGGGGGCTGAGCACTCAGACAACAGCTGGTCCTACCGTTAAAGACCCAGGCAAAGAAGGCATTCAGTACTTTATCCTTGGTCACTATGTTTTCCTCCACATCCAGTAAACTGGGGATTCTCTTTAGCTCTTCTTTTGTTGATAATGTTCTAATCTATAGAAACATTTTTTAATTGTCTTCAATGGCAGGAGCCAGAGTAAGTACTGCCTGGGCTTTGGCCCTTTGAATTTGCACCCTGCATAGCCTCACATCATCTTTGTAGTCTTCCCAAGTGGCCTGTCCCTTCCTCTGTGGGCCAGAACTATGCTGTTCTGCCTCAGTCTGTTGAAATGCTAATACTATGATAGTATTACTGTGATAACAGCTCTGCATTACTTTACATGGACTGGTTTTGATAGTAATCATCACTCAATGAATTGAAGACAACTGCAGAAAACTTCAGGCCTAATACTATATTGTATATTTTAAATTGTTTAATTTTCCCCAAAAAAATAGAAAAATAAATCACACCAAGAGTCACAATCATGAAACCCAAGTTAAGGAAAGCACTTTTTTTGCCAGATCTAAGTGGAAATATACTCACCAGATAGCTATGCAACAACAGCTTTATGCCATATGATTCTATAGCTTTGGTCAATATCACCACTGTAGACAAAAACTTTCTATAGGAAGGATCCATATTTAACTCTCAAGTACACAAATGTTTGCATGCTGTGGTAGTGATGTGTCCACACATGCATGGGTTTCTGAGTGTGCATGTGCTGTAGAAAATCTGTTTGATTTGCTATCTCTAAATCAGCTGTGCATTATGATGAATCCCTTGCCGTGCCACGATCACTATACTGCTTCTATTTGAAAGAATTCTATGTCAAATAACCATTATATCCAAGCCAAACTCAAGGATTAAATGAGCCGATTTCAGGGCATAATTATTGTATTAATGCTACGGTCTTCTCAGGATAATTAGAAGCCTATTCATATTTTATAATGTAAATAAGCTATTTGAATGGTACTACTGCCAGCAGTGTGGGAGCAATGGAGTTTATTGAATGCTGAATGCAAGAATGTAATAGCTGCAAGCAAGAGAAAGGCTTGTGACCTCTCTGCCTTCACAGTGCCTTTTGCGTAGGAAAACTTACTCAAAGGACTTCTGATGCAAAAACATATCTGTGAATGTCACTGCCATTCTGCTAACTTTTAATGAGTGTGAACTCCAGTGTGACTAGTTTTGCAATTTCAATGGAATCGTCAGTGTAGAGGACTCATTTGAGGAACAAAAATAACACAGTTTTTTTTCATGTACTGTGCATAATGATGAGGAAACAAGTTGTAATCCTACTAGCCTGACCATAAATGCACTTTCTATCTTCAATAATAGTGACATTTAGCCTGTTGGTATAACACTTCTCATTGTAATCATGTTGCAACTAACAGATGTTTGGATTTCCTGCCTGGCCCCCACTGTACATGACACGGCAGTCTCATTCTTCAGGCTCCCTTGTTTTTCAATCTGTAAGCTTCCCAAGAAAAGGCAATGGCAACCAGGGATGGCATTGCACTTACAAATCATATGCCTCTGCACATGCCTCAGCTGCTACCCATGTAGATTTTACACTAGTTCTTAAATCTAGAAATACTGAGTAGGATTTTATTTTCGTCTTGAAAAGCAATCTTTATAAAGGATATCAACCTTGGATCCAACTTCAGTAAAGCCAGCAATGTTTCCTCATGTAGGAAAATGTAGAGTTTTTTCCCCCCATTGATATATTTAGGGCAACATTTTCTTATCAGATTTGTGGAAATTACTCAGAGGTCAATGTGAGCTGTTTGCAAACAAGTACAGAATTAGTTTCATATATATATATATATATATGAGATTATAACAGCTGATTTTTTTTTTCTTCCTTTACCTTTGAACATTACCAGGTTAAAAAAGAGATCTCTCTTACCCAAGTTTTCAGGACAAGCATCTTACATTTGCTTAATGAGTACTTACCTTTATTGGCACAACACCATTGGGAATAACCCTTCAGAAAGAAACCTTCAGTTGCCACATCTGCCTTAATTTGTTTTTACTTGAGTGTTACATTTCCCTTTACTGTTCACTTCTGCTGTGCGTTTGTCTAGACATACCCAGAACACTCTGGATTGTTTGTACAGTAACAGAAGTCCATTTTTCCAATAAAGAAAAAAGAGGGATGGAGTACAGAAGAAACTAGCTGGTAAAACCAGCCATGGATGCAGGTCACTCAATGAAGATGTCTTCACAGTAGATCAAACCACTCAGTTTAATTCTGCAGATGCATTGCTTGCAGAAATAAAAAGATACATGCATCATGATTCAAAACATCAACAGATAAAACAAATGAAAACTCAGACAATGTTTGCCCTGTACAGGGACATGTACCACCACAGACTTGTTCTGCTTTGACACTTAAAGCTACAACAAACACTAGAAAGCAGCAAAAAAGTCTGGAGTTATTTAGCAAAGCCAAGGAATAAACACATATGAAGACTGAAAATAAAGAGAAGACATGCTATTGCCATGGCTCAACTTTTATCTTACAAGATCAACAGCGGATTTCTAATGTACAAACTTGAATAACTACCTGGGATCACACCCCCAGCCTGTTTTCACTTCCAGGATTGTAAGTACCACATAGTACAGCAAAGAGTACTAGGGTTTGTTTCTTGCATGACACTGACAGTCAGACTGAGCCTATTCTTTATCAGGTCTTTATCAGTTTTGTTTTTGCAGAAAAGTGCCCAACCTCAAAAATGGAAGGATTATGTTCCACTAGGACTGGGTTAAAACCTCCATAACTGGAAATTTTCTCTCTGTGCCCAGACATCCAGCCAGTTTTTAACGCAGCAGAGCGTGCACCCATCCAAGCTATGCACTCCCAGCTGTGGGAGACTGTATCAAAGGCTTTGCTGAGGTCTAGGTTGGCCACATCCACAACCTTCTCCTCATCCACTTGGTGGCTTACTCTGTCGTAGAATGATGGTACTAAGTTACAGAAATGACAACAATTTTAAAGAAGTAGTGTTTTTGCCCTCATCACAACATGTGTCAGAAGAAAAGCTGAAGGGTGGCACCCCAAAGAGCTACTTGCTGCCCAGGAAAATATTTCAAGACATATTTCAAGACATTATTCCCTTCTACAATTATAAAAGAGGCTTAGGGTGATTAATTCAAACCTAGACACGTTATTTTGAATGACTTTAATTTGCACAGATGATCACCCTGTTTGATAAAGCAAGTAAATCACAGATACTTCACTAGGCTCAAAAGCAGCCTTGCAACAACTTACAGTAGCTTGCCATTAAAAACCCACTTATTTTCTTTGCTTAGGATCTACCTATTTTGAATCTACAAAGATGAGTACTCTGACAGAATTTGCAAGATGCTGCAATGACTATTGGTTTGATACAACCCATACATTCTTCCATTAGCTGTCACAGATCTGCACAACAGGTTTTCAAAAGGCTAACTCCTGCTCAGGTTGTTGAACAATACTGCCTGCTGTCGCTTGGGGAAAGGATGCTCTGACACCATTTTTGTGCACACACTAAAACACAGATGATTGTTCTTAGAATGCAAAGGCCTTCAGCATTGTGTGGATCCTGACATAGACATCAGAACATTAAAGCCAAGCTGCCAGACTTCGGCACTCCACATGTGTTAGAACAAATGCACAGGTAACACAGAAAGGGCATACTTGCATCAGGTAACTATGGCACAAGGCTCCTTTGTCAGCACAGCCGCTGGGTTTGCATTCACACTGAAGGGACATGCAAAGGCAACTCAGTTCTGGAAGGAAATTGGTATTTCTTTGAGTTATGGAAGTGTCAGACCTTTCCCTAATAGTCACACCTAAAATAAGCTAATCCCGTGTCAAAAAAATGTTGCTCTGTTAATTAGTCAGTTAAGTAGTTTAGTGGGCCTGTCTGCAAAATGAAGAATAATCTCGAGACTTCCAAATGTTAAATAAAATTATCAGTCTTTGCAGGACATGACTTTTCACTGCACAGATTTTTAAATTATGATTCAGTGAGATAATAAAGTAGCTTGAAGAAAAGAAAGTTAGCAGCTTTCAAATAACTTAATCTTGGCATTGGTGGTTTCCTAGTGGATAAGTTAGGATGGGAAAGTCAGCTCCCTAGGTTCACATGCCAGTTTTTAGAACCTGATGTAACAACTATAGCAAGAAGTGGCTGTAACTTTTAGTTGTAAAAATAACTGCTTCTAATGTTTCTAATCTGTGAGCGCAGGCTCATATTTACCGGGAGTAATGGTGATTTTGTCATGTCAGGACACTGAGATTAATGACAGCTGATATGAAATCTAACCCATTTATGTCTGTGAAAACAACCTGAAGCTGAAACAAGCATTTCAGTTTTTCAGTCACAGGAACTAGCCAAACCTCCTGCTAGGATTATGATCTGAAAGTGGTGGGGTTTTTTGTCGTCTAGAACTTACCACTGCTTTGCATAATAACTTCACACATTCAGGTCCTTTATACAGCAAATATTTTGTAAGACATGTGTAATGTCTTTATATATGTTCCACATATGTATCTCATTAGGATTTATAAGACCTACTATTCTTAACAAGATTTCATAAAATAGCTGAAACAAGTACCTCTGAACATGGAGCAAGCACAGCGCTTGCTTTTTCAAGTGTTTCTGGTTCATTTTATGTGCATGGGGGAAAAACTAGCATCGAGCAAATCACATCTTTGAGATATAACTTTCCATGGAAAGCAG
Organism: Upupa epops; assembly: GCA_013397515.1. Taxonomy (NCBI): domain Eukaryota; kingdom Metazoa; phylum Chordata; class Aves; order Bucerotiformes; family Upupidae; genus Upupa; species Upupa epops. Next base: position 89,367 of record VZRI01004703.1, read on the forward strand.
TGGCATGGCATTTGATTTATTACTTTACTATGCAACAAGCATACCAATATTAACCCCAAATGTTCCAAAATCAGACTTCAGGCCTCATATCCTGAGCAACCTAAAAATGATGCAACTTACTGTAAAAAGAAGCAATAACATTCAGTGTTTGTGCTCTTTATCTTCTATCTCAGTGCCACCAATGGATCTATTTTCACAACCATACTGACCAGGAGATAATGTATTAAGCGTATGATACATGGGCTCAGAATCATGCGGTGGGAGATTAGTTGTGCCTTCCCCTTCATTCACACCTCCCCCACACCCTATACATTGTCACTGAAGTTAGCTCTGGCTAAAAATATACTTTATTTTGACGAAAGAAAGCTCTGATTGTCCCAAAATAACAAGAATTCCCATCAATATCAGGACACCATTGTGCCAAGTGCTGTACAAACACAAGGAGATAATGACCTGATTCATCCCTGAATTACTCTGGTTTCCATGGATTTACAGCTGTGTAAGTCAAAGGCAAATGTGATAATGAGCATGATGCAAGAATGCACAGCTTAGGGCAAGTTTCCTTCTGGCCTAAATCCTCTGAAATTTGTGGAATTAAGGCAATAGATGACTTAATGCATACTTTAAGACTACATCAACTCTACCAAACTAAATAGGACCAGACCATGGGCCCTGGTGCAGTATCGCCAGTGGCTGCCCAGCCACTGTCCCAAAGCATTTCAGGAGAAAGTTGAACCTGGGAACCTGCCCAGCAGCCGCTATGGATGAAATCAGACTGCTCTAGAGACTGAGATAGTTTAACAAGATGAGTAAGCACAGACCATGCCAACTGACCTCAAGGGCAGAGTTATCAGGTCCTGGTATTGATTACTGCTAGACCTAGAGTCTAAAAATCTTGTTTGTACCTGTAAAAGCTTCTGTGTTTGTGTTTGACAACAGTCAATTAGACAGATTTTCCCAAAGGATGGTATTTTTAATTAAAAAACCTTGAAGAAACTGTTCCCACTCACCCCAAACCCCAACTTATGCCTGCTTCCCCTACATCTCTCCTTAAATTGCTGCTTGTCCGCCCTGCCCCTTTCAAAGATGTGCTTTGCACAGCACCACACTAGCTGCACCCTGGCAAAAGTGAGGAGCTATGCAGCTGTGCTGCTTCTGCCAGACATGACTCAGATCATGTGGGCAGCACCAAGGCAGCAGCCACCATGCTGCCACTGCTGCAGTTCCTAACAGAAGATCCACAGTTGGCTTGCCAAGGTTTTGTCAGCTGCTGCTGTTGTTGATATTGTTGTCTTGTCAGCATCTGTCCGAAGCCTAATAATCACTGAGGGCAAGTTCTTACCCTTCCCACTCTAATTTTTTGCGTTTCTTACACACCATATCTCTTCCTGGTGTAGTCAGATCATCACGCAGCATAGGTTTACAGGGCACTGAAGTGGCGAAGCCCTGGATCCAGTAATATTCAATAGAAACTCCCATTTCAACATCCATTTTCATAGTTATGTGTTTTTCCTTGCCTCATAAGCCATGTATGTACGCTGTTTGATCAAATACCTTCTATGGAATGAGTTTGTCAAGTTCAGTCTGCTGCAGTTTTCTGTACTAGCTTCACACAGGCAGTCTTGTACTTTTCTCCATCCCATCAATGGTGAATGTGAAAACTACCTCCATGCTCCAGAAAAACTGCCCAACCTGTCCTTGGCATGGCTCATGTTAAAGCGTGAGAAATCCAGAAAAGGCAAGTTTGAATTCTGATTTTATTTTGGCAGTTTTAGAAATCCTATCTTTTTTAGAAAGGATTACTTGTAAAAGCACACAGTTTTTAACGATTAATACTACTTAGATGTTTTGGAATAATTTTATACTTGGAAAAATACCCTAAATTCATTACTACTGGTCTCAGGAACTGTATCATAAATAAAGGGACCAAGGGACTAATTTCTGATAGGGGCAAATTGACATAACACAGGGAACATCTGCATGGCTAAACACACCCAAAGGAGGCTTGTTGAATACATGCTGCCTGATGTAAATATCTTGTTCCCCTGCACCATGTCTAGGTGCTCTCTGGGAAAGAACAAGAACAAAATTGCTTCAGGGACTGCAACAGCTATTTAACAGCATGGATAATAACACCACAGTGCTGTTCTGGTTAATTTACTAGTATAGATAGAGGCAGTGAAAACAGAACTGAGCTAATACAGGCATTTGTAAAGACCAATGACTGCAGTCACTGCTCACGCTGCTCTTCATCAGGCTGGGAAGTAGATCCTAGTAGGCATCTGAGACTTTTCATGGAGTTTTGTACTGTTTAAGAAATGCATAATTTAGTGTTGCTGTTATTATTGTAAAGAGCAAAGAGGCTTGGATCTAGGCAGCAGGTTTGTACAGCATATGCTTAATTTCTTCACACTTTAATGAGTACTTGGAAAACAGATTAACAAGTAGAGATGCACATCTGTACCATTATTTGTTTCAAAATTCTTGGTACCATATCTCTAGCTCAACACTCCCAGAACCAACGCTCACTTTCTCGTTGCCTTTCTAATGGCTTTGCTGTCCATGTAAACCAATCTTGATTTTCAGTGGTCACCAAAACAGTTCTAACATACAGGGAGAGCCATGCAAAAAAAGGGTTGATTTGGTCCGCTTTCCATGAGATAAGGAGTACAAGATAGAGTCCAGACTAAAGTAGGGCACTTAATTTTTTTTCTTGTGGCAAAATGAGAAATCTTTACTACAGTAAAACAGTACTCACGTTGGTCCAAGTTGCTTAGTTTTACTGTGTTATTAATTTTAAAGCCCTTTTGTAATACTACTTTGAAATAAAAATTCAGGGTTTGACTCTTTTTAATTCCTTTCTCATTTAAGAAAATATAAAAGATAATTGAAATTGGCTACGTAAATATAAAATACATTGTTCAGCAGCACTGATTGTTGCTGAAAAACTCTACCAGCTAGTTAGATGACTACCAGGTTGTTAGATGCCTGGTCTATTTTTCAAATTTATAATTGTGCTGCAGGAGTAGTACTCAATGGCACATTCCTGTAGCATAGCTTATTGCTTAGTCCAAATTCCTAGTACTGTCATGATTTTTTATGCAATTTCACAGTCTGTGTTTTACAACAGATTCAGCTGCTGCTATCTGAGAACCTCTCCACAACACTTGTATTTCATAGCTCCACACTGAAAGAGTACACTCCTTTTAAATGCTTACTTGTTTGAGGTGTTGGTAAAAGCTGTACGTTATACGTGGATGAATGAAACCAAATCTTTCTCCTTCTAACTCTCTGGCCTAATCTTTTACTATCAATCAGCTTTGTGAAATTAAGGTAATTATGCCAATGGTTATCACACATGCATAGCTTTTATAAATCCTGTGGTTCTACTAAAGTTAAGTATTGCCTATTTATATAATCAGTTTAACTAAAACAGTGTAAAATTCTGTGGGGATGTTCTCATTTTGGCAACATTAGAAATGTTTCTTATTCCAAACCATTTGGTTTAGAGAAAAAAAGGAGTCCATTCAGCTAAATTAGCCTTCAGACCATAGCCTGATCATAAATTCATCCATCCCTGGCTCCATATTTTAACATATTTTTGGATAGGTTGAAAATATCTGCATAGACATTATAGCAAAAATCCTTTGAAATTAGTTGACCAGTGCTGTGGTTTCAATTTGAGGGGTTTTCTTGCCTGAGGCACTGTGAAGTTGCTATAGCAACTTGTGATGTTTGGCTTCAAATTCCATGCTCTTCCTTAGTTTCAGCTTGGCCAATAGGAAACTCTGTGACCTGGTACAAAGAGTTTGGAGGTCCCTGTTTCTGGCTTCTGGCAGAAGAGTCTTTCTCTTTTTATCTCCTTTGTGTTCCAAGCAAGCAGTCACTGCAACTAGGCACAGCAGCCATCTTATCCTTGGGAGTTTTGGAATCTCAGAGATCAGCAGAGGAAATGTTTTACCTTCAACTGTTTGCTGAAATGGAAAGATTTTCTCCCTCATTCATGGCTGTAGAAATCATCTGTTTGGTAATGGAGAACTGGCTTGGAAGCACAGGGAACAGGAGCTGTGTAGAGAAGATCCACCATGACTATCAGTCCTTACATTGGGTAGGCCCTTTCACAGAATCATAGAATCATTAAGGATTGAAAGGGACCTTAAAAGATCATCTAGTCCAATCCCCCTGACACAGCAGGACTACCTAGACACATCCAGGAGGGTCTTGAACGTCTCCAGAGAAGGAGACTCCATAAACCCCCTGGGCAGCCTGTTCCAATGCTCCGTTACCCTCAGTGTGAAGAAGNTTCACCATCTTTGTTGTCCTATGTTGGACACCCTCCAGCAGCTTTGTGTCCTTCTTGAACTGAGGGGCCCAGAAATGGACACAATACTCCAGATGCAGTCTCACCAGTGCAGAGTAGAGGGGGAGAAGAACCTCCATCGATCTGCTAGCCACCCCACTTCTGATGCACCCCAGGATGCAGTTGGCCCTCTTGGCCACAAGAACACATTGCTGGCTCATAGTCATCCTGCTGACCACTAGGACCCCCAGGACCCCTTCTCCTACAGTGCTGTCCAACAGGTCAGTTCCCAACCTATCCTGGTACTTGGGGTTGTTCTTGCCCAGATGCAAGACTCTACACTGACCCTTGTTGTACCTCCTTACACTTCTCTCTGCCCGGCTCTCTAGCCTGTTCCTAAGCACTTTCCTCAATTCACTTTGCACAATCAATAAAAAGCAGTATCCAAACTTTATTTTCCTTGTATACTTAGGATCAGCTTGTGACTGGTGTAAATCTATGACAACTGGGGGAGTGACTCTGTTTTTCAGTTAACCTGTTTAAAAATTTAAAAACTTCTCCTCCTCAGGATAGATGTGGAAGGAGCCTAGGTGGCAGGCAAAATAAAGCAAAAAACATCCACCTGTTGTTAACTGAAAACAAATCTCAGCTAAATTGGAGCAGTACACTGAGTGGTTTGCTATGTGCATTCCTGATTTCAGAACTTCCTGACTATTCCCCATGGAAAAATTTTGCATATGGTGGTGAATCCACCAGCAGAGGAATCCTCTGACTCCAGAAAAAAATGGCCATAAATACATAAGTCAGTTTATGCAAGGAGTTTTTCAAGACATTCATTTCTTCTATAGGCCCAAAGCTAGCACCATAAAATAATATGGTCTCCTTTACTTCCAGATTTGGCTTTTTTTCTCAAACACTACACACACAGATGTTCAGCAGTCTGGCTAGTTGTTTATGGGCAACTGGCACTGTCTACCCATAGGGTCAAAAGGTTCAGCATTAAAACAGAAATGCTAGTGTAAAAATTTGCACATATGAGTAGCTGTGTACACTGTACTCCCACTAAGTGTAACGTAAGATCACTTAAATCCAGGAAATGTAAGATCTAGAGCTTTTGTACAAGTCAGACAGTGAAGACAAAAGCCAACATTTCCATGATCTGTGACAAATCATGCAATGCACACTTTACACTTCCTTGTGTATTTCTTAATTTGTTAAAATCAGCTGCAAGAGGTGGTTATTTGCTGATGTAGGACAGGTATTTCAAACTGAAATTTGCTTTCTTGAGTGCAGTGTAGATTAGCCCCATAGTTAGATGTTTGTGAAAAAGGATAGGCCCTTCTTAAAGGATGTGTCCCTCCTAACAAAAATAGCTATGTTCCATTTCCTGGCTGGTATTGATTTAACACAAACCAGATCCTTAGTTTAAGACAGAGTACACTGCTGATGTCCAATCTCCCTGTTTTTATGTTTTAAATTGATAACACTGTAAACAGTAGAAAGTAGATGTTGATGTCTAGGCAAATATGAGAGTGGTTTCTATCTCTCTAGTCTCTTCTCGTGGTTATACAGATTCACTGTATGTTGCGTGCGTGGATAAAGACCATTAACTCTTTTAGGGAACCCAGAAGGAGATGTTCTGTTTGTCCTTAGGCAATACAAATCAGGACTAAACCCAGAGATTCCCAACAGGCCAAGACAGGGGGAACTGAGAAAATAAATCATTATTCAGTACCTAAAAAATACCCAGTATTACTTTGGCATAAGCCGAGATGATTGCATTCATCTGGCCATTTACAAGTCAGTCAATGTAATTCAGACATGCTGATCTTTTTTGCAGAGTCAGCAGAAACAGACACCTCCTGAAGAAGGCACCTCAGCTCAGTCTTTCCATTGCCTCTTTAGAAATGATGATAACTAATTTAATCTAGATAACTAAATTTAAATGAGGTCAGTTGCACATTTTGTTTCTTCCCTGTAAGATGACAAGTGTGTGATTTCAAACAATGCTATGGCCTCCTGTGTGATGCACTGGAGACATCTTCAACCAACAATATCTTCCTTATACTCACCATTTCAGTCAGATCTTTTTGCAACACACAAGCAGTTCAAGACTAGAAATTTGCCACTTCCGTAGTCCTCATATTATTAAATTATTCTCACTGTTAAACCCCCAAAACAAATACAACCTCAAACCCTCTCTAATTTGCACTAAGGGCCACAAGTTGGAGAAATTTGCTGATGATTTCCCTCTTTCAGAAAATGCCATTATCACAGTATCACAGTATCACAGTAATGATGAGGCTGGAAAAGACCTTAAAGATCATCCAGTCCAACCTAAAACCAACCAAGTAAACCTGAACATCTGACATCTAGATCATGCCACTCAGCACTTCATCCAGTCTAACCTTAAACACCTCCAGAGACGGTGACTCAACCTCCTCTGTGGGCAGCCCATTCCAAAATCGGATCACTCTTTCAGTAAAAAACCTTTTCCTAATGTCAAGTCTAAACCTCCCCCAATGGAGCTTAATACTGTGACCCCTTGTCCTGTCTCCAGTGTCCAGGGAGAAAAGACCGACCCCCAATTCAGTGTTCTTTAGAGCTGACAGCTGTTTATATCCCACCATCCATGCTTAAGAAATTCCACAAGGGTCCTCATTCTGCTGTCAGATTCAGGCCTTTCCAGTTGAAGTAAAGGCAGTAAAGAAGCTTACTGCTGACAGAGTGAATACTAGGAAGGGTTCCTATTGTCCTTAAAGTCCTTAATTTCACCTACTGTCTGTTTTTAATTTTTTTCTTTTGGACTAGTGTCCTACCCAGCATCTTTTCTGTAATTCTTATTTATTTCACAGGAAAAAAAAGTTTATTAAAATTATGGCTCAGGAGGGATCTTACTGAAGTCTAAGTCTGTTAATATTTTTTTGTTCATTGTTTGGTTTGGGGTTTGTTTTGTTAGGCAGAAAAGTGCATGTACTTCCCTAGTGGTGGTCTTGCTAACTCAGGAAGATGATTTGCACCTTTTTGATTGACTCAAGAGTGACAAGTTATGCAGTCAGTTGATTCACCTAACTGTTGTTGTAGCTGATTGATCAACTGTTACAACCATTGTCCTAGAACAAAGATTCCTGTTGTCTTAAGTTCACACTTTTCAAGCAGTAGTGGTCACACACTCCATATCCTCATCTTTAACCTTTTGTTTTGGGTCTATGTAACAAAGTTTTGGTAGCAAAGTGTTACAGGGATGACTTCTGTAAGAAGCTGCTAGAAGCTTCCCCCTACAGAGTCAGTGCTTGCCAAATAATTCCGCTGGCCAAGGCCAAGTCAGTTACTGATGGTGACAGTGCCTTTGTGGTAACACATTTAAGAAGGGGAGAACACAGTATCTGTTCCAACTGGAAGTAAATGAAAATATATGAGAGAAGCAGCTCTTTAGACACCATGGTCAGTGAAGAAGGAACGAGTACTCTGCAGCCCATGAAAGTTAGCAGGGGAGCAGATTATCTGTCTGCACCCTATGGACAATCCCACACCAGAGCATGTGGATGCCCAAAGGAGGCTGTGACCTAGCAGAAGCCCATACTGGAGCAGGCTCCTGGCAGGGACTGTGACCCTGTGGAGAGAGAATCCTGTGCTGGAGCACGTTTTCTGGCAGGACAGTTCAAAACTTCACTGAAAGAGGGTCATTAGGCATTGAAACAGGCCACCCAGAGAGAGGGTTGAATTGCCATCCCTGGATGTATTTAATAGATGTGTATATCTGGAACTTAGAGAGACACGGTTTAGCAGTGGACTTGGTACAGCTGGCTTAATGGCTGGACTCGACAATCATGAAGGTTGTTTCCAACCTGGGCGATTCTGTAATTCTGTAATACATTCGGTAAGGTAAAGACAGATTATGTTAAATATGAGTAATTAACACAGACAAGTTAATAGCCTAT
>VZRI01004703.1:97632-116145 GCA_013397515.1 Upupa epops
TAACTAAATTTAAATGAGGTCAGTTGCACATTTTGTTTCTTCCCTGTAAGATGACAAGTGTGTGATTTCAAACAATGCTATGGCCTCCTGTGTGATGCACTGGAGACATCTTCAACCAACAATATCTTCCTTATACTCACCATTTCAGTCAGATCTTTTTGCAACACACAAGCAGTTCAAGACTAGAAATTTGCCACTTCCGTAGTCCTCATATTATTAAATTATTCTCACTGTTAAACCCCCAAAACAAATACAACCTCAAACCCTCTCTAATTTGCACTAAGGGCCACAAGTTGGAGAAATTTGCTGATGATTTCCCTCTTTCAGAAAATGCCATTATCACAGTATCACAGTATCACAGTAATGATGAGGCTGGAAAAGACCTTAAAGATCATCCAGTCCAACCTAAAACCAACCAAGTAAACCTGAACATCTGACATCTAGATCATGCCACTCAGCACTTCATCCAGTCTAACCTTAAACACCTCCAGAGACGGTGACTCAACCTCCTCTGTGGGCAGCCCATTCCAAAATCGGATCACTCTTTCAGTAAAAAACCTTTTCCTAATGTCAAGTCTAAACCTCCCCCAATGGAGCTTAATACTGTGACCCCTTGTCCTGTCTCCAGTGTCCAGGGAGAAAAGACCGACCCCCAATTCAGTGTTCTTTAGAGCTGACAGCTGTTTATATCCCACCATCCATGCTTAAGAAATTCCACAAGGGTCCTCATTCTGCTGTCAGATTCAGGCCTTTCCAGTTGAAGTAAAGGCAGTAAAGAAGCTTACTGCTGACAGAGTGAATACTAGGAAGGGTTCCTATTGTCCTTAAAGTCCTTAATTTCACCTACTGTCTGTTTTTAATTTTTTTCTTTTGGACTAGTGTCCTACCCAGCATCTTTTCTGTAATTCTTATTTATTTCACAGGAAAAAAAAGTTTATTAAAATTATGGCTCAGGAGGGATCTTACTGAAGTCTAAGTCTGTTAATATTTTTTTGTTCATTGTTTGGTTTGGGGTTTGTTTTGTTAGGCAGAAAAGTGCATGTACTTCCCTAGTGGTGGTCTTGCTAACTCAGGAAGATGATTTGCACCTTTTTGATTGACTCAAGAGTGACAAGTTATGCAGTCAGTTGATTCACCTAACTGTTGTTGTAGCTGATTGATCAACTGTTACAACCATTGTCCTAGAACAAAGATTCCTGTTGTCTTAAGTTCACACTTTTCAAGCAGTAGTGGTCACACACTCCATATCCTCATCTTTAACCTTTTGTTTTGGGTCTATGTAACAAAGTTTTGGTAGCAAAGTGTTACAGGGATGACTTCTGTAAGAAGCTGCTAGAAGCTTCCCCCTACAGAGTCAGTGCTTGCCAAATAATTCCGCTGGCCAAGGCCAAGTCAGTTACTGATGGTGACAGTGCCTTTGTGGTAACACATTTAAGAAGGGGAGAACACAGTATCTGTTCCAACTGGAAGTAAATGAAAATATATGAGAGAAGCAGCTCTTTAGACACCATGGTCAGTGAAGAAGGAACGAGTACTCTGCAGCCCATGAAAGTTAGCAGGGGAGCAGATTATCTGTCTGCACCCTATGGACAATCCCACACCAGAGCATGTGGATGCCCAAAGGAGGCTGTGACCTAGCAGAAGCCCATACTGGAGCAGGCTCCTGGCAGGGACTGTGACCCTGTGGAGAGAGAATCCTGTGCTGGAGCACGTTTTCTGGCAGGACAGTTCAAAACTTCACTGAAAGAGGGTCATTAGGCATTGAAACAGGCCACCCAGAGAGAGGGTTGAATTGCCATCCCTGGATGTATTTAATAGATGTGTATATCTGGAACTTAGAGAGACACGGTTTAGCAGTGGACTTGGTACAGCTGGCTTAATGGCTGGACTCGACAATCATGAAGGTTGTTTCCAACCTGGGCGATTCTGTAATTCTGTAATACATTCGGTAAGGTAAAGACAGATTATGTTAAATATGAGTAATTAACACAGACAAGTTAATAGCCTATCCTTGCATCCTGAGAGCATTTTTAGACTTCTATGCTAAAGCATGGCTATTCCTTTCCTATAAAGTAATGTTGCATCTCCTTAAATGTTGGAAACAAGTTAATGGCTTAGCAAATGGAGATGTTTAGAGCATTTTATCTTCCTTATTTTCAGATTACTCAGTTAAAAAACAGAGTGCAGTTTTTTATAGAGGTCTATATAACTGGTGTCTCCAGACAGTATCAAAATTATCTTTAGTTACTCTACAGCTACATACTATAACCTCATGTATACAACACTGATCATCCTGCAATACAGAATTCAGTGACATCAGAAATGAAACAGTTAGGTGCAACCCAAAAGGCAGAAAAGACATAAACCCAAGAAAAATCCTTCAAAATAACAAGTGAAAGTGAACTAAAAATAAAACTAACAATGCTGAAGCAATTCTCCACTTATGATAAAAGATGAGATTTTGCATCTTCCATTTGGCAACCTGATAACTGATTTTGCAAATTAATATTGAACTAAGACTACACAGAGTGTTAATTCTGAAGTATTGCAAAGCCTCTAAAGTGGATTTTCAGCTAATTGTACCAACCATTGTTGAAATGCGTAACAGTGCACGGTCTACCCATGCAGTTTTTTGGCATTTTATTACAACATTTGAGAGACCAAGGCTGCCTGCATACTTCAGGTAGAAGTGCTAACTGGGCTTCCCCAAGTACTATTAGAAGTTTTCAAAGCTTAGTTGACACAGGTGCACAGACTGGAGTGTGAGGAGTTTAATAGTTTTCATGGGAAACAGGGTCAGACTCCCAGCCCCTATTTTGATTTGACATTTGGTTAAATGTTTCTGAAACTGTTTACCCAAAGCCAAAAAATAAGCTGGTGCCAGAACAGAAAACATGCTTCCAATTTTACCAGTCCCATGTCAGAAGTGAAAAGCTACTTTCTAAAAACATGACACAAGACTACTTTGTCACTTCCTCAGAAGACAGACTGAGCCTTTTTTATTGTTTCAAGCTATGAGTTTTCACATTGTGTTTTGCAGTGGCTTGCTTCTACACAGAGAAGAGGTCATACTCACCAGTGAAAAGGAATCCAACTCTGTGGTTATGAAACACCTCTGATTTGTTTCACGGCTAAAATAACCTACAGTGACTTAATGAGATGAAACACAGCCATCATGAGCACTGAACTTAAAGTAAGTGACTCATGTTATTTGCAAAGGAATTTCAGACTTCTTGTCCTGCTCCTGACCCTCCTTCTAATGTTAACACTTCCACGATTTTATGGGTTTTTCTCTCCTGCCAGCAAATAGGAATGCTGTCCCTTTCTATTTCTACTCAGCAGATAGAAACTGAATTAAAACCGAACCTTTAAGGACTTATACTCTGAATAACATCCAAATAAAACATCTGAATGACCCTAAAGGAGAGTCATATATTTAAGGGGTGTGAGGATGTCTTTAATTTTTATTAAGTTAACAGGTTTTTTTTAATTAAAGGAAGATGGGCACAGTAGAGCAAACTGCAATTGCAGAGGATATTCTAGCAGCATTACTGAAGGTCTTTCATATCCTTTACTCTTGTCTCATATCATCATCTTCAAAAGAAATTCCCTCCCATCTTTCAAATTCTTCTGCTGAAGATTTGTTTCCCAGAATTAAACAGAGCAACATTTATTTACCTCTGTTGATGTTTTGCTGCAAAGAATAATAAAGTAATCAGGTCATCAATCTTTCCTTTAGATTTGCAAGAAACCAAAAACAAAATCCAAGAGAATGTGCATGCTTCAGCATTTACTGTGTTTATGACACAGAATGTAATATCTAAAATGCATTAGAGTCGCTCCTGTGGGTGTACAGACAATGTCACTGTAGATGGGCTGCAGAAATAATTCTGTAATTATTAATGGCATCAACCTAGACAGCATTCCCTGTTTCTGTAGCTGTTCATTCAGTTGGGTGGCTTATAGCTTGGTAAAATATATCAACACAAGGGACTGCATGGCTGTGATGGCAAAGACCCCAAGAGCTGCTCAGACACTCTTTAAAGTAGGAAATCTGTCATAAATCAAATGGCTATTACTGAAGAATCAGCAAGGTTCTAAGAAATCTATCTCCATAAAACAATTAAAGTCAGTCAGAGGAAGTCACTTTCATCTAAACTGCAGTTCTTATTACCCACATGTAATTTACATCTGGGTCAAGAATGTCTAGGGGCCACAATTGCATGCTTCTCTTCCCTCTGTCCTGCAAAGTATTGTCACAGGTTTTCTGGGTGTTCCTCAAAAGCACTTTTAAGGATGACTAAGCCTAAGGGACCATAGTTTATAGTTAGAGTAGTGATTAGACCTCAGACCTGTGGGGTTCCAGTTCGCAATGTCTGATCTCTGCTGGAGTTTATAACTCTGAATGAGTGTAACTACCTAACCTAATGCATGAGGCAATACAGAGATGTAAAGGATGCCATTGACAGCCTGACAGTCTGTGCAGACTAGAAGATGGCAGAACAGAGAGTGGGTTAAAAGCAACTGTCCTTCCCTCTTAATATGACATGAATTGGGCCAGAAGATGCTTTAAACTATTCTGTCTACACACACCATAGTGTCTTTCAACACATAAATAACTTCTATGACAGAGCTTGACATATCTGTCTGTGTGTATGTGATGGGACATTCCTAGATGTCAAGAGCTTCAACCCAAGACAAAATGAACCAATTAATTAATGTGCTAATGGTCTATCTCCAAAACATGGATGAGAAGTGAAATGATGAAGAAGGAGGAGCAGGAAACCTGAAACTGGAAGCTCCAACCCCTTTGTAAGCAGAGCTGCAAAAACTCAGCTTGCAATTTTGCATGTCAAAACTCTTGATGCCTCAGGCAAGAGATCTAAAATTTCTAGACCACAACACTGGCTATGCCAAAGAATCAGGGGCAAGCCTGCTTCATCATAATGTTCCATCACAAACTTCTTGTTATCTGGAACTTGTCTTAAACCTATGCCTTAAAACTGAAGTGAATCTGAGCACCCAGGGGGGCACTTGAAATACACTGGTATTTAGCCCTCAGAAGGAAGCACACTGTGCTGGGAAAACGCCATAAGCACATAAAAAGGGTCTAAGTCTGAGCATAGGAGAATTCAACACTTTATTCAACAAGGGAAGGTTAGAGGAAAACAATTCTGTCCACATGAGATGTTCAGATGTCTGTCAGCTTCTGAAGCTAGGTGGGTACAGGAAGGAATTCCTAGAAAACCTGTGGAGCAGGAATCTAAACCCACATCTGGCATCTATGTAGATATACATTTAGCCTGGGCTTTAGCATATTTGGAGATAAAGATTGGTGCTTTAGCTGATTTTTCATCCTTCCTTATATTTTATATAAAGTATTCAAGCATCCATTTAGAACAGAATGTAGTATTTTGGCTTATTTCAACTGAATGTATTAAAAGTAGTTTTTTATTCTTTCATTAAAGAAATGTGATTGCTTTGATCTTTAAAAAGGGGTACATAGAGTATGAGGTAATATTTTGTATGTGGCACTGATATGATGGCTGTTGAAGTTCTGCGTTCAGTTCTACTTCATGAATAATAAAAATTCGGGATTTTCCCTGTCAAGTAGCAGAAAAGACCACTTAAAGAATAATGAAAGGATTAGAAATAATGCCAGTAAGGTGCTTAACCTGCTTTGAGTATCCCATAGAAGATGAAGAAGACCTGAATACCTGCTCAAAGGATAAACATTTGTTCATATAGTTCTCCAGTCCAGCAGATGTATGGTCTTGAAGCTTAAGACTGAAAAAATCTAACCAAAATTAAGTCTACATTTCACTTTGAGGGCACAGAATAAGAAATGCAGAAAATAATAGTGGATTGTAAGCCATTAAAAAATATAAAATTAGGATCATGCCAAAGACAATGCAAAGACATTTGGTTTAATTTGGCATTTAATCTGACAGAGCTGGAGCAAAGAATAACTTGGCTCAAGAAGTAGGAAATAATGATCAATTTAACTGTACCAATTTGATCCAGTTCCTTATAGAAGAAATCCCTGAAAAGCTCTCCAGTAAGACACAGAAGAAATGAACTAGAAGTCCTAATTTTCCTTTCTCTTTGGCCACTGAGCCCTGCACCACATGGATTTGGTACTGCAGGACCACAGAACAGGTGTAAGGAAACTTTGATATGTCCTGCTTTGAGGGAATATCAATCCTTCTTTTCCATCTCAGATTTGTGCTTTTCATTTTTAGTTACTGCTTACTTGCTCTACTGTGTAATCATTATTTCATATTACTAAGAATTCTACCTTATATTTAGGTACTATTGTATTTAAGTACATCAGAATTTCAACTAAGGAGTAGCCCTCTGTTTCTGTGAACAATAAAGACTCAAATCTCCCCTCAGGAAACTGAATGAAATATATCTCAGCAAGAAAGTCGATGTGGCCTTCTTTGCATAAGAAAGCTGTGCTTGCTTATCTGATGTTGTGATTTACTGCTAGACACAAAGAATTTGTTAGAAGGGTCTTCTGAAGGAGAACAAGCCCCGGCCAAAGCAACACCAACAAAAGCGGGTTGCACAGGATCTTGCTTAGTTAAGTTTTGAGTATCTTCAAGGATGGAATGAATGCATCCTCTCTGGACAATTCATTCCAGTGTTTAATGGAATAAGGGTAAAAAACCCACAAACCAACCAACCAAGAGTCCCTAAATACTTCCTAGCTGGTGATTTCCTATGTTTATTCAGCAGACTAATTAAAACCAAATAAAGGTGAGGCGGGTACTTTCATTCTTTCATTGAGGTGGAGATTTGAAAGCACATTTCGGATTTTAAAGAAGAAAGACTAGCTTTGGGTCGCTCTGTGCCAATGTGTGATAAAAGTGTCTGCAATGCTTTCAAAATTTTTGTGATAGAACTTTATATATGAATCCAAGGAGGCAGACCTTTTTATTTCTAGGGACTGTCTTTCACCCTGAAATATCAGCTGATTCTGCAAATGCCACAGATGGTTTTTTGTTTGGATGTTTAGTTTATATTAATAACTAAGAGCCCCAGATAGCAGTTCAGCAGTGCAATGTCCTGTACAAAAACTCAGCAAGAAGTTCTGCCCTGATACCATCTTATAAAGAAGTAGCCAAATTAAACCACTAGCAGGTGGAGATATAAGAAATAATGCAATTTGTTCACAATAAATTAATAATCAAGACTGATATATGCAAGTCACCATTGTGTACTGTTCAAATCTATGTTCATGAAAGGCTCTCAGTAGTGTCCCATTGACACCATCTCTGAAATTCCATCCTCTGCTCTCAAACTGATGTAATTCCCACTAAAAGGACAGGGGAATGGAAGCAATGCAGTTAGGTCTGAGACAGACTAGGATATTGATTTAGTTTTCATATTGCATGTTTATTGTTGGAATTTTATCAAGGGTTAGCAACAACATAGCAGTTTACTGTAATGTCCATTCAGTGGGTGGTTAAGTGCTGGCATGATATCACAACAGACACTTTTGGTTTATAAAAATGCAAATAAATAAGGTGTCTCCTGAGCTCTCCCTTGTGTTCCTTAAAAACTCTGGCTTAGAAAGGGGAATCATAAGGAGGTGTGCATGTTTGGCACTAAGGTCTTAATTCTGCTGTCATCCCCATAGCCTCACCAGCTGTTCCAGGAAGCAAGAACTGCACCCTGGAGAATGGGAGCTGGAGTGGAATTAATGGAGCAGTGCAGATTTGTACCAACCAAGGAACGCATCTGATGTGCCTAGCACACTAATGGCACCACATAAATAAAGAACAGTGATCCCATCTCCTCAAGGAAGAAGGGTGGCGTGATTAAGGGTGAAGTCCTAACCTTTTACAACCAATGCCAAACTTCTCATTGCCATCAGCCTGGCCTGAATTTCACCACAGCAAGGTCTATTTCAGCGAGGACTTTCTCCTCAGTAACTGTGTGTTGTTCTGAGAAAGCATCCTTGACAGGAGAACAGTGAATATTTACTCATTCAAATAAACATATGGGCCAGTTTGCTACAGAAAATGCAACTTCAAAAGCAGCTCTGTGACATTAATTTCCAGTAACATATTTCAACAAGTTTCAAGTAGCTGAAAGCAAAATTTACAAGGAGTAACAACATCTTTCGTGGTGACAGAATTCCACCATGGGAATCTCCAGGCCAAACACACTGTGAACGTGGAATGGAAATAATCTCAGGTGTAGTTTTGAGTACAGTTTGACCTGGCTCTGGAAGCTGTTCATTCATTATAAATAAATGATTTGGGCTTTGAATATCTTCCTGCATAAATCCAGAGCAAAAATGATCAATCCAAAATTACCATGTTTTAAAAAAAGGTAATTCCTGTAACCAGGAGCAGTTAAAAGAAAGTGATGGTTAATCTCACAGCTATCTGTTTTTCATGTCCCAAATGATCTAGTTTCTGTTAAACTAACCAAACCAGGAGTTTTCTGGATCTGTGATGATGTACTTTAACCATGCTGCTGTCACAACAGGGGGAGCCAACTGTGACAAAATATTATAAGTATTATAGATTTGAAGATACAGTGTGTAATACTAGGCTGATTACATGATTCTCTTGCTTGAATTTTTTGCAATATAAATCACTCATGCCCTCAAGTTCCAGAGAAATAGAAAGATCTTTTCTACTAAGAAACCCCCTAAATATTCCTATACCAAGTTTTTTTTTTTTGTAATCCATCCATCCATCCATCCATCCATCCATCCATCCATCCATCCATCCATCCCAGAAGCTGCAGGCAACTGTATGGGATCCAGTTTTGGATTTTAGGAGGATCTAGTCCTACATGAGATTTTGGAAAGGCATAGATTATCTGTAGTAAGGACTTGATTTCCAGCCCTATGGGAGGTTCCCCACCTATTCCAGCTTGGTTTTATGACAACGACCCAATGTGCTGAAGTTGTTACCAGTGGGATTTATAGGGTTCCAAGGGCAGGACCAGAGCTTGGAATTGCAAAGCATCTGTAGGACAAACTGTAAGAATTATTAATTTATAACCAATCTGTAAGCCAGCACATATATTTTTACTGACCAATAAAAAATATTTTAGAGTCTTAGTTTTCAAGAGAAGTTAAATATATACGTGAAACATTTATTTTTATACAGTGGTGTTATCTAATAAACTAATGTAACAATTTGGGTTATAACATTAATTAAAAGAACCAGCAAAACAACTACAGTACAATAATTTCTGTTAAGAACTTCTTTATGGATGGAAGTCAAGGTTTTGCTGAAGCTCTCTCACTGTGCAATACCAAATTGTATGTATAAACAAAACTTCTAAGGGCTTTACTGTTTTCTATGGGGTTCATACTACATACAAAATGGAGTAGCTTACAGTGTGAAAACTTTTTCAAGATAAGAGTAATCATTAGAGAAAAGTACTTCAAAGCTAAATTAGGAACAGTGAGTGAACACACAGCTCTTAGATTCTTGATTTTTTTTTCTTATAATATTCCATTCTTCAAAATACATCTTCTTAGATTTCATAGCTCTACATTACTTCAATTATTTTGTTTAAAGTGTGTGTTTAGAAATACTACATTTCTGAGTACATCATAGAAAATACATCTCCCTTTCCTAATGAACTAACTTTACTCAAAGCACGGAAAGCAAGCAGCAAATTTTAATTAATACATTAGAGTGTAAGAGAGGCATGGTCATAGTTTTTGGTTCAAAGGTCTGTCAGGGCAGTGTTCTGTCTCCAACAGCTTCCTTATGCATGCACTAAACTTTACATGAGAAGCCAATAAAACATCTGACAAATGGTTATTGCTGTGGTATCAATCTCACCTGCAAAAAATACCTAGCTCATCCTATTTGTATTTACAGCAATACAAATCAGTTCTTGCATGAATATGAAAAGCCAAAAATGCATTTTATGCCATTTTTATTTATACTGAAACACTAAACTGCTCTTTGAAGTCACTAAAACTGTTAGACTGCCAGGAGACTCTGTTGGTCAGGCTTGTCTATAGCTGGGATAGAGAATTCACACAGCTTTTTTCTTATGGTTTCCTAGACAGGTCTATCCTTTTCAGTTGTTTAAGCTTCACCTCTACATCACTGATGGTGAAAACTGCATGGTAGTTTAGTAAATTTTTGTCAAGACTGCACTGGTGTGATTCAACAACTCCATTTCTTCTTTCTTTTTCCTCTATGAGTGAGCACTTTTAAATTTCTTTTTTTTTTTATACAACCCCCAATTTACATCTTCATCTTTCCTTAAAATTAATTTCTGAGAAACATTTCAACATCAAGCACAAAAAATATCAAGAACAAAAAGTTCAAAAACTGAAGTGAACAGAGGTGGACCTTGTCTGTTCCCATATAACACACTTTGGGGTTTTGTAGTTTAAAAAAGAAAACTATGCAAACGCCTCCACCAGCTTCTACTCAGTGCATATTCAGAAGCTCTTTTTTCAGAAGCATACAAACTTTAAAGATATATTTTAAAAAATGAAAGCATGTGTGGTGCAAATTCTGAATTTGTCACAGGAACTAGACAAATAGCTCAAATGGGCCAGATCCAGCCAATGAACAGAGTGCTTGACATCAGTGATTTATGCCATTTCCCTTTCATGTTATAATAATTGTCACAAATTGAATTTATGTTGTGCCATTTCCTGTTCTAGCTGCAGTCTTTGCTTCAAGAAAAAAGGTTTCAGAAATTTAATGCCTTCACTGTTCTTGGAAAGATAACAGTAAATGGGACTATTTTATGATTTCATTGCTTGGTTATTCATGTTCTTTCTTTCTGTAGCCTTCAGGGAAAACTAGAAGGAAAGAGAGAGACAAAGAATTAGCTTCCCACTGAAAACACAAAGAATTGGATTGTTGGGGCTGAAGGCAAAAAATTAGTAGAGGAAAATGATGCTCCCAAAATTGCTCCATAACAGGAAACCCTATAAATGTCTCCCATCCCTCTGCTAGATCTACATTGATTTGCAGTGTGACTAGCAGAGAGGGCAGATGTTGGATCAAAGAGGAAACATTTACCTAAAAAATGAAAAAGCACTCTCTCAGCTTCTCTCTATCCAGTACAGACCAGTCCGCACATAGCCATTACTCACCAATGGAAAGGAAGAAGATTTCTGTTAAGCATGGTGTTGCAGGATAGAAACAGAAGCAAAGAGACAGTAAGCATGAGGAGAGAAATGAATGCGTGATAGGAATTGAGTCCAGAAGCCAGCAAGAAATTATTAAGAATGAACAAGTTTCATTGCAATATCTAATGTGGTAATGTTTTTACTGACATAATGCAAGCCTTTCCGTTCCAAAGTGGATTTCTTCCCCCTAAAGTGCACATTTCTGGATAAGAATGTATTGATTCATAAAATTCAGCAGTAGGCTGAAATAAACAGTAAACAAACTGTCCTAGATGTTCTTTTGTCACCACGGCAGGAAAGAAATATCAAAGAGCAAATTTATCCTGTATTCTGCAGAAGTGAATAACATGGGGGCCTACCTTGGATAAAATAATTCTCAACTAATAAAACCATAATAGCCCAGCAAGAAATAGAATTAATACTAACCCAAACAGGAATTGGGCTACTGGGCCACCTGTTGCATCTGTCTCTACCTTCGTGGGAAGAATATATTTCTCCATCTTCAAAAATGGCTCAGAAAGACATCTTGAGCCATGTATTTATCTAGACAGAGTATTTCAGACTGGAAAGAAAGAAAGCCCCCAGTCTTTAAGTAGCACATTCAACTGCATCTCTCACTTTTCTATAATGTAAGCAGGAATGGAGCATTGAACAGCCAGGATGGTGGTGTTCTCAGGCTACTGATAGTGGGGCAGAGCTGGTGGCCAGGAGGAAGCTGTGCAAAAGAGCCAAAGCCATGCACCTAGGCACTGCCTTTTCCTGCACAGTGATAGAGGACTGGGAAAGTTCAGGAGACACATGGGTAGGAGGGCAGGGGAGCCTGGTGAGCACCTGGTCTGCTTCCATCTACACTTCTAAGGTGAAGCCAGACAAAATGCAAGCATTACTGACTCTGGTTCTGTTTCAGTTCCTGCATTTGTCTCTGCAGGAAAAAAACCTTTCAAACTACTGTCTACCTGAATACAAGGAGAAGGAAGATGGATTTTTGGCAGGGATTTACCAAGCAGCAACATGCACTGTAGCTGTTTGGAGAGCACGCATAAGCACTGATCATCCCTGGAACTGCTGGCCCCACAGCTCTGTTCTGCAGAACTGCACTGCATATGGTTAGTAAATCCTATGTATTAGCAGGACTTTAGACTTTCCGTGAAGTAAAGGCCACCTGCTCAGTGTATAAGTGGTACCTACAATGCATTCCAGATACACAAGTATAGCTGATTTGCCTTGAGTCATCATTTCTCAGGAATTTTAGGGAAGTTCAGAAAGAAAGTTGTTCAGATTTGCAGCTCCACGGTACCACTGAACAGCTGAAAATTTGGGCTGGATGTGCAAATTTAAACCACCAACAGAACAAAATCCAGTTAGAACACACCATATCCTGATACATGGTAGCGTCTTTATCCAGAAAACATTTTTCCTCTCCTCTTATATTATTTCCCTTTATCTGGGAAATAGATACCAGTGAATCACAATCCTCAACATCTTCTATCTGAGAAAATGACAGGGATGCTGCAAAGACTGAAGGAAATTATATATAGCTTTGATTTTCCACCCCACTCAGCTTCAAAAAGATTCCATGGTGCCTCTGGTGTTGGATGTTGTATCAAAGGTCTTAATGATACAGCTTAACTCCAAAGCCATGGCGCTGTATCCAAGTGAATGCTTTCATATACCTTATTGTTTCCATTCCAATATTGTTTATAAGGTTTCCTTATCCTGCTTCGTAAGACGCTCACAACTGCTGTTCTGACCATTTTCCTGACCTTTGTTTTCATTTCAGTTGCATCGAGAGTAAGAGCAGAGGGAGTGGTCCTAGGTGTGTTCTGAGTATACATCTCAGTTCCATACACTGAACAAATCTAACAACTTCTACTGCAATTACTTTAAAACACAGTGAGTGGAACAGAGTAAGGACACAAAGGCCAGAGGTTTAGAGTTCAGCTCTCACTTCAGCAGCTAAGTCAGCATAACCTTTCAAGTGAGAGCAAACAGAAGGTGACAAGCTCACTGCTAGGAACTGCCACCAAAACTTGCATGTTCCGGTTTTGCTTTAAACGCTGAGCAGAATCTGTAAAATTGAATTTATGTGTTTTCTGCAGAAAAGTTTAGTTTGGGTTTAAAAAGTTCAATAGTGTGTGCCCTCCCACTCCCTCCTCTTCTCCCTCAGTGACTTCTGCCTTCTTCTTAGCTTCTTCTTCACTTCTCTCCAAATTGGTGTTGATTCAGAATTACGTTGCTGCCGCTGAGAAAAAATGTTACAGCTTCTGAAGACATGCAGGAGAAACCGACAAAGTCTACTAATTTATCTGTTTTCTATTGGAGAGACTGTGAGAATCCTGAACATTGAAGATTTATGAGGATCAACACTGAAATCAGACAACCACCATGATTTCAAAGAAGGAACTGTCCGCAAATGGGTGTTCTACATTTTCTCTCAGTTCAGTGTAGGAGCATTGTGACAAAACTCCATGTCTGTGTGGGGTTTTATCTGATGCATGGTAGGAAGAATGAATTAAAATACCTTGGTGTCTTTCTTCCTCGAATTCCATAAGTTGTTTCTTTGCCTGCAGATTCATAAGTGTTTCAGTCATTAGTTAAAAGCTCTTGGTTAAAATATAGTCAGGTTCTCTAACCCACAATATTGTTGGTGACCCAGGTGGGTCACAGGGGGATCCAAACAAGGACTCATACAGCACTATTGCTACAACAGTTCCTCATGCCACTTTGGTGAAATATCACTGCACAGAAAGAGTACCTTGATTTTGCATGATGTTGAAAACCTCTCTCCTCAGCTAAATAAAATGTCTTCTTGCTTTAACAGCTCACATTAAGGGAGATGAAATCGTCTGATTGCTGAATTCTTTTCATTTTTATCATTGCGTAAGTCATCCAGGCAGGGCAGAGGTGTAAGTGATCTGTTTTGCTCTGCTCTTTCTTCAGAATTAAACCGGTTAAATTGGTGGTGTTTTTCTCTTGGAATGCAAAGCTGATTTAAGAAAAGAAAGGGCATTTAGGATCATTCTCACTTGCAGAACGTTGACTGACACAACCTTTTACATGCTTTGTGTTTCCTAGGATGGACAAATAACCCAAGGGGATTTTAAAGCTTGCAGCATAACCTCCTCATTATCGCATTTGTTGAAACAGATGGGAAGGCATTTGGAAGGGCTGCTTCGAAAGTGGTGCTTTCCACAAAAAGAAAGTCATATTTAAACAGTGTTATTCAAGTTGTTGGGAGGCAACAATTTCAGCTTCCCTGAATCTGATACATTTGCATGATTTTGTCTTCTGTTCCTCGGTTTTCTGCTTGCTGTTCACATTCCTTCCTAGTCCTCTACAACTCTGCTGTGCAGGATACATTTGAGTTAATAGGACTCATGTATTTCACAACCCAACCCCATTTCCAACACTCATTTTACAAGCCATAGTTTACACATTTTTGGTGGCTTCATTTGGGCTGTATTTCCTTTTTCTGAAAGACAACTGTTCAGTTCAAGAACCTCTTGAGTTTTACAATTATCCCATACTGTTCTGTTTCTTCTGCTTTCCTTTTTTTATTCTTTGCCTTCTTTGACTGCTAAGAGATACTTTCAGACTTAATTTGGCTTCTTTTGATTTTAAAGTACTTTTTTCTTTTTGAATGTGTAGGCAGCTGGTGTTCTGTGACTAGAGCAGTAATTTTCTTTCTGATGAATAGTTTATTTGAGGAAATATGTGATTCTGGTCGTCCCAAAACTATTAAGAAATTTGGGTCAAATTAATGAAATCGTCTTGGCTGGGAAAACAACTTTGATATGTTACATTAGCAGAACGGCTTGGTAAGGAATCAGATACCTTTCATCTGTTGATTTTGAACCACTCTCAAATTTAATTATCCAAATCTCCTCCTTCTGAGAGATCCTGATAGAGTGCCTCAGCAGAAGGCTTTAGCATGCATCATCTCGCACTGTGGGGCAGTGCCTTAGACAGGTCCCCAGACCCAGTCCTGCATGCAGTGCATTCTTGTTGAGTCATAGATTATCCAAATATGCAGAGGGAAATTAATCTTCTCCAAAAGGTGGGACTCAGATCAAAAGTAAGTACAAACAGATGCCAGAGAGTTCTGTATTTGAGGGAGAAATATAAGGTCAAGATTGGTAAGTAAGATGCTCAACATGAGCTGGCAATATGCAAGTGCAGCTCAGAAGGCCTGGGCTGTATCAAAAGTTGTGTCACCAGCAGGCCAAGGGATGTGATTCCCTTCTACTCGGCTCTTGTTAGACCTCCCCTGGAGTACTGCAACCAGTTCTGGCATCTGCAATGTAAGAAGGACATCAAACTGTTGGAAAGGGTCCAGGAGAGGTCCACAAGGATGATCAGAGGGCTACAGCACCTCTCCTATGAAGATGGGTTGACAGAATTGGTGTTGTTCAGCCTTTGGATGAGATGGCTCCAGGAGGACCTTATAGAAGATTTCCAGTACCTGAAGGGAAGCCTCCAAGAAAGATTGAGAAGGACTTTTCACAGGGGCATTTAGTGATAGGACAAGAGGGAATGGCTTCAAACTGAAAGGGGGTAACTGAAAGATTTAGCTTAGATCTTAAGAAGAAATTCCTCACTATGAGGCTGCTGAGGCACTGGAACAGGTTGCCCAGAAAATTACTGGATGTATCCTCCCTGGAAGTGTTCAAGGCCAGGCTGGAGTCTAGTGGGATGTGCCCCTGTCCATGGCAGGGGGGTTGGAACTAGGTGATCTCTTACGTACCTTCCAACTAAGCCATTCTATGATTCCTTGGTGAGGAAAGAATTGCATGTTTAGTCATCTCAGGGCTATTTGATAAAAATTTCTCATGTGACATTTTTGAGACTTAGATTTATCACTTTATTAGTGCAAAATCACATGCAAAGTTTGATAATGATGTTAAATGTCAGACTTTTGTTGTTTATGGACCCAGTTTGATCACATTTCCTGAAGTTTATAGGAAGAGCTATGACTTAATCATTACACAATAAATTATTGTATTGGTCAGTCAGTAGCTCATGTCTACCACAGCATCAGAATGAAAAATAGCTGTATCATCCTGGATTTGAAATTCATGCTACATATAGTAGTAGTTTAACCCATGCCATAGGGGGTTAACATTACATAATTGGGCCCCAGCTGATAAATGATAACCTGTGTGGACTGCTTTGGCTCATTACTTGTATTTTCCTTGGATTTTTAATTTCTTCAATTAGATTTAAAAAAAAATAAATCTGTTGCATCTGAAAAAGCCCATCATCACCCTCAGACAGGGCAGCAGTTTTCTTTGTTCTTTGCTTGTTAACACTCAGGCAAGAGCATCAGTATTCTTATTGTTTTTAAAATGTAAAGAAAAACACATTCAGTACATCTTCAGCACAGAACTTTAGAAACCCACGTTTTACTTATTAATGTATTGGTTTAGTTGTAAGTTGGTTCTCATTCTTGGTTAACAAATATGATACCAGTTTGGCAGGAGTTTGACATCATTTGTTCCCTACTTCTGTGACTATTTGTTTCTATATCTATCAGTACTCAGACTTTATTACAGTTAGCTTTGGAATTATTTTCTTTCAAAATGTTAGTAGTGTTGCTTCTTTTCTTGAAACTGCCTGATTGTTTTTCAGTTCCAGGTCCAATGGTGTGCTTCATATTGAGCAACCCAAAATATCAAATGACGGAGACTCACTACCCACAGGTTCTTCTGAATGTATCCATCCACAGCATGCTCTGGAAAATGGTATGCTGCAGTTGTGTTCAGACTTTGGTCCTGAGTCTCCTCTCAGCACCGTGAAGTGATACTTCGGCATGTTTTTCCAAAGTATCTGAAGTAACATGTAGCTGTCCTGTGGAATAGTGCTTGCCTGGTACCATGGAACCAAAATTGGCACTGCACACTCTGGGATACAGCACGGTGGTGTGTGGGGCTGTTTAAAGATGCAAAGTGTGCATGGATTAAAGAGCATGACAGTGTCATGTGTAAGGAGAAGAGAAAACCCTGAAGAATACAAGCCTACAGAGAACAGTCCTTGGAAGTGCTTTGACAACTACAACTTGAAGGCATTCTTTGAAGACAGTTTTGGCATGTGTCAAGTTATGCCAACAGGTGTGCTAGCAGTGAAATGGCAGGAAAGATGTCATCTCCAGTGATGGAATTTGCAGCTTGGTCATGTTTTATATAGTGATAAGATATGGCTCTGTTTACACAATACTAAATATCACTATTAAATGTATATTTCAGAATTGTAAATGTCCTTCTCCCATTGCTGTGTCCTTCAAGGAGATTGAAATTGATCGTTTTCTGGTACTGATTTTACTTGTTCAAAACAAATTTAGAATATTTTGTTGCTCTAGGGTGAATATAACCCCAGCAGTGTTTCTAAGCATTGTCAGTTTGAGACATTAAAGGAGTACTTGTCTGATGAGGTATCTAAGCACTGTACCTAGATACTTAAAACTGTCCAAAGTCATTCATTCAACATACTTGGTCGACTCATTTCCTTTAAGTTTTCACACAACAAAGGTTTTACATACATGCATGGAATGAAAGAGGTGGAAAGACCTAATCACCTTGATGGAGCTACTGAAGGGTTAGAAGTAAGCATGAATTTTATTAAACCAGAGGCTTAATACACTCCTTCTGACAGTAAAGAGCATAATAAACATGCAAAGTAGCCCTGTTCCGTTTTACAGGTAATTGGCTTTGCATTGATAATGTAGGTGTTGGTTTCTCTCAGGATAATTTGGAGTTCTGTGCTGCCTATCTAGTCAGTAAAGTTGAAGTGCATGTTTTCACTTTTAATGCAATCATGTGCTGCTGTCTCCACAGGGGTCAAGGATGGAATTGGACAGAAGGTGAAGTGGTTTCTGAAGAGATCTGCAACTGTGCCTGTGCAGGACTACACAATGATGGTTCAGTTTGTTAACTTTGCAGGGTACTTTGCTGGGACCTCTGGGCTTACTGATTAAGGGTGGCACTCATTTAGGGATTGCTGCACACACAGTCATTGGTATTTGCAAATCTCTTTTGTAGGCTCCATGCCCCTGCATGGTGAACCTCTGCTCACATGTCCAGAGAGCTGTAGGGGAAAAAGACTCTGGATGAGTAAGGAAGTTTTGAAAGAACTAAGAGAGAAAAAGAGGATGTACCACCTCTGGGAAAAGGGTGAGGTCACTTGAGTCATGTACCGAAGGATTGTCAGGATGTGTAGGAAGAAAAATTAGGGAGGCTAAAGCCTAACGTGAACTCAGGCTGGCCACCACTGTTAAGGATAATAGGAACAGCTTTTACAAATATATCAATGAAAAAAGAGGGGTAGTAATAACCTCCACTCCTTACTGGACATGGAGGGAAATTTACTAACTACAGATGAGG
>VZRI01004703.1:116968-163161 GCA_013397515.1 Upupa epops
TCCTGGTCTGCCTTAGGAATGGTGTGGCCAGCAGGGAGAGGGAGGTTATCCTCCCCCTGTATTCAGCACTGGTTAGACCACACCTGGAGTATTGTGTTCAGTTCTGGGCCAGTCAGTCTAGGAAGGATGTTGAGGTGCTGAAACGAGTCCAGAGAAGAGCAAATAGAATGGTTAAGGGGCTGGAAAGTAAGTGCTATGAGGAGGAGAGACTGATGGAGCTGGTTCTGTTTAGCCTGGAAAAGAGGAGGCTCAGGGATGACCTTATCGCTGTCTATAACTATCTAAAAGGTGGTTATAGTCAGGTGGGGATCAGTCTTTTCTCCATGGACACTGGAGAAAGGACAAGGGGTCATAGTCTTAAGCTCCATTGGAGGAGGTTTAGACTTGACATTAGGAAAAGGTTTTTCATTGAAAGAGTGATCAGATTTTGGAACGGGCTGCCCATGGAGGTGGTTGGTTCACCGTCTCTACAGCTGTTCAAGGTTAGAATCGATGAAGTGCTGAGTGGCATGATCTGCATGTTAGATGTTAGGTTTACTTGGTTGGTTTTAGCTTGGACTGGATGATCTTTAAGGTCTCTTCCAGCCTCATCATTGCTGTGGTACTGTGATTCTGTGAAAGCCTGGAGCCCCAGGGCAAAAATATCTCCACAGTCTCCTCCTTACTAGAGTTACCTGACTGAGATGGTACTGCACATCTCCATTTGAATGAGGTCCCTGCTTCTCCATTCTTACTGCAAAAGGCAGTGAGCAAGGGAAGCACTGTGGCAGCCAGCCACTCCAGTCCACCATTAATATGATCCTTGCATCTGTGTAACGTCAAAGCCCAAGTGCCTGGAGTACTCTCCCAAAAAGTGAAGACCCAGTTTCAGTTCCCTCTTCCCTCTGAGGACATTTTGGCTCACAATGCTGTGTATTCAGAGAAAGATGTAACTGAGCAGGTATGTGTCAGCCTGGAAAGCTTTTTCAATATTTGAGCTTTCCGTCAACTTTTAAAAAACTGAGAGAATTTTTTATTCTCAAAAAAATTTCACACGTATTCTCACAAGATTTGATTTAAATTTTATTTAGATTTTATTTTAAATCCTGTATACAAGTTTGTAGTAGAATTGATTTGTCCTCAGTAAAAAGTATCTTTGGCCTTTGAAGCAACATATTCTGGCGTATTTTCAGTGCTGAACAGTAGTGAAGATAGACCGCTTAAGGAATGTTTTCTTTCAATTACTTTTATTGGAATTTCCTTTCTGCAAGCAAATAGAAATCACAGATATTATTCTGATTTCAAAAGACTTTTTGTTCTCCCCAAGAGTCTAGAATTTCCATGGGGTATAATTTTTCATTTTTTAAGAAGCAACCCAAGCTGGGCTGAACAAATTGCTCTCCTCAGCAGTGAACTCAAATACTGTTCAGATGCTCATGGCATAACATACCATGCCATGCTGTGCAGACTAAATGTGGGGCAGCCACAGTGGCTGACCGCTCCTCCACTGACTTGTGAAGGAGCACTCTTTAGGATCAGAAAGTAAGGTTTACATGTGTCCTGTGCACAAATAATTTTAACAACTATTTTTCCTGTGCTTTTTTATAACATCAAAGAATATCATCGGACTCTGGGAAGCACAATATTAAATTCTGCTTTTAATAAAAGGTAAATACAGAAACAAAATG
Source organism: Upupa epops (assembly GCA_013397515.1). NCBI lineage: Eukaryota > Metazoa > Chordata > Aves > Bucerotiformes > Upupidae > Upupa > Upupa epops. The sequence continues at coordinate 118,636 of VZRI01004703.1, forward strand.
CAAACAAAAAAAAAATCAAATCTGTTCTGAGATCTGGTAAACATTCCATCTCTGGATTGTCTAAAAATACAACAGCTGACAAATGATTTCATTATGGGAAAGACTGACTGCAGAGGGCTGAGGAAAATGTAAGTAGAAGGTTTTTATAGACTCACAATCTGAAAGCCTGTAGAGTAAAACAAAATAGCATGGAGGCCTCCATTTTGAAGCAAGATAAATAATAGTGTAGGGGCATTCTTGTCCAGGCACCTGGAATTTTTCCTAACTGTTAAAGTTTGGGAATAACCCTTGCCTTCAGCACTTTTTAAGTCTAAATGAAAGTTTTCCCTTTTTTGCCTGTCTGCTAGTTCTGCACATCAGTGCTGCCATTCAGCACCCTCTGAAGACCAACACCAGTGTGCTGGCCTTTATGGAAGGAGAGCCACAACATCCACTGCCTCCCTCTGAGACTGGTCTTTATATTCTACTTATGGAAGTGGTTGAGCTAAGCTGCGTCCAGGAAAAGGCCAAACGTGCTGCTAAGGAGCTGGAAGCCTATCCTAGCTTGGTACCCTGCAATGCATAATGCAACTGATCCAGCAAAGCAAATAAACGGTCGTGCAGACAAGTGTACGTGGGCATCTCAGGCAGGGGAGCAGCTTACGGGGCAACTTGCGTGCTTAAAATGCACAGGGAGCGTATGTTTAGTGAACCATGTCACATTCTTGTTACAAGCTAAAAATTCCAAAGTAAAATGTGTAGACAAGCCTGGTGTGAGAGCCTATTTAAGGAAATTGTTTCCGAGTCCTGAAGCCATCTGTGAATATAAAAGTATACTGCACGGTCTCGAATAAAAGGATTCACTGGCAGGGCCTGCTGGAAATCTCAGTCAGAGATGCTTTTCATACAGCAGGCATATAGATCTTCCACATGATGAATCAGATTTACTAAGAACGTCTGCTGTTTGGAAGTGATTTCAGGCTTGAAGAATGTCTTACTGTAGGCCTGATTTGATCTAGGGAAGTGAGCAGAGGTCACATGCAGCTGAAGTAGACTTGATGTTCTTTTGTGCTGACCTCTAGAAATAATAATAATCTTAAGGAAGACCCAGTTCAAGAGCTGTAGGCTAGTACCACTTGGAAACTAATTACAGCTTTGGTTGTGCACAGCGCTGAATTTTCTCTCATAGGCTGCAGCACTGATTTAGTTGGTATGTTAATATGGAAGTCTAAATTAAATCAGGCTTGTGTCGGTGCTATCGAAGAGGCACATTCACTTAGCCCTGCAGTTTTATAAAATGCAAAGAAAGAAAACCATATGGCAGATTAGGGCAAATTGCTTTAAAATTGTGGCTGAGAGCCAAGAGAGACAGAGTGAGCTTGAGAGAGCATTCATGTCTGTTTGAAATATGGCCACTTTCACTCTGTTGCTTTACATGTTTGGAAGTGGAAGGCTCATTTCCCTCTGAGCTGAAATGTATTAAATGCTCCATGTGTCTTAAAGGAAGGAAAGTGTCCAGCACTTGTGGAAGTTACAACAAAAACTATTTTTTAATTGGGATTGGATTTACAGCTAAGGACTAAGTAAAAGAGCTCAGTGCAAGCCCAGGCGCATCAAGGGGGAATGAACATGTGTAATAAGCAACACTTAGCAGGCAGTCCTGGCTAGTATTACTGCATACAGAGTACTATGCTGACTACAGGATTTATGCAGGAACATAGATCATGCAGCCCTGAAAATAAATACAATAATGATCCATGCCCCGAAGAGCTTTTAGTGTAGTTTTATTTTCTGAGCCACGAGAAGCTGCAATAAGGAAGTGAAACAGAAAATAAAATAAATGAATGGCACTTTGAAAACATCTTTAATTTTAACAGTCTAGAAACATCTCTTAGCACTTTGTCAGTCACAATGAGGAAAAATAAAAGATTGTGTTTTCTTTGTAGGAATTTGGGTTTTCTCCAGTTTATCTGAGTCACTGCATCAGCTTTGTGTGGACACTCCATGGATGCCTCAGATCAAGACAAAACAGGCTCCTGAGAAGCTAACACTGCACCACATACGAGCAAATGAGTACTGAAAACCAGTGATGGCAGGGAGCACCATGGTCCTTAGTGCTCACTCCAGCGGCCAGGTATCAGATACTCTGTGGGTTCCTACAGTGGCTTTCCTCACATCACCAGGACCCTTAAGATGACAAGCTTGCTCCTCTCTGCCCTGCAGGGCCTAAACTTTTCTTGTTAGAGGAGTGTCAAGCCCCAGAGTTCCAAAGTTGTAGCTTCAGGGGGCTGCAAGTCCATGTCTGTGTAGGGCTTCTGAATTTTTTTTTTCCTGACACCTTATCTCTAACTGATATGTGTTATGGAAATTAGACATGTGGGCCGCTATAAGAGGGTCTGACTCAGGTTTCCACTGAATTCCCACTTGATGTGAGGAGGAAGTTCTTCACCGTGAGAGTGGGGAGAGCCTGGAATGGGTTGCCAGGGAGGTGCTTGGGGCCCTGTGTCTGCAGGTGTTTAAGGCTGGGCTGGATGAGGCTCTGGCCAGCCTGCTCTAGGGTGGGGTTTCCCTGCCCATGGCAGGGGGTTGGAACTGGAGGATCCCGTGGTCCCTTCCAACCCTGACTGACTCTATAACTGTTTCCCAGGTAGGGTGATGGGGCGCTGGAGGGGGCTGACTGGGGGGGGTTGTGCAGTCTCCTTTTCTGGAGACATTGTAACCTGCCTGGACCTGGTTAGGTTAACCTGCTGTGGCAGGGGGATTGGACTAGATGATCTTTCGAGGTTCCTTTCCAATCCCTGATGATTCTATAATTCTAAGTAGAATCTCCCATTTATGGTCCCATCTCATTTTGAGAATGGATTTTAATCATTACTGTATCTCCAGACTGGATATCAAGTATTCACATTCCTGCTAGTACTAGTCAAAACCATTTGGCTTGTGCCCTACTTTCTTGTAGCTGTTTTTGTATTTCCAATACAAATTTGGTAATGCATTCATCTCCATGTACGAGGCTGGTACTAGCAGGAACAAAGGTCCCAGATGTAACTGTCCACCAAACACCATTCCTGTTAATGAAAAACCCTAGAGACTGGAAAGGTATACTTCCTGTATCCCACAGTACTACTCCTAAAACTTCAAGTAATTTTAGACCTGTCTTACGACAAGCTCCGGTAGTTGTATTCTTTCTTTCAAATAGTTGGCTGGAGTGAAATGTCTCAGCACATATTGCAGCTCAGGGCATGATGCAGCTCACCATGAGACAGAAGAGACAGTAAAGCTGCTGGATTCAAAACAACACACATTTTCAAAGTAATATTGTCTGTATTTAAAATCACTAATGTTGTCTTTGTGGGGAAAACGTTTGGGTATCATGTTGTTTAAGAATCAGTTGTACTTCGTGCAGGACACACATGGTTGTTGGGTGATGCAGAACCAGTGCTCTGCTCCTTCTAATGACAGTTATTGCTGCTATTGCTTGAACACAGGAACTATTTTCCACTGCAACAGGATCCAGTTGAGACAAAGTAGTAAAGCATGTGCCAGCAGTGTGGATCTAGGCTTTGAGTAAAGACTTTGGTGGCTACTCCTTTGTTCTAATGCACAATTAGTTCACAGTGCTGAGACCCAAGCTCCTTAAAATCTTTTCTTTCTATGGTCCCCAATGTACGGGCTCCACTTCCTTTGCCTTTGTAGCTTCTGTCAATGGTTTACTTAACTCCTCCAGCCTTGGCATCCAGGGACTGCAGTGTCCTAATGAGCCTAAAAATACTTGCAGTTGTTTTTTGTTACTAGTAGAGGTATTTCTTCCACAGCCCTGACCTGTTCTGGGTCCACTAATCTGTCTTTTTGTTAATACTAAATAATTTACTTCTTGATGACCCAGCTGAAGCCTAGAAAGAAATGTTCAGTGACCTTTCTTGTGCTAAAGCAGTACACAGACAAATAGAATCTTTCAAACAGTCTTTGTATGGCAACTATTAAGTAATTTTGTATGGAAAGTAATAAATCATTTACATATTGTACAAGACTACAACCTCCAGGTAATACCGTATCTTTCAAATTTTCTCCTTGCCACCCTAGCATGTGATTCTCAAAATTGCTGCAGATGTCAGAGGCAGCTGGTCCATAAACACACCTGGTACCCACTAACTATTAACATTCTGGAGAGTCACTCCCCTCCCCGTATGACAGCAAAACCTGTTGCAATCTTCCCTCACAATCACTAGGGTGTTCCTCTGGCCTCTCTCTACATTCCTTTACTTTAGTTAATTTATTCTTATCTCCTTGCAAGCTCTAATCACATTTATTAGTTCTCCATCCATCGTTCTGCAGTTATCTCTGTTTCATTATTACAGTTCCAACCAGGATCAGCGTGAGACCAGGCAGTCCAATTTCGCTCTACTTGTAGGATACATTCCACATGCTTTTTAACCATCTTATTCTACTTGTCTTCTTCAATAGCAGCTCAGCATTGCCCCAGGATAGATCATATCCCAAATAACAGAAAATAATGGTTCACAACAACCTGCAAATTCCCTGAAACTAGGCATTTGGTTTCTCCACATAACCAAATATCTGGGGTGGTGGCTGTATGCATGTAAACTGGATGTGGGAGAGCAACATTGACATTGCATTGTAAAAGGATTAGGGATAAAATTAGATACCACAACGTAAAGCCCAGCAAAAGCAGTAGTAGAGGCAATTGCGGTGGGGGGGAAGGAAGGAGGCTGGGGGTTGAGGGGGGCGGAAATCAAGAAGCCGTAGAGAAGGAGAAGTACAGCACGATGTGGTGGCCAGCTCTGTAGACATCTCAAATTATTTACAATTGCTGCAGATACAGCTCTTCTTCAAAGTTTTCATACTGATTTTCAACCACTCTCTTTATTGTAATCACATGCCCAATTATCCTACACACGTTAACAATCCATTTGCTTTAGGTTTTTAATCATCCAAGAGTTTTGGAGCATTTTCACTCCAAAATTAGTGGGTATTTTGTAGGAGTACCCCTGCTCCTCTAAGTGCTGGTCAGTCTTCCCTATGTAATGCTTTGCTTGCTTTTTTGATAGACCTGCAGTGCCTTCTATTTCTTTCAATTTTTCTCCCAAGGTGGGACTTAATTCCACTGGGACCCAGATGCCAAATTTGTTCACATTATGCTCATCAGGCCACCCACCTCTTCTAGCTTTCTTCTAAGGTGGTGCTTGAACACACCTGGCCCCAAAATACTTAGAGCATTCTCCCATGATGAAACTTGAAGTCACACAGAATTCTGATGTGACACTCAAACCCAAAAGGGGCCAGAATATCTAGAATATTCTTGGACCCAGAATATAGAATCGGTGAAGCATAGGAAGGCTAGAGTTGGAAGGGAACTTAAAGATCATGTAGTTCCACGCACCCTGCATAGGCAGGGACAATTTTACTACATAGGTTACTCACAGCTCCATGATCTAGGAGGTCCTTTCCAACCATGATTATTCTGTGACTCTGTGATTTAGAATAGTGCAATTTTACAATTCACTAGTTGGTGCCTCCTGTCCCAGTTCCCAGGCGAACTCTCCCAGTGCTGGCAGATGGTCACATGGATACAAGAGAGTCTAATGGTAGTTGTCTAGAGTCACATCTGGGTCACCAAACTGTTACGGAAATTACATGTTAGTCACCATAACAGGGTTTGACTCCAGGTTTCTACTCAATTGATAAGATGAAAGAGATTGCTCCAGAAAAATACTTTTTATTAATGGTGCTACAGCTCAAGCTGTTTGATTCCAAAGAGAGACACTGAATAAAGAAATCTCTGGACAATGAGACCTTTAAAATCCCTAGCCCTCAAGGAACAGTTCGGTCCACTTGTAATATTGGGGTCTGAAGTGTTCCCATTTTTCATTAGTCCCTCCATTGTCTCTAGGCAGGCCATTTCTTTTTTTATCTCTGTGGCTCTGGGGCTTTCTTTTTCTTGATTAGGTGAAAGGTTATGGCTGGTGGCCCAAGGCTTCAGCAAATTTAGTTACTAGTGCTAAGCAAGTGATGTTAAACAAGTTCTATACAAGCAGTTTAGCAAATTGCATGTGTCAGCACAGTGAGTGACTCCACTAGCTGCCACCTGTCCATCACAGCCTTGTGGCCAGCCTACAAACTACCTCCAAAACCAGTATTCAGCCCCTTGCTCTGAGTTTAAAGAACCTTGATCCAACTGCTGAAAATGCATTCAGAAGCCTCTGTCTTGTGTGCAGGGCTGTGCTGCACCATGCTACCAGTGTAGAGTACCCAGCAGATCCTGCTCTGGTTTCCATGGTAACTTTCTGCATATTTATAATTTCTCACTTTCAGACTTCATTAGATTTAACATTCAAAGAGACATTGATTAAAACATGACATTCCTAACACACTGAAAAAACCCATTTTGTACAAAATCCTACTACGTGGCATAGACAAACGGGTTCATGGCCAAATTAGTCAACAGAAACTTCAGAGGACACTGGAGTAGACCACAAAAGGATTAACTCATTTACAACCAACTATCTAAATGAGCCTCAAAAAGCAATAGAGTGGAGAAATGTAGTACCTGTCTGTATCAAGGATATTTCTCATAAAGTATGTCTGCTGAATCCAAATTTACCCTGAAGTGACTCCATTTAAACCTTTCCTAGCAGTGATCTTAAAAGTATTGAACCGAAATGTTTTCCTAGCTGAGGAGTTGTCAGCAGTATCTTGGACAACAGATGTCTCTTTCTGATACTTCAGACAGCTGGGTCTCACTGGATGCTAGGACTTGTGATGGAAACAGCAGCGCAGAAGAGGCTGAGTTTCCCCCCACCCCTTCAAAATCTCTTTGTCCACTAGCTGCTATCCCAGAACTTTCTGTCCTTCACTTATTGTGTTATGAGGACTATATTCCTTTCTCACCTCCACATTTGAGCTGAAGATCTCCATTGATCATCATCTCGATCCCGGACTGCCTTAGCAGAACTTGTCTGGGTAAGGGAAGAAGAGCAGCAGGGATCTCACAAAGACAAATGCACTCTATTGTGAAAGAGAAAGATAGGTATGGGCCAGAAATTCAGTGCAATCAGTACAGAATGAAGAACAAGACTAGCATCAAGAATTTATAATATCACAAATTAAAAACAAATACCACAATTTAAACAGTAAGTAATAAAATGCGGGGATCTGATCCAATATAATTTTGGAACAGCAAAACTGTCATAGCACCAGTGCACTGTCCATTCACTGTTCAACTCCTTCATGATACTCATTTCTACCAACATCCTGCTTCTGCTTTACTTTACACCTAAGTACAGGGGAGAAATACCTGGATGTCATGTAATCATAAAACCATCTCTCACCCAAGGCAATGCATCTACACATCTTTTCACACAGAATGTAGGCATGGGTCTGGCTTGACACCAAGGGATCACCTAGCCTGCTGTTCTTCAACTCTTTTTAACCCCACTTCCAGATAAACTTTTCAAATTATGCCAAGGACCATCTAGTTCAGAGTTGCCATGATGACTTTAATTTACATGTTAATATAATTCAGCTACCCTGGGAAAGGACTACAGTAACTTCTATTTTTCTCCACTTTCTTTTCTTGCTTGCATGGCTGGAAGTATGTTGTGTGCATTTATATTTAAAAAGTTTTTGAAGTAGGTTCAAAACAACGGAGAAATCACCTTGTGATGTGTTACAGATCACCACAGGTCCACAGATCATCTACACTTGATGCCTACACTGGGAGGAGATAAATTGCACCTTAAGCCTATCTCTACACTAATAAATTAAATAAGGCCAGAAAACAATGCTGGGCATGGAAATTCAATAATCCCTACTAAAAAAAGTTATTTTGGCAGTTTTCAGCACAGCTTTGGCCTGCATCAGCTATTGCTTTACCATGTAACTGTTGGGCACAATTCTGATGTCAGCACGGCTGAGGAACCATTCCCAATACGAATTTTCAGTGTGGATGCTGTCTTGGAGAGTAAAAGAAACTGCAGGCATAAATCTAGTTAGAATAATCCAGTCTGGCCTCACTACAAGGGAACAAGCCTGTTCCATTTGTTTTACTTATATATACATTTTAGTTGGTGTAGCAGACACTTAAATGTGGTCAGATGAAATACAGACTGACCTCCTCAGGTGTCACCTCCTTTTATCCTGCCACCTGTCACTACAGAACCAGAGTATTTCCTAGTAGCTCAGTAGGAAGTGATACAGTCTTCACCGGATTTCATGGTCTCTAGGATCAAACTGTTTGGCATAGTGTTTTCACTAGGCTTTAGTGGGCTTAGTTAAGCATTTCTTTCATGCAATGTAGGATTTGAAAGTTGTCCCAGAAAAGCTTGTATCACCTTCACGGATCATTTGCTTTCATTTTAGGTCTCTAGGAATAATCATTACAATCTAGTCTAGCAATACAGGTGTTGACTGTACTTATGGACCATGATAATGTCCTCCAGAGGGTGATTCCTCCCAGCAGACATTTGGGAGATGTAGAATTTCCCTAGGGAGGATTTACAGACACTTTGAAAGGCTATTAAAAAACACATAAATGCAAATTTTCAAGTGAAATAAATTTCAATCACGTAGCATTTATTTTAAACAAAAATAGGGAAAAAAGGTTTCAGGAAGTGAGTAACTGAAACACAACAGACTCTTTAGGAAGCCTGAAGTATCAAAGCCAGAGCGATTTCCCCCGTGTTTTGCTTTGAATTAAACTAAACACTGTACCATCATGTCTCTGTAGCAATGAAATATAATCTTATCTGACTGAGAAACAGTGGGTTTGAATCTTGACTGTCCATCAGCATTCTACATTAAAAATGTGCATTTATACCCTTCTAAACTTTGTGTGATTAATTCTCTCAAGCATTATTTGTTTACAGCAAGGAGTCTGTCTAAGTACTTGTTCAATGAACAGTGCTACTGTGTCTCCCTGGTCAGTTGTTCTTCAACGTGCTGTCATAAATAGCTGCAAATAAAGACTAATCTGCTTTCTCTGGCTAACAATGTAGGTGCTCTTTAACTTGGAACTTTCCTCAGAAAGACTTTCAAAGATCATGCAAAATGCACAGGGGAAAAAAAGTCTGTAACTCAATACTTGCTCTGATTTTCATCTCTTTTCAAATCACCCTTTTAGCTCTTGAATGCATTTCCAGTGTTGCTTTTATTTTGTAACTGAGCAGAAAACAAGATTTATCCAATTGCCAAATTAGTCCTGTGTGTAGCATGATCATAGTTCAAGAGCCTTTATGACATTTCGGTGCAGTTCATCTCAGAGTTCAAATGGTTTCCATTCATTATGCTGCAGCTGTGTTCTCCCAGACTACAACGGTCCCATGAGTTTCAGTACAAACCAATACATGATCCTTCTCAGTAAATCCACTTGCTCATCTCACTTTCTGTTTATATTTTCCAATGGAACTGAATGAGGAAAAGGGAATATGACTCAGGCAGACGGTACAGACAGGCACAATGCAGCTTATTTGACTTCAGAACATCCACCAGACACTGCCAGGAGTAGTCCTGACTGAAAAAAAAAGTGATGTTTCTGTTCTATTTTTCAAACATAAGTCTTCAGACCTTAGAATTCTTGACCTAGCATGGGAAAGTGCTGAAACAGAAGCTACATCCTAAACCATCATAAACTTTCTTTCCCACAGCTACGTTCAGTGGCTGGAGGCTGGGCTGCCCTGCCATGGAGAAGAAGAGAATGGACCACTACGGCTAAGAACAGATGCTTCCATTGACAGAGATGAAATCCAAAGATATGCCGAATGCCCCACTGATATCAGCATCATTCAGCATCTCAGCTGATCAAGCCCTAGGAACTTGACACTCGCGGCTTTATTTTGCACACCACCCAAAAGGAGACAGTGTTGTTCCTTTCAGCAGGCCTGCACGCATGAGTGAGCTCTGCTCAGGACAGGATGGTTGTGAAAATGGGCTCAGCTGTGCAGCACTGACTCTCTGTTATTGCTATGAATGTCACCGGTGGGAAATCATTGTCAGAGGAGTCTGTAAGCCATGTCCCTCCATTATATTTGGCTTGAATATATTTGAATAAATTTAGGAAGCAATTCATTTCAGCAGTAGACAGTACAAAACACACAATAAACAATAACATGAAGCTTTTCAGACATGTTGTTTGTACTTAAAAAAGTGAAACATGAAGACTTCCAGTCCCAGCAGTGCTAAGCTGATTCCATTTTCACAGGGCCAGCCCTTGAGTGCAAAGCTGATGGACATGCTGTGGTGAACCCAGCAAACACTTCTTTTTCCCTACTTTCTCTCTGAAAGCAATTGCTTTTCCTTTTTTTGCATTCACACACTTTCCTGCCTGATGTAGGCTGTCAACGAGGTACCTGACCTCCCTTTGAGGGTCCAGGTATACTTGGTTTCCTGTGCATCTACTGCCAACACTGCTTCATGGATCAATTGACAGGGAAAATAATTTTATCATAATAATCGTGCCAGAGAGCCAGTCAGCTGACTCCGTCCTTTCCAAAACCTAAAAATGTTGCTGTCTCAAACTTTGAAGGCCCCATCTGGAGACTCATAAATCCAACCCTCTTGTCCAGGCTAAAATAACAAGTGTAACAACATGCGACATGCTTGATTTTGCTGCCGAGTGAAGGGGCAAAAGCTTTCCAGGGAAGCATGCCACAGAGATGAATTTTCACTGTTGCAATCTGGACTTACCACTTCAGTTTGAACTATTTTTGCATATGTTTGCTATGACATAAGATTTACTTTATAAGAAAGAGATCTTGGAAAATAAAATGTTCTTCTGTTTATTTCAGGCGGTTTATTTCCTGAATTTGGCAGCATTTTCTTTATAGTCACCAGCATGAGTTTCCTAAACCCTGGCAGAATTATTTTACCCTATTGTCTGAGTCTTTCACACAGAAACAGGACAGAGAAAATTCTTTTTTAAAGTTTTTCAAAGTTTGTGGAATACAAACAACAAATGATTGTTGATATCCTTGTTCTTCATCCTCTCTACCGTGCATGTTATTACATTTTTATCACAGAATATCTGCACATTTCGTCTACATTTTATCTGTCATGCTGATATAGCTGTCTAGGTGAAGCTATGCTGGTAGAATCCCCAATGTAAACAGCTCTGCTCTGCTTTAAGCATATCTTTTCAATTTAACTTAAACCTCTTCTTAAGAGGCATAAACAAACCAAAACAACTCACTCTGATATTGGATTAAGACTGGTCAGTTTGAGGTTTATTTGTACCCTGCTCTCACAACCCTCTGCATATATATCAGATCTACAGATCTTTCAAGATCTGTACCATGTAAGCTAACACCATGCTCTTTGGGCGTGTATACAGTCCTCTGCCCACATCCAGACTGAGAAGCAACTACCTGACCATGTTAGGTTGCGTTTAGCCCAAACTCTTAAACCTCACTGAAGTCCAGTGCTTAATTGATTGTACGCATTAAAGTAGATACATGCTGAAGTATGGTTCTATTTAACACTGAAAATGAAAAACAAAACACTCATGCCTAGCAGAGATTTGTACATGTAGGGTAAAATGTATGGAAGATCACTGGCTAAGATTGGGAATTGAAACACAACCAATCCTTAGCTACATATACATACATCTAGACAGATAGATAGATAGATAGATAGATAGATAGATAGATAGATAGATAGATAGATACATAGATAGACAGATAGATAGATAGATAGATAGACAGATTACAGCTGAAAATCTCTATATATGTATGTCCAAATAAATATGTGTGCGTATATTCTTGAATACGGGTTGTAGGTAAAGACGAAACTGGCATTTGTAGTTGGGCTCAGAGCTAGCTAGTTAATTCAGTGTGTTATGGTACCATTCTTCTGTGAAAGGTCATTTCTTTCACAGTGCTATCCTGCTGGTGCACACACAGTTTAGCCTTGATACCTCAGAAGAAATATGTACTCAAGGGGATGCCTTGTCCTGCGCACAGCAGAGGAAGAATGTTTCAGTTATATGGAGGCTGCTTCCTCAGCAGGCACATTCATCCCAAGCCTGAGTGACTAAACCTGATTTTCAAACTATACATCATGTTATATTTCATGAGAATCCTCCTTCCGAGATCAACTCTTGCTTTTGATGATGGGGAACTTTAATTTCAACAAGACTGGGTTCTGGTTTCGGCCCTGTGAAATAACTAAAATAAGAATAAAGTAGCTTATGAAGTGTAATTATCATATCTATGCCAAACTCTTTTAGGATATAATCAGGTATACCATATTTTGGGCTTTGAAACAGAAACAGTGATTGGTTCTTTGTAATTCATTATCTAACAGAGAACAGAGATACCATGGGTTTTAGGCACCAACACAACGATGTGGAGAGCTAACAACCTTTAATTAGGTTTCCCTTTGTTCACCTCATGTCTAACCAAGCAGAAAACTCACAGTTCAGCAGCAAATTAAAGGTAATCAAAAGAAAAATACTCATTTGTTTAACTTGTGCTCATGTCTTTTTCAGATGAAAATCTTTTGTTTGCTTTTCACTTCTTTTATATTCAGAACTGGCACCCTGTCAAAACTTTTATATTGAGAATCTCATACAAGGTGTTGGAACCTATTTGTTCTTCAGTTCAGAGGGAAAAAAATAAAGAAAAGAACAGGTCATTACCTTCTCCTACTATTAATCAACTGTCTGACGCTCCTAAAACAGCTGTTTTATGCCATCTCCAATGCAAGGTAGCACAGAGAGAACACTTCTTCATATAGCCAAATGTTAGAGGCACAGCAGATAGGGAGTATAGGTAGTACTGTTAGGAGAGAAAGTCATTTCCTTTTCCATCAGGGTATGATCTTCCTCCCAAACTGGAGGATGGACAGTATTGGTCCAGGTGCGGTCTAACCAGTGCTGAATACAGGGGGAGGATAACCTCCCTCTCCCTGCTGGTCACACCATTCCTAAGGCAGACCAGGATGCCATTAGCCCTCTTGGCCACCTGGGCACATTGCTGACTCATGCTAAGTTTACTGTCCACTAGTACCCCCAAGTCTCTTTCTACCTCAGTACTCTCCAAGAACTCCATTCCCAGCCTATAGTTTTGCCTGGGGTTGTTATAACCAAAATGAACAACCCGACACTTGGACTTGTTAAAACTCATCCTATTGGAGTCTGCCCATCTCTCCAGTCTGTCTAAGTCCCTCTGCAGGGCCCTCCCACCCTCCAACAGATCAACATGGGCTCCAAGCTTGGTGTCAACCGCAAATTTGCTCATGATGGATTCCAACCCATCATCAGTATCATCAATGAAGATGTTGAGCAGGACCGGACCTAATACCGACCCTTAAGGGACACCACTAGTAACAGGTCACCAACTTGATGCGACACCATTAACCACCACTCTCTGGGCACGTCCATCCAACCAGTTCCTGACCCAGCACAGAATATTCCTGTCAAAGCCCCTTGCTGCCATCTTAGCTAGGAGTATTTCATGGGAGACCGTGTCAAATGCTTTACTGAAATCCAGGTACACTACACTGACAGCCTTCCTCTCATCAACCAGTCAAGTTACTTGATCATAAAAGAAGATCAGGTTAGTCAGGCAAGACCTACCCCACCTAAACCCATGTTGACTGGGTTTAATCTCTTGGCAATCATGCAGTTGTTGCATGATAGCACTCAGCACTAAGTGTTCCATGACTTTGCCCGGAACTGAGGCGAGGCTAACAGGTCAAATAACAGTGCTAGCACAGCTTACTGCAGATGACAACAAAATCATCTAGTCCTACATAAAGAATTACACTGGACTGATTTTCCTAGCTCACATGCTGAAATGACACTCTTCTTCAACAGACCCAAAATTGCTTTGAAACAGCATGACCCGGAAGAGTTACTTGTTTTATGTACCACAGCTTACTTTGTCAAATTCTAACTCTGCGTTAGGATTGTCATGCCAGGCACTGTCTGAACAAGCAGAGTTTGAAATGGGAGGTTTCCTCTAGACCAGGTGTGCAGCTACAGAGATGCTTGCCCTGGAGACACAGTTGCAGAGGGAAAAAGTCAACAACGTAGATCCATTTTCTTATGAATAAGTGATCTTTTTTAAAAAAGTGATTTTTAAACAAACATCTTAAATGTTTTAAATTTAAAACATTTTAATTAATTAATGTAATGAAAAATTATGTTTAAATGTTTGTTTCTTATTTAAACTTGTTTTACAATTGAAAAGGTAAAAATAGTAATTATATGGATGTTTCACTTCTTAAATAAGAATATGCATCTCATGCCAATCATTCATCTCTGCTTAATTCTTAATTGTGCAAGCCATATCTGAAAGCCACTTCTAACCAAGCTATCTTTATTTGCAGTTCCACATACACTGGTATGGAATTAGCCAAGCTGTAAAACTTTCAGGCAAATCTCAGCAGTTAAAGACCCAGGGTTTACCCAAATCTACTCGGCTTCTCATTATAAAAGGCATTGACTTTTATTGAAGAAATGAAAAATATTTCATTCTATCAATACCATGTATCTTGTGTCCTAATACTGAGCTGGTGTGACCCCAGCTATGTTTTCATAATGTCATAAATTGAGTTTAGCACATATACTGGCACGTCAGGTCGCAATGAAAGTGCTTCCAGACCCTTTTAGGGAGCTATCCACACAACATGGTGTTATGTTAGTGTGTGTCCAAAAGCAGAGTGTGATGGCAGATACTACACAACTGCCTTTTTCAATGAAACAAAACCTTAAAAAGCTGATACCAGTTTCTATGAATTAGGCTTCCCAGGAAAACCTCTTGGTGGGTTTACTTCATGAAATTTGCTGACAGCAAAAGGGCATTGATCATATCTCCCCAAACCAAGAGCGTATGTTCCCCTGTAAACCATAATCTCAAAAGTACATCATGCTATGTAAACCTGGGGTCATGCAGTTGCCATTACCTTCAACAGAGGGAGTTGCAGAGAGGTGTGACTGAGTTCGCAAGTGAAATGCCTTCACTTTCATCATCACTAATGTAATAACACGACTATCCACCTTTTAAAAAATACAGAATAGAAAAAAAGAAATCTATTCATTTGAGGCATCAGAAAATGACTCATCTTGTAAAATATTTAATCTCCACACATCAAAGTATTACATGCATGCATTGCACTCCTTGTCTTCTCCAGTCATTTGCACTCTTCTAAGACTGACATTTAGAAAATAACTAACCTCTGTTATTCAGTTACAGGCACTTCACTAATCATGAAAGAAGGAAGTTCATTAAGATTTAAATTATTGAGACCGGGAGTGGTACATGTGACAGGAAGTTTATTAAAGACCAAGACAAAGTTTCCTTCACTCTGCTGCAGTGCGTATCTCTTATCTGTGGCACAAATCTCACATTTTTTTCCCAAATATCATTACATTTGTTTGATGTGCAGACACTTGGCCTTTTCATGTCCCAGTGACATCAGCAGGAATCCCACAAATACCGCGTAAACCAGCCTGAAATTAGTTTCAATCTGAAACAATTAATACATTTCCCTTTGAGTCTTATACAAGCAAGAAAAGCGGTAAACTGCAGGTTATCCTTTTAAAACTTTACTATCTTTAAAGTGAGTTCATGTCATTATTAATATTTCAGCCTTTCCACTGGACATTTTCATATTACATTATGTTTGCTAGGGTAAATAAATAATAAAAAATATATCCCATTTCTAGCATTATTCACCCTGGACAGAGTGAATATCATCTTGGATATTTTCTCTATAGCTTGACACTTATTCTTAAGTGGATGCATTGCAGTTCCTCCACCACTTGCTAAATCTTCATTTGGAGAAAATGTTTTCACTAGACTTGTCCTTTGCAGAGGTAAGTCCATCTGTCACAATACTCTTACTAGGACTTCAATTACCAGGAAGGGCTTAATCTTTAACTATGAAGCTGTCAGTTCCTTAGTTCTCATGATCCAGCATTTTTATTTCTCTTCGTAGAGGAGCTGTTGTCATGTGCAGGAATATTTTACTTTCTCAGAAACATTTTTAATAGACTAAAATACGTTTTCCCATGCTTGGTCATCTTTCTACTGTTCCTCTCTCTAGAATGTACTATGTACCTCAGGGTCTGCCATGAGAAACCCAGTAATATTTCTTTGCATCACTGATTATGAACAATTAAGAAAGTAAACATAGGAAACTGAAGTACATTGCAGGTAATAAGGACCATAATGAATAAATGATTATTCAACACATTCAATGTCAGCTAACATTCTATTAAGCAACAATGTTCAGATCAAGGCTATACACTTCTTTTAAAAAAATCACTGTTGTCTTCATTCTCCTGTTATGTGTGGATAAGAAACATGATAAGCAGTCTGCTAGTGATCATACATGTAAGCCTTGGTATTTTATTCTCACACAATAAAGTACAAGAATCTGCAGACTCAACTACTTGACTTAAATAATGTCCTTAGTTACAGGTTATTTAGTGTGATGATAGCTTCAGTCTGCTTGATGCCTGTCTGAGTACGTTCTTGACTATCTGCAGATTATTCTATGCTCCACATTATCCTAAAGATGAAGAAATACCTAATTTTCCCCTCCTTCTTTCCTTCCACACTTGCAGTATCTATACAAATGTGATAGGAAAATGATAACCCAGTTGCAGTCTTCACATGTTGTGACCAGCAATGCTTATAGAAAGAAAATCCAGAGTATGAAACCTGTTGACAGAGGGTACAATTTGTTTTGTAATACAGCCAATTTACTGTCAGCCTTTGCATTAGGAATCTGTTTATGAATATCTGGGTATATTTGCCTGCTCGTCAGAAACTAAAAATAATTGCTTTAAGAGAGGGAACAGAATTTGCAAATATTTCTCTTTGACATCTGTGGTCTCGGATGCTACTCTAGCCAAATGGGGTCTGTCAATCACTATTTGAAATGATCCAGAAAATAGCAGCGTTAAAACAACTCCTTTTTTTTTTCCCTATGAAAAGCAGTATAGTAGCTGGCTAAATAAGGTTTGTACTGGAGGAGAAGGGAGAAGGGGGAGCATGTGCTTGTGTTGTAATGTGACTCCATACTCATCAGATGGCACCCATCTTTATCACAACCACAGCCTTTCAGTGTGCTGGAATAAACTAATTATCTCGCTGACAGCTCAGGTTTTAATCCCCATTTGTAAGCATTTGTCGTGAGTCTTGGTCAGCCAGTTTTTAAAGGCTGCCATGAACTATATATTTCTCCCTTTTTATGACTGTCTAAATAAGGACAATTACAATGCCCTGGAATGGGTTTCAATAAACACATTTGTGCTTGCCACTGCCAGACAATGCGAACAGGACAAAGCTTTTTACAGTGATGATTGTAAATTAGAGTTTTCATATTCAGTTCTTCTTACACTGAAGACTATTCAATGCCCACTGCAAGATGCAGGGAGAGATCCTCATGTGCTGCCAATCAATGAAGCCACACTTTATAAGGGTAAGACACAGAATACATTAACTTCAGTAGAGTGCATCCAAGTTCACATCTCCCTTCATTCTTCCAGTGTGAATGCGCATTATATACACTTAGTGGAGAGCAAATGAAAGCCATTCCTCTATCTCTAGGCACTTAACTAGGATGTTGTTAGGACCCTGCCTACCTTTCATCTCTCCTCAGAAGTAGGGGATATTGGTGCCTCAAAGACTAGGGCAGGTGGTACAAAGGGCAGAACCAATTGACAAAATGAAAGCAGAATTATTATTTAAAAAAAAAACAACATGGAAAAGCAGTCTTGGAGTGAAATTTATTGTAACATATATATATATGTGTATGTGTATATATATACACACACTTGATGGTGGGATGACTATAGGATATTATTCAGTAGTTCTCAATATCACTTATTATTATAATGTAGGGCACTTCTCTAAGAAAAAAAATAGTCATTTAGGCACTACTTCCAACAAGTCATCAGTTCTGAGAAGCAAAGACTGTTCTGCATTTATGTACTAATTTTGTGTGACTGTTTCAGTAATAGATGTAGGATTGCTCTTCTGGTTGTCTACTCAAACATCCTATGTGACACTATGTAATTTGAGTGAAAAAACATTCTAGCATATAAAAACAGTAACAGTTAAATAGAAAAGAAGCAAAAATCTTAACATTCCTTTCCATTCTAAGATTTTCTTTCAGGTTGGAACACATTCTTCCTATTGACCTCTTAGCTGTTGTCAAGGACAAGAGAGAGCACTTGTCACCCAGCATCAGGTAACATTAACTTACTTTCGTGTTTTTATCCATTCAGTTTTGATAAACAGACCTTTTTATGGTATTCTTTTCAGTCCTCGAACATTACTATGATCCTTTTCAATACTGTTTCCAATTGTTCACCATCTCTTATGCAAATGTAAACATCAAAAGTACACATACATTATTTTTTTTATCAAGGGGAAAATAAATGGGAGGGTATTTACATCTAATGAACACGGCTAATTGCAGTGACAGAAAATAAATTCCCTGCCTGTATTCCCCAGCTATCTGTTCACAAAACTTTCTGAAAGTTTTATGTTATGATTTAAAAAGCCACATCATGTTTTCAGTTGACTCTCCCTGTGCTCCAAGTCCCTCCCTCTTCCAATATGCACTTTAAATTCCCTACTCCCAGTTAACTTTATTCCTGTTATTCATTATTTATTTTTCAGATTTTTGTATTATGACTATAAGCTATATAGTGGTACTGATGGACCAAGACAGGATACGAAGTTGAGTCAATGTTCAGGTTATCATTCTAAGTGACAGGCAAAGATGTCAGAGATCAGGAAGAGTAGTAGATGTAGGATGTATTTACTGGAAGCAGTGATGGCAGGAAGGGAAATACATGTTTTACTTACACTGAATTTGATTTGTCAGGTAAGTACACATTAAAAGATGTCAGAGAGAGAATGTAGGTCTTTTGTTCGCACAAAAAGGTTGTAGCCGTGCTAATATATAATGCAGACCCAGGCACAGGTTCCATCCCTGCAATTCATCCATCCACACTGTCAAACCACTCCGCAGTTCTTGACAGCATTTTGACCTTGACACTACCTGGGAGCTGGCAAGGGCCACGGATCACTCCTGAAAACCAATATAGATGAGACTGTCCTGATGAGAAAAGAAAGAAACTGCCTATGGAAGTGGTCAGACTATGGCAATAACTCTGAGTGGCTAGGTTTTTATATGGATATAGCCAACTAATCATGTCTGTAGAAGAATGGTGTATTTATGAATATAGATGGTCTTTTCCAACCCAAATGATTCTATGATAGAGACCTCTGTGCGGCTTCCTAAGAAGTTTTATTTCTTTGTCTGGTTTGCCTCAGTTATTCACAGAGCACTCTTCATTATATTTGATGGAAATCTCATCAGTAGTGATTTTTATCAACTACCAGAACATTGATGAAAATGTTGAAAAAAGATGATATCTAATACAGAATTACAGGCACCAGCATGATGATTCTCTGTTGACAGCTGTTTTGTGATGTCCATTAGACATTGCTTCATCTAATAGTATGTGTTATACTTAGTATACTGCCTTGTATTTTGAATAACAGTGTCAGGCAATACAAAGTCATGGACCCTGCAGAAGTCCAAATATAGCTACACAATTGTCTTCTCAAACAATCATAATCTTGTCAAAGTGTCATATCTAATTATTTCAGAAAAACTAATTTTCAGAAAACAATATTGATCAATTATGTTCCTCATCCTTCTCTCCTTTTTTAGCTGAATCCCATGTCAGTCCTCTCTTGCTCTTCTCCCTAGGATTTGTAGCTCACTATTTACACTGTGATTACTCCAGTACTCCTATTTGCCTTAAACTGTAAAACTTAAACTATAGTGGTACCATACTTATACTTCAGGAGTTTCATGAAGTTGTCACATTTTTTCTTGAAGTTGTAGTTAACACCAGGTGAGTTCTACGATAAACCAATTATTTAAGAATTCTTTGATGTAAAAAAAAAACTACCGCAACCACCCCAAAATACTATCTCTAAAATATTTTCTTTAAAATCCTTATTTTCCAGTTGGTTGGCAGACAGATGAAGAATTTAATCATCAAATAATACAAACTCATAGATAATCTTTCCAAATGCATGTTTTCATACATATACACAGATAGAGCACATTTGTGTTTTGCTTATCGTGACAGCTGAGTGTTTTACCACTAGAAATTCCAGTTATTACTGCTTTTCATCAAGGTTACTAACATCATTATGCAACTGTTTGACTCTAATTTTCCCTGTCGCATCAACTTACTTTGTTCACATCTCCTTCAGTTTGACTGTATATTGTATTTGCATTCTAGTGAGGAGATCTGATCCTCAAGCTGTGACCCACAAAGAACCCTATTTTTACAGCTCTCTCTCACACTGGAAAATAGTCCAATGCTCTGCTAAAATGAAACTTCTGCGGTGCAAAGAAACTTTTCTGTGAACTCCTTGTACTTGCCCACTTTCCATAGTCCCAGTACACTTCCACAGTAGTTTCTATAGATTATAAAGCCTGACACAATCCACTGCCAAAAACACATGGAAGCGTGGAAGTATTAGAAAGCCATTAGAGATGCCTTAAAGCAAGAGACTAACTGATGTGTAGCAGCCAAGACCTCCAAATGTAAATATTAGACAGTCAAGCTGGGGTCCTAAAACACATTCATTGCACAATTAGGTTGCATGCAGAATATCTAAATATCATCTCAATAGCAACACATGCAATCGAACAGGGACAAAGAAGAATTACACTGCATTTCCTTGCTTAAGAACTATGTCAGATAAGCAAGAAACGCTGGCTCCTTTTCACCTTTATTTTGCTTAGTAAGAATTTTCACATTGTCCTAAATGGGAAATGGACCACAGTTACATCCTAGTATGTAATTCCCCTCCTGAGTTCAGAGCATTGCCATGACCAAGCTTATTCATCTTCTCGCAGCTGTGAGAAAATTGTAAAGAAGCCCTTTTGCTACAGACAAAAAAAAGGAGATGGCTGCTGAACAGTAGGCAAGGAGATGCTGATGTTGTGACTTCCCCAGTATCTGAAATAATTCTGAAAATATATTCAAGAATCTGG
The DNA here is from genome assembly GCA_013397515.1 of Upupa epops. Lineage (NCBI taxonomy): Eukaryota > Metazoa > Chordata > Aves > Bucerotiformes > Upupidae > Upupa > Upupa epops. Next base: position 139,672 of record VZRI01004703.1, read on the forward strand.
TATGAGGTACCAGCAAAACTAGCTCTGCCAGCAGTTAAATGTTTATAATTGACAAAGGTCAGCAAGATTACATGAGTTTCAGTGGTGGAAGAATAAAACTCACCATATATATTAAGAGTGTTCAAAAGTTAGAGAACATTTAAAATCCATTAGCTACAATTATTTTTCCAGATAATTTCAACAGACATAAACAGTAAGTATATATTCACAAGATACTTTTTGCGCTTTCAGACTGTCTTGATGTTGGAAAATAAAAAAAAAATGCATTGAAAATGTTGGTGGAGTGCTGATATATTCCAGACTGTGAACTGCTGGTGCCCTTGAAAGCAAATTTGTTTCATAAACTTTAGCATCACTGAGACTTCTTTCCCAACAAACGAAAGTGCCTGAGATCTGAAAGCAAGCTTCTGTAAAGGCAACAAATTTGGTATTATCTGAATTGCTAGGAAACTGTTGTTTATACATTCCTAGGAGAATGTATATATCTTCACAAGGTATAGCTGTTGCTGTACTTGTTACATGTTAAAACTTGATGATAACACCTATTTACTAATTTAAATCGAGTTCAACCTTTTCCTAGCCCTATCAGTACCACTAAACCACGTCCTTCAACAGAACATCCACCCTTCTCTTGAATACCTTCAGGGTCAGTGACTCAACCGCCTCCCTGGGCAGACTGTTCCAATGCCTGACAATCCCTTCGGTGAAGAAATTCCTTCTAACATCCAACTTGAACCTGCCCTGATGCAGCTTAAGACCATCTCCTGTCATCCTATCACTCGCCACTAGGGAGAACAGACTAACCCCTGCCTCTCTACAATCTCCTTTCAAGTAGTCTGTAGGTCTCCCCTCAATCTCATCCAGGCTGAACAGCCCCAGATCCCTCACCGTTCCTCATGCAGCACAAGTTCCAAATGCTTTACTAGCGTGCTAGCTGCCTCTGCCCCTTCTCCAGCACTTCAATGTCCCTCTTGTAGTGAGAGGCCCAAAACTGGACACAGTACTTGAGATGTGGTCTCGACAAAGCTGAGAAGCAGGGAATGATCATGTTCCTGCTCCTGCTGGCAACACTATTCCTGATACCACTGTCCCGAAGCCACTGGCTTTCTTGGCCAGCTCAGTACGCTGCTGGTTCATGTTTAGTGGCCCTCTAACAACCCCAGTTCCTCTCTATCACAGCACATTACCTAATGTTAAGAGAAGCACAACACAGATCTTTTTTCTCTTTGAGAGGCTTTTTAAACACCTATTTTGTACTTAGGACCAAGACTTAATGAGATCGGGATCAGTTAATTACGCCCATGCTGCCCATCTCCTTTTCCCCCCACGATGTGAGAAATACCTATGACGGTCTGATTAGTCACTCTGCAGAACAGAAGTGTCAGCAAATGACCGGAATCACTCACAGCCACACAGCTCTATTTCCAACCCGACTGCGTGGTGAGTGCAAACATTTGGCATGTAAACAAGACCTCTCTGTTTATGCATACATTGTATGTATTAGGTGCTAGCGAGTTGTTTCTAGCAGACATCCGGACACTATTATATATGGGAAAAGAAAGGGTTGATGGCTTACTTGGAAAGAGTGCTCATCCTTTTTTCTCATTTATACAGGACAATGCAAATACTTTGTAGCATGGTGCAGGTTGTTAAGACAATGGTCAAAGCCAGAAGAGAGATGGCACATATTCACAAATACAAGGACAGCAAAAAAGGTCCATTGAACAAACACACCTCAGTTAGGCTTCGTATTCTGTAGCACACACATACTTTTCTATACAGAATACAACGGTATAACTGTGAGGGCAAATCCAGACACCCCCTGAACTCTGGAAGTGTCCCTTCTGTTTTAAAAATGGTAGTTGAGTGAGATCATAAAATAATTCTTCAGACACTTGAGACACTACCTAACTAACTAACTAACACATCCAGCACTTGCCTCTACTCTTGATCTTGTCTGATGTGGCTTTTACTGGCTACTGTAAAAGAAAGGATGTGGACTGGTCTGGAAACACACTGTTTTGAGCACCTTCTCTTAAAAAAAAAAAAACAAAAAACACCAAAAAGGACTATTTATATTACCTGAATTTAGCACGGGTTGTTTATCCTTGGTGTATCTCTAGAGCCAGACAGAACACAAAAGCCAAGAAAGAAATAATGAAGAGATAAATTTATAAAATTCTTAGAAAGTGAAACTTCTGTGAGTTTCTGCTGGTCTGTAATGAAGACATGCCAAAATAAGTTCCCTTTATAACTTATTGTCTACATCCACCTATGTAACTGTTCAAAATGGCTATAAGATTGCATGCTTTTTCACCATCCTTTTGTTTAGATTAAGCTAACATGGTTTTACTGCCTTTGTTTTAAGTGACCTGTTTGTTTTTTTCCCCAGGGTGATGTCTACCACTAAAGTTTCTGAATGATCACCTCTCTGATTTCAGTGGCACTTTGCCGCTAAAACACAGGAAAAATGCAGTCATCTTCAACACAGAAAGAAAAAGACCTTAAAAATCAAAATGTCAGCTGAGAATGTCCACAGCAATCTGTACAGTAGCTCCAACAGCAGCCAGCAGGTTCAGAATAAAATCAGGCAAGACTGCTGGAAACCAGCCATGTGGCAATCCTGATTTACACACAGCAGCAGCTCTTACATTTCATAAACGTTGCTTTATGGCAATACGCCGACATACATTAGCTGAAAGCCCACATACCCATTTTTTAGTGCTTTCTCGTGTCTGCTGACTTCCAAAGTGCACGCACAGCATCCATCAGCTTCACAGAAGTATACACTTTTCCATAAGCAAGGACCCTGTACCTATCACAGCACAGTGCACACCATTCCCAATGGGTTCACTTTGATTCTCTGTCACAATGCTTACTTCTCTTTAACCAAACACCCATTTAAAAGCACTGGTTCTAACTTGAAAATCAACCACAGATTACGCAACTAAACTTTTTCCAGACCAACAGAGGACTTCTATGTTCAAAAAAGGTGAGGAGCTGTAGTGGAAATATGTATTAGTGTTCACGATCATCACAGACTAAATAAGCCATTAAACATGGAACAAATAATATAATAAGATCACATGCAGAGCTGTGATTTGGATTTCTCCTGGAGTAAGAAAATAAGACTTTAATGTGATTTCTGCTGCCTTCCAGAGTGCTACCAGGATGCTGCTCAGATGCATCTTATACCTTCATTTGTCTACTGCTTTCTCCCATTGCTTCTCTCAAAAAAATCACAATGGGGAAGAAAAGCAAACAAAATATTTTATGAGCAACTAAGACACTTAATATTCACTTCTAGAATTATTTGTATTTGCAAAAATCTGTCTGAAAGACTCAGAATCGTAAGTGTCACAGTACAGCAGATTGCAGTTCTATTTTGTAAAGGTACCTTTTGTGGCCACACCACATCTATTTAGCTAATGAGAAACTTCAGTTAGAGGAATAATGACCATTTGTTGTATCTGTGGCCGGAAATACTGATGAAACAATTTGCAAAAAGACAATTACTGTGGTGATGCTAAGTGCGGTATTGTTGTTGTGAAAGAAGAGGTATCAAGACATACATTTGATGGATTTTTTTTCTAAGCATTCCTCACATTCCTCTACCTGCTACTGACAGTGACTTTAGTAGCTGATCAGCATTCCATTAAGTAGCAAACAGATGGCTGGCATTTACAAATCTCCACCTTTCTGTGCTTGGATCAGGACCAGACTCAGTGCTGATACTGCGAGTTTTACATTGCGTGGAAAGAATACAATAGCCAAGCAAACAATGGAAAAACACAGAACATTTTCTAATAATAGCATTTCTTTTGTTCATTATCATTTGTTCTTTACGTATCACAGTAATGATAAGGCTGAAAAAGACCTTAAAAATCATCCAGTCCAACCTAAAACCAAGTAAACCTAAACATCTGACATCTAGATTATGCCACTCAGCAAAGTAGGCACAATGCTTGACATCAGAACTTGTTTGTTATATGATGACTGCGAGCTTAGATTTAATTCTCATTAAAGTGGTATGGCTGTGGCAAATGTCCGTTGCATTGGTCTGCTTTCTTGGAAGACCAAAACTTATATGAGACTGGATCACTCACAAATAGTAGTATTGTGCTTTGTGACTAACCCAATTATTGTAATTACTCACAGGATAAAACTACCATTCATATGGTAGTGAAGAGATAAGACGCAAGGTCTGGAAAGAAGACAACTCCCCTTCAGTAGAAGAGGACCACATTAGAGAGATCCCAGTTAAGCCAGACATCCATAAATCCATGGGCCCCACAGGGATGCACCCACGAGTGCTGAGAGCTGGCAGATGTCACTGCCAGGCCACTTTCCATAATCTTTGAAAGGCTGTGGATGTCTAAGATTAGGAAAAACGGGTTTTGGTATCCCCTTTCCTTTCGTTCCCAAAATACTATCTGTTCTGTTTTAGACTGTGAGCGAGGCGGAAAGACCCCCACCGCAGACAACTTCTCTGCCACTTGGAGAGGCTGAAGCCATTAACAGCTAATGGCCCATTTGAGTGGACAAAGGACAACTCCAGGGAGGAGACATGGAGGTGCCCAGAGCTGAGAGCAAGGTTGAGAGAGGAAGTTTGTAGTCACAAGGGGGGGGGTGCGGGGGTTTCCTATTTACTGTGCACCCCAATAAAAGACTCCTCGGGGGTGAGCAGGCCCTTTTTTCTCTCCTGGAGGCTTGCAGGGCAGCCAGATAGCTTCGGCCAGGCCACAGGCCCCCTCCCCCCCACCCCTTCACTGGGGCTACAACACTGCAGCCACACCTGGAGGCGGACAGGGTATGTTGGCACCGTCTGGTGCTGAGCGGCAACGGCTCCGTGCCATGCCAAAACGGGCAGCTTCGTGCTGACTGGAACAAGTGGCCAGCAGAAAGCCCTTCCCCTGCCCGCATGGCAAAGCGGGCAGACTCAGAAAGCACCAGTGTCGATTCTGTTGAGAGCACAGAGCAGAGTTACACTGACTGTCACAGGCCTGAAGAAGCCAGAGTGGTGAGCTGACCTTGAATAAGGTCCAAAAGCACTAGACCCTGAAGGAGGAGGTTGGTCCCTGATGGTAATGTTCTCACCATGTGGCCGGGCCATGCAGCTGCCGCCGTCCTGATTTACGGAACAGCAGCTAGAGAAGCTGTTTTCATAGCTTGCCGCTGAGAAAGACACTGGAGATGCTTGAGCATGCGGGAAGGCATTTGCTGCTTCAACCTTCAGAACTGTCCGCCCGCACGAGAAAGCTAAAGAACTGTAACTCTTAAACCTTTGGCAGATGCCAGGAAATTGCGGTTTGAAGTGTCCTAGGGGCGGGTCTCCCCAGGTGATGGTTGCTGCTGTGCTGTGTGTCCTTCTCCCCAGGGGACTCTACCTGAAGCCAAAGATCGCTACAGAATGCTTTGCCCATTTCCTTTTCTCAGAACGTATGTAATGGCATTGTGAAGGAGTTTCTGTTTTGTTTGTGTCACCTGTTTGGGCCTTTTCGTCTTCATGTTCTCAGATACAGGTTTAATAGAGCCTACTGTTTCCACAAGCTGTTTTCTCTCACCTGATAGATTCTATCCGAGACCTCTCAAGATCTGGCTGCCTTTCCATTTGGAATGTCTTAACCTGGGACAGTGAAGAACAGGAGAGGTGCCTGAGGACATCCATTGAAAAAAACACACTAGTAAGGCACATATGAGGATCTAACACTCGTACTAGTATGTTTTCTGTTTGAAAGTGAATTTTGTTTTTAATGTTGTAATGATTGACATCAATTAGAAAATGGAAAGACTCTCAAAATAAACTTTTGATCAATTTTAGCATCATGTATTATGAAGATTTTCAGTATACCTCTTGTGCTTATTCAGACAAAATGACAACCATAATCAAAATAGGTTAAATAAAGGATTATAAAATCAGTCCCCAAATGTTTGTTCATGAGACAAAATGAGTGAAGTCCTGAGGACTACAAAATATGGATCAGTTACGCATGTAGCACTAATGAATTTGAAGAAAGCCTTTTAGTTTCCCAGTAAATATATACTTAGTCCACTTCTGTTTACCCAGGGGATAAAATCTAATTGAAGAACTGTTAAGGCTCTCCAGAAGCTTAGTCAAACCTGTCTACTGTCTGTCTGATTTGGAAATAACTGCTTATACAGTGCAGGCAAAGACACTACAAACCAGAAACTCTGGCTGCAGTGGTACATGGACCAAAAGGTAACCTGAGAGGTTCTCTGACCTGCCAAAATCTCACTCAAACCTGATATAAACTGATTTAGCAATCTATTATAGATGTTGTTCACAACCAGGTATTTTCCAAGACACATAGATAATATGCACTGACATGGCTATAAAGACTGAGACAGTTCACTTGTTACTCATCAATTTGACAATAAATTCTGCAAATTCAGTTTGAGCTGCCCTGTGAGATACATGGGAGCCCTCAACTAAGCTGAGTGATACTCTGAGAAATTACACCTCCCTAACAAATCAATGTTTTCACAGGGCGTGCAGTTTATTGCAAATGTCATCTTGCAGTATGGATGCTCTTTGAGTCATAAGTCCATTGCTCACTTGGAATTTGAGCTTTTCTGTCCTTTATGTATACTCATAGTTCCTTCCAGTTGGCTAGAAGACAATTTATTTGTCTTTCATTCTGTAAAAGAGACTCCACTTTGGTCAAGCTGTGGGCTATGTATGGGAATTCCACAATACCTGACCACAGATATAGCAGATATTAACTCAGCCTTTAGTACCTGTGATATATCCACCTGCTAGCTATTTCAACCTGTAACACAAATGTTGTTAAAAATAATACAGATTCTACTAGACACAGCCTGACATGTAGCAGCAAGAGCAGGACTGGTGCACAAGGCATATGAGCCAAGAGCTGACAGTGATTACAGTAGAGGCAGAGCAGTAACCACCCTGATTAGAGCACAGTTCTGCACTATCAGAGAAGGACCAGCTTGGTCACAGTCACAGGTCCCATCAGAAATCCCAGACACAGTGAGGAAATCAAGCAGTGCTGGGGTCCATCCAGCCAGGAACATCAGTACATAGGCCCAGAAACAAGGCTGTAGACAGGGCAAACTACAACGCAGGTCCAGGTTCCATCTAGTAAGCCAGTAAGTCAGGAACATGACTGGGTTGGGCACGGGCTGTTCAGAAAATTCAGTTCCTGAGAAAAGACAGCCTTTTATGCCCTTGTAGGATAGTCTTGCTCTCCAGCTAAGTCATTCAGCCTACAAACTGTCCTTAGGATATCTCAGACTCTGGTAGCGTAAGTACTCATAGCTGTACTTACTCATGTGCATTACTAATCATTCCTGTGAATGACCACAAGTCATAATCACTGAGTTTCAAAGATTTTTTTTGTACCAAGAACTTGCTTAGCATTTAGTCTGATATACAGAGATTTCAAATTGGCTCAGACTAAGTACATGCAGATGCCAGATTGCAATAAGCATCTTTTCTAACCATTACCACCACCACAGATGTAAAACAATCCCTTTCTTTCACCTGTCAGAAATTGTCTTTACAGACTAACTTCACCTGAAGACTCTGAAGCAGCAGCTAGTTGGAGTAGTACTGCAGTATCCTGGGCCAACTTCACTTCTCTGAATCTCAGCATCTGAGATTGCTGACATCTTGACAGAGAAACAGTACAACTATTTTTGTCCCTAGATGTGACATCTTCAAATAGTACAACCATCTCCCATATTCTGTCTGGCTTTCAGTAGCATATTCAGGCAAACCGTTATATAACTACATTCCAAATCAAATTTGTTCTTTAATAGAGTGTTCTACTGTTACTCATCAATATTGCATCTGCTGACTTTCCAGGGATAATAAAAATCTATAGCAAGGACATTGTGAGAAAGTGCTCCTAAGGTAAAACAGGACAGTGCAGGTCCTGGAAATGGAGAGATGTACATCAAGGTACAAAACACAGATAATTAAAATGCTTAAGCGTGTTGTCTGTTAGACATTTCCAGTGTTTAAAACAAAGAGGGGAATTAAAAATAACAATAGTATGAGAGGGAGAGAATGGTAAAACAAGGAGATTTTTTCCCCCTCATTACTTCTAAATGTTTCTAAAGTTAATTTATGTTTCTTGCTTATAAATTGTACTTTGAAAGCTTCACTTATTTGATTCAGTAGACTGTAACTGCAAACGCAGCTGTTGAAAACTGAATTGTTTATTCTATTGCTGTACTTTACTGGCTGTGACCAGATGCAACCAGCTGTTAACCAGTTGCTTCCCTCTGCTCATCTCCTGGCAACATGATGATCAACAAGCCCTACAAAATGGTTATAACTAACTAGGAATAGGAAACAGTTTAGACATTTACCTCCAATCTAATGATGTACTGATGCAGTATTTATTTATTTAAGATTATGGATCTGTTCAAAGATTGATTTTAGTGTGACTCAAAGTTATACTATGCTTAAAAATGAGCTTAAACACGTGCTCAACTAAGCATTTGTAAAAGCAAAACCAAGGAAGACAGCATGTTTTGTTGTATAGTCTTGCAGCAAATGCTTTCAGATGTCACCAAAAGCCTTCAAGGCACTGATTTTACATTCCAATAGCCAATGAAGAATTTGTTCCTCCTCTACCATACAGCACACAGTTGAGTTTCCCTGGCCTATATTTAATATGAGCACTATTTAACACTGGATTATTAAGAGTCATTTCTAAGAATGTGAAGAACAAGACTAGGCACTTGAGAGGAATACAGGAATGCTCTCAGAGAATACAGAGATGCAACGAGAAGAGCTAAGGGTGATCTGTAATTTAATCTGGCAAGGCCTATCAAAGTCAGTAAGAAAGGGGTTTTCCAGTATATCAACAGAAAAAGGAAGACTAAAGAAACCATGGTCCAGGATGAATGAACACAGGCACCCTAGTGGCAGAAAAAGCAGAAAAGGTGGAGTTACTGAATGCATTCCTTGCTTCCAACTTCACTGCTAAAGCCAGCTCTCAAGAAGCCCAAGCCCTAGAGACAGATCTTTCCAGATGCCTTCCAACCTGTAACATTCTTTGAATCTGTGGACAAAAGGTGATTCTCGCTCAGTAGAGGAGGAGCAGGTTAGAGAGCTGTGATTTTCAGTACCATCTTAGCAGCAAAGAACTTCAAAAAACTAATGAATTTGCATTTCACCTCTTTTATGAAGTATCATTCTCTGGGTTTTTTTTTTTTTTTTTAGGAATACCGCAACAATCAAAATGTCATTAAAACTGGATGTCTGTTTTGTTAAATATCCACCTTCTTTTTATATTTTTATATTTTACTTGATACAAGTACTGAGTGCAGTTGCAGCTGTAGAGCTTAGCACTATTACTAAGCCTAGATCCAAAATTATTGTGGTACCTCAAAACCAAAGAACATGTAATTCCTCCCTAGCTTTGAAATTCTTATTAAACGTGACTTGTCAAGCGCAAAGAAGACTAGCATAACATTAATTTTTTGCAGGACTTTTGCCTGCTTACCAAAAACGTATGTCTTTCATTCTCTTCCAAAAATACTCTTTTTCAACTTCTGTAATCATTCTGAGCAACATTTTGCAATTTACAATACTGATACTGCTTCTGGAGGAGAAAGACATGCTTTGCATAGTATAACCCTGGGACTCTAGAGTAAAGTAAGATGGGTTGCCATGCAGAGAGATCATGACATAAACAGACAACAGCTGAACTCAGAATGCAGTTATTTCTGAAACTCAAGTTTCCTTGTAAATTTAAAGTTCCTTTAAGATAGAGTTTTGGGCATGATAAGAGATCAAATCCTTGGTTATCACTCAACACTGACATAGTTTATAGCATGGGGGAACCAGAGTTACTACAGATAAAAATGTGAATGCAAGTGGAAGAATAGATTCTAGACCAACTCCAAAGGTAATTCCACCTGACCTCTCTTCAATTTACACTTCATGGTGAGGTAATTAAGAGTAGATCTCACAAACTTAAACCATGTTATGTATTTATTCATGTTCTTGCTGATTGATGAAAGCATTATGAACAGAAGGCCTTTTCTACAGAAACTTTTTTTCAAAGACACTTGTTTGACTAGCAATGAAAATGGCTAACTTTGCAATCCTTAATGATCTCAAGCCAACCAAAGAGCTTGAGATCAACACAAACAAACAACAACAAAATCTCTTCTTCCTGAACAAGCTCATTCAGAAGCTAGCCAAACCCCATGAATATTAATCTAAGTTGAACTAAGAGAGCAGACCTAGCATCTGCTGAATTCATATCAAGATCCAAAAGTGAACACACCTTAGCAGTGCTGGAAGTGGTCTACTACAAATGCAAGGAAGTAGATCTCATTTTGCAACTCTTTCCAGCTTATCTTTGTGAACCATAAAATCTTCTTGCCTTATTGAGAAGAAATAGTATAACACCACCATCATGTGAAAGAGGTTTCTGGAATGACATGCCCAAACACAGTGGCAGAGAAATCTCTCTCATTTCTTAGAATCACACCTTTGTCTGCTTGTTCCAGCACTTTATATTCAACTTCAATTGAACAAATTCACTGTTGGCAAGCCGCAGCTGTAACTTTTCCCCAGTAACATTTGACTAGCTCATTATTATCAATGAAGTTCAGCACTTAAATGAAATCCATTGCTAGGTACGAACAGCAGACTGAAACAGAACTGTCGAAAATGAAGAGGTATAATAACAAAAAGCATTTAATTTCAGAGGAAAACATTTCCAAAGCTTATAGTCAAGTCAGAGGGGCTTTAATGATACTGTACACCCCCTATTAACCATTTAAACCTGAAGCATGAGTAATGCTTACTATATCAGATTGGCCAGGATAATATTTTTTGAGATTATTATAAACTATCTCAGTCATGTCATTACCCACCACAAGCCCAAGACTTCGTATGGTGCTTTCGTAAGTGTGTTGCTATTTTTTTTTCCTGAGCACATGAAGCATGAACACAGGAATCTAAATTTACTGTGCTCTGAAACATTGTGAATTTATTATTTCCAGTTTCTTAAAGTTTGGAGTCTCTTACATTGTTCTAAAGGTACCAAGAAAGACATCAGCATTTAGTGAACTCTTGCCAGAGAACCTGTATGTTTTCAGAAGCAAAATCAGTGAACTCACGTATATCTATGTGCATCACTGTGCTGACCTCATGATTATGGCAGAAAACTCAGAAAATGCAACTTAAAAGAACAAAATCAGTGGGCAAAAAAGCCCAACATGAATTATATTTTGATGATTTTTAGAACATCTCAGGACTGATTCATATTCAAATGTCTGACATTACCAAAAGTGGTATTCCTCTACATGGCAGTTAACTGCTTTCACCTCCATCCTACTTTTCTAATCCAATGCCAAAGCACATTATTCTTCTACATCTGGCATTTGTAAACCCCATTGTTGGTATATACACTGCTGAAACAAAAAGTCTTCGTTTTCTAAAGCAAGTGCTTTTCATGAAGATTCAGAAGCCACGCTATTAATTTCCTAATTTCTTTTTAGTGTGCTCATAAAGAAAGGCTTCTATATGTCTGCAAATACTGATAACAAGGAGAGGCCCTGAAATATGATAATGATAGCTAATAAAATATAAAAGCAAAGATTTGCTTTCCTGTTGCTTTTCATACACAGTAATAAAACCACTTCCCTGGTAGAACATAAAGTTAACATCTCTTTCTAAATTGCTTCAGCACTTGTGCTCACAAATGGCATAGCATTATCCCTAAAGGAACATAAATGTTATTTTACTGCATAATATACCATTAGTATAGAAATACAGCATGCTTTTCAAGAAAGAGGCTCTCTAAAAGACTTTTGGAGACTATGGCTCCCGTTTGATTGATGATTCAGGAGATCACAGAGAGTGTTGTCAGATACAAAAAGTCAGGGCTGATAAGCCTACAGAACACACATTTACTGCTCAGGAGAAGAAAGAAAAACAGAGTAATACTGAAATGCAGAAGGCAAGAAGTAGCTGGCTTTAAATTAATAGTTATTTAGATGGTGTAGATGGGAATATGCTGAATTTTACAGTAATTTAAAGGAACCCTGTTTTTACCATATCTCTAGTTAGCTAACTTTGTGAATTAGCTTTGCATTTTTAAAAACTCCGTTAGGTACATCAACTTAGTAAAATAAAAAACCAAAAACGTATACACTAGTTCTTCCACACAGCAAATAACACTAAAGTTGTATTTCAGGGTGGGATGTGACTGCTATGAAGCTCATAAGCTATAAAGCTCTACAAAGTACTTGTAAAAAAGAGCAAGCACTCTAATAAAGGTGGAGTTTCAATTTGAATGGACCAAGAGTGCAAGAGTTCTGTTGTTAATTATTACAGAATTACCACTTAGCAATGGAGTCCTTGTCCTTCATGAACCACCTTTCTTACTCTTTTCTCTACAATGAAGGTGGTAGGGTCTGAGTTGTATAGGATGTCTATGAACGGCCACACTAAAGCAGTCCTAAATTGGCTTCCAATTTTACTTTCAATTTAACTCACAAACCCTGCATGGTCATCTAGGAAATCAAAGAACCACCATTACTGTTCAGATGTATCTCACTGGTAGACTTTCACATTTTCACTCTGTTGCTTGCCACAAACCAGAATCTGATTTATGCTCCTTGACTATGATTGCTCACTTTGAAAAAAAACTACAGTGGTTTGTCAATGGTTGGCATGCACATTCTTCGCATATTTGAAGTAATGGCTCTTCACTGGATAAGATGTTGGATAATGCAGTTTAGCAAAACTCAAAACTAATTGAAATTAGTAATTTCAGTAACTCTTAGGAATTCCACATGATATCACCATCACATTGTGCTATGCTAAAGTTTAGGACAACAGTTTAGGACTGCTTACCTGAAAATGTTGAAACACAGGAGTGAGTAACTTGATCAAGGCTGCACCACAAAACTCTGGCAAAATTTACATGAGAGTTGTTTAAGGTTTCAAACAATAGAGCATAAAGTGTAAGAAACACAAAAATAAAAAAATCCCAAAACTTTTGGACACAATAATTAAAGAAAAAATGTTTACAGAATAAAGAATTTTGCTATTCAGTAACAGAACCCAGAATCCTTTTAACTAATTTGTTGAGGAAATATGACAGTATGACTGATTAAACTATGCTAATACATTTTCCAGCTTTGGGTCACCAGTCCCATTGCCCTATCTATGACCTTTCTAACTCAGGAATTATATTACTTGTTCTACTAAGAAGCATCAATCCATGCCACAGCATATCATGCTTGAACAGAATTATTTGAAGTGCAAGGACAAAACAAAGATACATGACACTATGAAGCATATGTGTGTGTATTTGATAAATATACTATCTCTGATGATATTATTGCCACTATGTAAAACTGCAGTCTAAAGCGATTTTTAGAAGATTGATCCTTCTCATTTTGAGTAAGCATAACCTATAAATCAACCCCTTACATATCACAATCCCAGTATCTTTCTTAATAAGGTGTTCTCATGCAAAAGGATTGTCCAGGTGAAAACGGCATCTGAGAAAACCATTTACCCTTGTAAGTTGCATGCAAGACTCAGTATGTTATTTCTTACCTTTGTTTCTTCTTACATACACCTCAATAGTGCAAAAGCACTATTATCATATACATGATAATATCCCATGTACATATGTTCGAAAAATTAAGAGTTTTCAAGACTTTACTTGAAACTGCTAGTAATGGTCTGACCAATTCATCCCCAAGATCTGTTTGTTGGAGGATGGTGAGCTCCAGCATCTCATCATTAAATCAGCAAACCTCCACACCTTTCTTCTTCTCCAATTTATAGTCTACAGGACAGAAATAGCAGCAACAGCCTGAAAAATTAGTCTTTGCAGCTGCAATATGAATTCCTTTACCAGATTCAGGCCTCTGGTACCATCCCAGCAAAACCTGTCAGCACTCAACTCAGGGCAACAGTCAAACCTGTGAAGAAGAGAAGGACAAAACAATCTTAGAACAGATCTACAGGTGGTGATGTGGTTTTTCTTTAAAAAAAAGAAAAAGGAATCTCATTCCAGTTAAAGCCTGGCCATTCTTGCTGAACTCCATAGATGGCTTACCTAATAATATACATCAAGAAAGATGCATTTCTTTCCTCAGTGTCCTGTTACCTCATCCTTGACTACTTGGGTCTTGCCTTTATTTCACAAAGTATTGCAAAACTGCATCAACTTAGCTAGAAGGCTACAAGCTTCTTTTAGTATCCAACGAAAGTAAGAAAGCAGAGTTGTTTCACCATTATCTCTTAATCCTCCGTGGGAATAGTTGTGTTAATTACATATATTTAGAGGAAATTATTCTCATTCTCACTTGTTTTAAAGCCCCTTTAAGACTATAGCAGTGTGAGCTGACTCAGTGTAAATAAGACTCTTTAAGTTTAAGGCTGATGATGCCTGGCCAAAGTTAGTGCATGGAAAATCTTTGCTTGGCCTTTCACTACTATTGCTACTGCAGCAGCTCATGTTTCCTTCCTGAGACTGGGGCAATTTTCAGCTCTTTATGGGCAAATAGCACAACCATAACTTACATGAAGAAGCAAGGGGTATCGAAAAGCTGCTGCCCTTTCTCACTGCTAAGGGCAAATTATACTGAAGAGGTTAAAAATAAAATCTGCTTTTCTCCCCGTATTTTTTTTCATTACATCCAACTGTTTTGGGAAAAAAAAAAAAAAGGTAGAATTTCTATTGTAAAGCGTCTGCGTTAACAAGAGGGTTTTTTATTCCAAATGCAAATGCTGGCAGTATCAACACCTGCAGGACTGTAGCCTCAGGCACCATTGCAAGAAGCAAGACATTTGGACAGGATACATTCAATCTTGCTTTAATGGTATGATGTTCTGCCAAGATAAACTTTCAGGCTTTGACATATTTTATTTTGAAAAATGTTATCGTCAAGTGTAAAGGAAATGCCTCTTCACTGAGGAGAGTTTTATAGCAATCTGATGACATAATTACTATATAACTACATATTTCTTGAAGATCTTTTCTGACCTGAATAAACAAGTAGCAACAAACATGCTTTCTGATGACAACCCCACACACCAGTGCATTGAAATAACGAAAGGAAAGCACTAAGGGCTCAGTAAGGGAATTATTTTCCATCGGCACTTGGAAAAATCTATTGCTCCTGCTTAAAGTCAGTCAGACTCTCAAAAGTTTCTTTTACCAAGCTTCTCTGACTTGAGTCTTGCTCGGAATCTCAAGTCCTCACATCATTCCAAAGCTTTTACTTTTGCTGTTGCCACCTCTTGCTGTGACTGCTCTGATGTCATGAGTGCCACCTATCTCTCCAAAACTGCCATTAGGTACACTCTTACAGACTGCTCAAAACTTGTTGATACTGCTTAGGCTTCTGTGTCCATCTTTGTCCACTTGGTTCAGCTGCACCTTTGAAGAGGATTCAGAAAATCTATAATGAGGATGCACTCAACACATACCCTGCATGGGGTTCTAATGGAAGAATGAAAAGTTCATGTCTGGGAAAAGAGAACATGTAATACGCATATTTACTCTTATGAACCTTTAACCACTGAGCAGACACATCTATGAAGGAGTGGGGATAAAAATGGGGATGTGAAATTCAGGTAGAACTATAGGAAGCATACAACTCACTCAATGCCAAAATTGTCTAGGTAACACATAATCACAAAGGTGAATGAGATACTGCTAAATTTATTCTGCAATTCCTAAGTACTAGGTATGGTGTGTAATACTGCTACTTAGGGGCAAACATCTGCTTCCATAGAGACCTGAAACCACTTTTCTTAGTCCTTTTGAGTTCTCTGCCCCATAAAGCTTACAGTGCAGGAACATACTTCAAGTGAGTAATACCATGATGATTACGTAAGAGATTCTCAGCTGCTTTAAATCAGTAGAAGTTTACAGAAATCAACCAGGTAAAAGTCAACTATGACAATGTAAATTAAAATCTCAAAATCATATTCAAGTAGCAGTATCTTGGAGTAAATCCATTAAAAATATTATAAATTCCCCATTTTTCTTGGGCTAAAGAAACATCGTACATTTCACTGATAATCACACTGCACCCCTCGCAATCCTGTGTACTCAACGAAAGCTGCTCCTGGGATGTCATTCCAAAACCTGTTTTTTGACAAATCAGACACACAGCTTCCACTTTCTTGGGCCATCTTTGGCTCTGTAACCTACATGAATCACAGATGTAAAAAATTGCATTTTACTTTTTTATTCAGTAGCACTAATATAACACAAGTATTTCCCAGAAGAAGTGTTTGTCATTACAATACAGGGCTCAATTCATTCAGAAAGGAAAAGTTTTCGAAGCTGCTGGAAGTGGCCAGCTTCAGATAACAAGGCCATTGGATTAAATATAAGTTTAGACTTCTTTTTTTAAAATCTTTCCCTTTATCTCCCTCCAAATCCCAACTCCCTTTTCGCTGCTGTCACTACAGCACTTCAGATTCTGGCAAAGAATCAGTAAAGAAAGTATTTCAAGAGATGGTAAATCAACTTACTCAACGCTCTCCCTGGCTTCCTTTCTCAGAGGTCAGATACGTTTTTAAACTAGTAAAAGAAGTGAAAGTTCTTTCAAGTCTCACTTCTTACAAGGCAGGACAAGCTGAAGGGGAGGTTTCAATATTCACTGCTAATGACATGCAAGTCTCAGAAGAGCCTCTTTTCTGTGTGAGCCATGGGATAGGCACAAAGACTCACTCATTATCTTTTCATATTTTCTCCAAAATGTCAGATGCAGGGCTATCAGCATAATGGGAGAAGGGATGTATACATACATCATGTCTCATTGTCTGCTTTTATTTTTAACCCAGATTCCCAAGCCAGGTCCAAGAAAAAATGCCAGTTTTTCTGTATATATAGAACTCTCTCAATGACTATTTCATCAGAACAATCTTGCACAAATAATAGTCTTAATATGTAATTACTCTGTATATAATAATACCCCAGTTCCAATAAGGTCTAAACAACATTTTGGTAAATATATTGAAAATCCTTGTATTTACATTATGACTTAACAAGTGACTGCAATGGCATAATGCACACACCAGGTGGAAATGCTATTGCATCTCAAAAGGAGGCGACACATCTTTCTACAATAATTACTCTGAGTTCAGCTCAAATCCAAAAGTAACACAACCAGAGTAATATAGCAAAATGTGTATATAGCTATCCTGACAGCTGGCCAAGCCAGAATGGTCTACTTGTCAAAAGACTAATCACCACTGCAGCATTTCACTACTGTGTACCCAAACTACCTTTCATTTTCTTACAGCAGTAAAAATCTCAGCACATATTTTCAAGCATGATGACATTCGATGAGAAGTGGTTTGAGCCACTATTTATATGCTTCACTCACTATTTTTGAAAGCTAGCACAAGATATGGGTAGGAAGGGTAAAAAATAGTATCACTACTGTAAGTATTGGATTCCTTGTCCAAGTTAGTTTTAAAAGAGGATTTTATGAAAGTGGTGCTTTAGTTGAACAAAAGCAATCACAAGTAATACAAAGCAGCTGGAGGTACCTCTCCGGCAGCAGGTAAGGTTAAATTATATAAAGAGAATTATTCATAAGACATTCATCTCACCTGAAAGCAGACATCGAAAAGAAGTAAAATAGATTGTGGCAAGTGTTCTCGATTGACCAGAAAAGCAGCCGATAATGACTACCTCAGATGTGCATGTCTGCCCTACAGCCATCTCGTAAGGTGAAAGGAATTCCTCTGTGTTGCTCCAGGTTTAGCCTTCCTTTCTATGTAGTAGAGCAACTCTACCTTCATTGAAGAATACTGTTCCCCTATCACATTAGTAGAAATATACAACAAAAATCTAGTAGGGTTTTACTACTAGATTAATTAACAGTTAAGTTCTCCTGAAGTTCTCAAAACACTTCACTGAGATATCAGCCATCATTACAAGTCTTACCAGTGAGGAACAGTGATCATTAACATGAAAGTTAGCATGACCTTGCTCATGACCTGCTGCAGGTCAAATGGTTAAAATAAAACTAGAATCAAAACTCTAGGATACACTTCCATATTAGATTTAATCATCATCATCTACCATCAGTCTACATCTGCTGCATACTATTCAACAAATTTATAGGTCTGAAAGATGAGTATGAAAATCAGTAACAAAAATAAAATAACATGGTAAAAAAGATTAAATAATTATTTTCTTTTAGCAGCTTAAAACAAACACTATCCCTGTTTATCCCTGTACACTCGACAGCACACTGGAGCAAAACACATTTAGAATCATAGAATCATTAGGGATTGGAAGGGACCTTAAAAGATCATCTAGTCCAATTTTGTCTGGCTGGCACTGGTAACCCACTGCCAGAACAAAATATCACTACGACAGTTTCAAAATGATGGTGAAACAAATTTATCATCCTTGCGATGGGACACAACTTACTGACTCGAGCAGTGGGATAGGCAAAAAACAATTATGCCTTTTATGTCTGAGCTTTTATAACTGTGCAATATGCTTCATGGATTCATCAGGTCAATCTAGGTGAGTTGGGGATGGTCAATGTCTTTTTTTTCTTCACATTTCCAAAACAGATAAAGAATTTTAAATGCTTAGTATAGAATAAGTTGAAGTATAAAAACACACCTATACATGTACACATACAAATATCAATGTGTAGACATACATTTTTCTGTATAAATACAATACTCTTCTCCCACTGATATGTTTAGCTATATTCATTTTGTTACTACCTCTTACAATTAAGCTACTGAAGCATGGTCTTGTCTTAGTTGCTTACAACAGCATAATTTCAGTAATATTTCTTCCAGAGTAGGCAGAAAACTCGTCCTCAACACCATGACACACTGCAAGCAGGATGCCTTCCAACCTCCTATCTATGCTACTATCTTGCCAAGAACAAGCCTTCACCAGTAGTCCGAAACCCTGGCACATGTACGTGATTTTTCTGCACTAATTAATGCTGATCTAGCTGCCTGCACCCAGAACACAAGTCAAAGGAGAAGGAATGCCAGCAGAGTGATAGTATGTTTGAGGCAGTGACCTTGCCAAAACACTACATATTTAGCACTCTGATGCACTGAAATTTGTTGTTTAAAGACTCAGGTAAAGTCAGGATAGACACAAAACATAGTAATTTTTCACTGTTATTTTCTTCCTTTAAAACAGATTTCAGCTCTTTTGAAATAATGTACATTTCTGTATTCCTTTTCTATTGAGGTCCGTCTAAACTTTGGTATTATACAGAACTGCATTCACGGGTATCAAGAAGGTTTCAATTCTGTTAAAATAGAATTTGTTCTTAGCAAAACAACTATATTACTGAAAAACAAATGCATGCATTATCAGTACAGAAAACCTCTTGTTAAATATCAATACTATGATGCTCATACATATTAAATTACTGATGAAAAAAAGTCTGATTACATGAACATAGGTGGACACTACCAAAACAGGATTGCAGGTTTGGATATGTCAGTTAACAGTGAGACAAGGAAGTGCCTCCTATACAACAAACAAAAGAGTAATCCACAGTCAAACATCAAGAATATTCTTGTATAATAGTGGAAAAATTACAAGTTTTTAATTTTTCTCAGCTCAAAATTAAATAGTAACACTTAAAAACTCTTCTTCTACCAACACTTCAAGTTACCCAAATATCATTAAAGGCCACCAAATAACTCACTCTGAAAAAAACCAAAACCAGAATAAGTGAGCAGTTGTAATGAAAAATTCTTCTACAAAAAAAAAATGTTTTGTTATGATGCTTTATATAATCCTCCAGCTAAAACTGCATGCCATTTTTTATTCTCTCATTCATATCCTCTTCTGGGTGGCTACAAGACTAACACACTGCCCCGTCTCCTGTCCTGTATTGCCTTTTTTCTGAGTGCACTTTGGATTGTCACACACTGGATGCTTCTTGTTCAGGCTTTCTAGGTTTTTTACTTGTTACTTTATGTAATGAGAAGTGAGGCAGCAAACTTGGGTGCAAGCTGGAACAGGGGAGGTGCCGTCTAAATATCAGAGGAACTTCTTCACAGTGAGGGTAACGGAGCATTGGAACAGGCTGCCCAGGGGGTTGTGGATCTCCTTCTCTGGAGACATTCAAGACCCACCTGGGTGTGTTCCTGTGTGACTTGATCTAAGTGATCCTGCTGTGGCAGGGGGATTGGACTAGATGATCTTTTGAGGTCCCTTCCAATCCCTAATGATTCTATGATTGTGATTCTATAATGGCATGAGAGAGAGGTTTAGAGGAAGTTAGAAAATCTTACACAATGTGTTTGGATACTTCAACAATATGTGGCCACACAAGATCTAGGACATATAGAAAATACGATCAGAGTTATAATGCTGATGAACCCTAAAACATTCAAAACGATTCTGCAAGCAAGAGAAATCCAGTGTTCATTATTATCAGTACAATAAATGGTTATTATTCATAGGTTGGACTTTATGATCTCAGAAGTCTTTTCTAGCCTCAATAATTCTGTGATTCTGTAAAGAGGAAAAAATCAAATTCATAAACTGAATTTGTTGTGGCACTTGCTTCTAAAACTTCCTATTTCTGAAAGTCTGCAATGTGTCCTACAATTTTGGAATAATTATGTTCAACTAGCAGAACAAGAAACCTCTTTCAGCCTCCTATTGATCATGGCTCACTTCAAAGCAATTTTCTGACTTCCAGACTGTGGGTCATAAAAAACTCTCTTGCATTTGCCTGAAAAAACATGTGAATGTGTTAAGCATATGAATAGATTGCAGGAGTTGCTGAAACAGATGCCAACCTGGATCAGTTGAGTCTGGTTTCTCACCCCTAGCCATCATTTTTTTTCAATGGTAGATGAACACCTTCCAGGCACCAGTGTCCTTCATTTGGCAAGGGGGAAGTGCTGGTTTCACAGAAGCCCATTGAAAATTATCCCCAGTGTCGTTAAGGACACAGCCAACCCTCTCTGGGAGACTATGACAGGCATGCAGAGTAAGGAGGAAATAGTAAGACATCCGATGATTGTGGCATAGCCTTTCATACAGTTCTGCTTAAAGCCAAAGATACATCAATAATTTCTGTCACACATAACTAACTTTGACACACTGATTTTCTAAAGCAGGAATGGCAATAATAAAGCCATCAAAACTCCATAAAGGCCTTTAATGTGTCTGAAGATATTTTCATTACTGCAGTAAGTGTTAAGCATTTCCTTTTCTGTTAACAGTTTTTATGGTGAAGCTTTGAAGAATATCCCACAGGTTATCAGTAAAGGCTCTATCTGTTGCATGTAAAATAAAAACCAACTAAACAATCCAGAAAACCACTTTCAAGTTGTGACCCAGGATAAAGTTGGAATCACAACAGGACTGCTTTGCTATTTGTCTTATTTGGCACATTCCCAAAGGAAGGATGCTGTATCAATTCACACCAGCTGAGAATATAGTTTGATGCAACCCTTATTCACTCACTTATACTTATTTTTCTTTTTTTTTCCTCCCTTTTATGTTCTAGTCAGCAACACCATTCTGCTCAGTCACTAACAGTCCTTAAAGGCTAATCTTCCTGTTTGCTTGCATTTAAAAATGAATCTCAGATGCAGGAAATGAAAGCCTTCCTTTCAAACGTAAAGCAGATTCCAATTTAAAACTGAAGAATTCACGCTTCAAACCACTCTCCGAGGATGTCTTTCTCTATTGGTAACATTTGGAGATGTTTGGAAGGAAGCTAATGGAGACAGGTTTATGTGACTGGTTGTAATTTTTTCTTCCCAACTGCACATTTCACATTTGTCCCAGTGAATTATCTGGTAAAATATTTCATTATAACAAATTCTTTAAAAGGCACTGCAACTAGTGAAATATCTTGAAGTAAGGTTTCATCTAACAGTAAAGTGAGCCTGAATAAAACGCACAAATGCATGATGGCTCAAAAAAATTAACATATTTAAGCATATACATTAAATATGTATTAAAGATAACATATTTAAGCATATACAAACATAAAAAGTTGTAGTGCTTCAAAACACTAAATGATGAAATCAATATATTACGACAAAGCAGAGAAGGCCAGGTGGAAGAGAAATTGGGTAAAAATATAAAACATATAAGTAGCCCATTTTAAAAGGCATGTGAACAACTTTCACTGTTCACTGACCAGTTTTTCTTGCTGTGAAGACTTTAACTAAACTAAGCTTTTCAGATAATTAAAGTAATTGAGATCAACAAGTCTTCTTGATGAAGTAGTACTGCAGCATTACCACAGACCACTGTGAAAAGAAAAACTTACTTGATGAGGTTGTTAGACCTGATCAGTCCTCTCCCCACCTGCCTATTGCCTGCAGCAGGTCAAGAGAAGCAGGAAGCTGTCCTTCATGTTTTCTTCTCTCCCTGCTTAAAAACTGCAAATACAAGGATGACTCTCCTGGGCTTCACTAAATTAATTTTCCAAAGACCTTTTCCCTAGGTTTAACAGGCAATGGAGTGGGTATTGACTGAATAGGCTCAAACCCGTGATATTCAATACTTTCCAACTAAAACTGAAGACCAGTCATAAGATTATTTTATAAAGACCTCCATCCTGCCAGAGATTTGCCGAATCTCCTGTGGCTGAAGGACACAGTATCAATTTGTATTGTTGATGTCTTCGGAATTGCTGGTTTATTTGTGGCACAATATTGGTTAGTGTCTCAGTGATGAACATTCATTATATTCACTGTATTTTTTTAAAAAAAGTGAAAAAGAAGCAACTGTACTTTTCTACTTTTGTCAATCTTCTTGCAAAAGTTAGCTAATAACTCTTAACAAAACCCCCCAAGTTGATCATCGCTCTGATTAGGCACCATCAAGCCACTTTTAACTGACTTATTCACCCATTGCGGAAAAAATATTTTGACACAGCTGTTGTCCTAAACTGCACATGCTGATCAAATGTGTTCATTGTGTCGCGGGTATTTATAACACGTGAGCAACTTGACTCTACTGTTATGTCACAGTAATGATGAGGCTGGAAAAGACCTTAAAGATCATCCAGTCCAACCTAAAACCAACCAAGTAAACCTAAACATCTGACATCTAGATCATGCCACTCAGCACTTCATCCAGACTAACCTTGAACACCTCCAGAGACTGTCACTCGACCACCTCCGAGTGTCCACTTCGTTGGGCAGCCCGTTCCAAAATCGGATCACTCTTTCAGTAAAAAACCTTTTCCTAATGTCAAGTCTAAACATCCCTCAATGGAGCTTAAGACTGTGACCCCTTTGCTGCGATTGAGAGACCGGACGCAGCTTGATGCAAGCAAGGTGTCTATTTAATCATACTACAAGCATATATTTATACTGGTTACGAGCATGGTATCCCTAGGTGATTGGTTCTTACAATACCTGAGGCAATCACAGATATGCTAATACAGAAGGCATTCTTTCTTACAATACCTGAGGCAATCACAGACATGCTAACACAGAAGGCATTCCTTCCTACAATA